>OY744615.1:45673319-45773319 GCA_963556255.1 Allolobophora icterica | reverse complement strand
CCAATACCATTAAATGAAATCTTGATGCAAATTAAATCAACACACCGCGTTGGTTAACATACAAGGACTGCAGTGTACCGTTAAATATTGACCGATCAGCATTTTATCCTTTTACACGCGTCCTGGTTTACACGCTGTATTATATAAGGCATCCCCTCTAGGGGTCCACCGGAAACCGGCTCGGATACTCGGTTCGGCCGGAAATCCCGTTTCCGGAAGTATTCGGCTCGGCAAATATTGTAGACGCAAATATTTGCAAAAAAAATTTCTTTACAAGAAATTTTTTTCTGTAAAAACTTATTCAATAAACTTACGTATATAAAATTATAAATGTTGAACCTTAATACAATTACACAGAAAACTTCACAACTGCACAGAAATGACTGCAATTCAAATTGTATTAGTCACTTATTACAAGTACACAAATTTATGTCGATAATTTCTTATTACATGAAAATGTGAAGCTTCGCATATGGAACAAATGGTACCCGGTTCGTTACCGGTTCGTTACCGGTTCCGGCAAAAATACATCCAAATACTCGGATTCGGTTTCCGGCGGAAAATGTCTTACCGGTGGACCCCTAATCCCCTCCCCGAAAGGCTTCGCGTTAACGAGTCCACACTGTAGTAACTTCTAAACCGTCACGGCATGTTATACAATCGAGTAGCATCCAGTAAACACCGTTACTGCGGCGTTGGAGGTTGCGACGTCTTTCGCTTCCTCTGTATCCGAGGTTTCTGTTGAGTCACACGACACGCGATGTGGATGGAAGAGTCAGGCGACTTCTGATGAAAGATTGTCCAGTTAGACTGTCCATCTCGGACATGCCTTTGATGACCGTGCGATCGACCGATTGGGTCTTGCTAATTACCTGTGCAAATGCAAAGACCAGAAATCAAATGAATTCTGGGAATCTCGCTCTCCTGTCGTTTCCAGTGCTGTATGTAAGTATGTATAAAGAATCCAAGTCCAGAAGTCTGTTAGCTGCTTGCGTACATACGTGCTAGGAGCGTTATTACTATTATTATTACTATTACTACTATTATTATTTTTGCCGCCCGAGGAGTTACCCTCAGGCTATTAGAGATTAAGAAGGTGCAGGATTAAATTGATTCACTGAGCCACGTACTCCCCCGATTTATTATTATTAATATTACTATTATTATTATTATTATTACTACTACTACTACTACTACTACTACTACTACTACTACTACTACTACTACTACTACTACTACTACTACTACTACTACTACTACTACTACTACTACTACTACTACTACTACTACTACTACTACTCTACTACTGCTATTATTACTATTATTATTTATTATTACTACTATTATTGCTATTATTATTGTTATTATTATTATTATTATTATTATTATTACGACTACTACTACTATTATTATTATTATTATTGTTGTTATTATTATTATTATTATTATTATTATTATTATTATTATTATTATTATTATTATTATTATTATTACTACTACTACTACTACTACTACTACTACTACTACTACTACTACTACTACTACTACTATTACTTTTATTTTTCTCCAAGGTGCATATGATTCGTTACGAGCTGAAAAATATCTAGAGCATAAAACTTTACATATGGCTACAATGTGTCATCACCCAGAGGAGTAAAAGTGCAGTGGAAGACAATGTTGCTGTTGTTATTATTATTATTTTGTCCCGAGGTAGTTATAATCCCTCGGGCTTTTAAGGCAATGTCCGGAGATAATCACATGAACGTCTAGAACAACAGCTTATATAACTCGTCAAGTTCTGGCTGAGCAACAGTGCCACGAAAGGCAATTATTATTATCATTATTTTGGGAATAACACCCGAGCTAGGTAGATATAGTCCCTCGGAGACGGGTAGGGAAATCCCAGGAACTGCAACCGGTCCACTTAACGGGAAAGGAGGAGGAGATCGTTTCCTGTCATGCACACGGGACTGACATTTACGTCCCTGGTGACCTCTGCAGCAGCGGTCGTTTTAACAAGTAAGTAGGTAGGTAAGTATGTAAGTGAGTAGTCTTTATTTGCCGACGTAGTCTGTGCTGGGCTGTTGTCGTGTCCCGAAATTTTAAGATGTCATAAGTGTGAGCATATAATTTGCACTACGACGATAAGAGGCTTATGTTTCGTTTGTGCACACACACGCGCATGTGTTTTTATGTACACATATTGGTATGATTGAATATATGTATAGACCCTATATATACGTGTATACACATGTATTAAATATATATAAGCATGTGTATAGGCCTATGTCTATATAAATGCATTTATATATATATACGTATATTAATATATATAAATATAAATATACATATAAATGTTTATATTCATACAGTGTATATAAACGTATTTGTAAATATATATGTACGCACATTAAATCATACCCATATGTGTACATTAAACGTGCATATATAGTGTGGACTTGGGCTCAACACCTAATGTTGAGATGTGGCACATCGGTAGCACAATTTCAGTCTCTCAGGCAGCAGCTGTCTACACGTTAGTGTGGGCTTTATGTCCACACACTTTGTTCTTAAAACATCCACGTGTTGGAAAAATCAGCTCGAGAAGGTAATTATGTCGACAAAGAAGTCTACGCTTTGTTTAACTGAGCTGCTCCCTGTTGTTTGAAGCCTAGGTGAAGTTTGGGCTACTCGGAGTAGACTCCGAACATGCTCGGACTGAGTGTGGGCCGTGTTCCAGTGCGATCTTTGGTCCGGGTTCTTCGTCATCATTATCTGAGCACTCTCATCTCAGCACTCGTCGATGGCGCGTACTCTACGCATTGCTACTGCCGTCTGTTATTATTATTCCCCCGAGGTACACAGAATTAATCCCGCAGGAGTCAGATACTAAATAAGTGAAAACTAATCTCTGGAGTGACCATCTTCATCGAGACCCGGAAGTGTAAAAGTGTGGCGGAATGCGGCTTCGTTGAAACGCTGGACTGTCGTGGTTAAACGTTGGAAGAGAAAGCTAGCTTCTCTTGGGTCTCCTGAGACCTGGCTCAAATAAGACGTTCAAGGTCCTTGACGAATGTTAGTCCATTGTTATTATTATTATTATTATTATTATTATTATTATTATTATTATTATTATTATTTATTATTATGATTATTTTTATTTTTATTATTATTATTATTTTTATTGTTATTATTATTTTTTTATTTTTTTATTACGAACAGTTTTAACGCATGCAAAGTCGCACAGAAATGCGAATCTGAGGCACGGTTAGTCAGTCGCCAGGTGAAGAGCAGTTAGATATCTAGATGTTTGAAAGCCAGTGAGAAGTAATGAGTTTTAAGGCGTTTCTTGAAAAAAGAAGAATAGGTCGAGCAACGGATAAACACTGGTACATCTAGGCTCAACCACAATAGTTGCATATAAAACTACTAGTAAGAGCAAAACCCGTTTTTGAGCCTACCGTATACAAGTTAAAAAGTTAATTTTTTTCTTTTAAGTAGGCTACATGTCCATTGTCTAGAATAAATATTTAAATTCAGTTCAGTTGTTTTTTGAAAAAAAATTAATAAGAATAACAACTCAAATATGACTTAATGACTTAATGGCAACTCATTTAAAACCTAATGGAGTTATTAACTGGAGTCGATGGTAATCACGATGATGGTGATGTTCGGTGATTATTTTGAACCTTATGAAGGTCTTCCTCCGATAAAATAATATTGGGTATTATTTCTTCTGAACATTGGTGGCACGGTACCCTCGTACCCCTAAAAAATTACGCCTGTGCAGTCAGTTGATAAATCAATCAATCAATCGGCTAGAGAGTGTTTGGCATTCGCAAAGGATTTTTTCTGTTGGACGCATTGCGAGATTAAACGGAATGGCACGTTCTCGAGTCGACATATTGCATCGTATCGTTCTAGACTGGCTATTTGCATAGTCCGGTTGACCGGGGAGTCGGTCAACGGCTGCGTTCATTGAGAAGAAAACGACCACGAAGATATTGCCCGCATTAAACAGAGGTTATTTTTTTTATAAACCTTGGGATTGAGTGGCCAGCGAGACCCCTGAGCGGACATACGATTGTTGCTTTAGGACGGAAAAGAGGTTTTGACGTTGAAATAAAACGCATTCTTAACCGTTTCATGTAGCGATATACAACGTTATGTAAGATCTCGTAATGTCTCAGCGCCAAACACAAGTCGCGCCAGGGAGACCAGCTTATTCACCGGCGCTATATCGAAAGAAGTCCGCAATAGCCGGGTTGTGTGGTCCGTTACGGTGCCAGGTCATAAATTGTCGTTTCTTGTGCAAATAAGGTTAAGCACTCTATAGGACATAAAACACTGGTAAGGAGGTTAAAAGCTTTGATGCAGTTGTTAGGGCGTTCACCTCTCTGCACTCTATCGACGCAACTTGGCTCAGGGACTCCGTACATCCATGCCATCTGTCGGCCGTCGACGGGAATCGTTGTTGGTTCCACGTGTGTGCGTGGGCTCACCATTGGGGACTCTTTCCAGCTTACTGTGCAGTATTTTACCAGCCGATGTAATATTCTCGTTCGTAATGCCATTTAACATGACATAGACTAGCGCACAGAGCGCCTCTGATTAGGATTGCCCTTTGAGCGGCGCTGTATAAATGTCCAATTACATTATATAATGTAATGTAGTCGAGGGTATACGCGGGTATACAGCGTATACTCATCTCTAGACGGCCTATACCCATGGCTGGAGCGAGGGTATACGCGGGTATACAGCGTATACTTACCTCTGTAGAGACCGTATAGCCATTGACTAATGAAATTTCCACAAAAAAGAAAGGTAATCAAAGGTTTTGACTTTTGAGGGTGACACCAGCCCTACTGACGCCGCTTCTCACCGGTAGCGTGTACTCTACTCACCTCTAATTTTACCACTACAGCCCTGATTACATTTGAAATAAAACTGATTCTCTATCGTTTAATGTAATGTAAATCACCTAAATTTCTCAGCAGTGAACAAAAGCGGCGTCAGAGAGACCAGTTTATTCACCGAAGCCTCCGGAGGTGTATCAGATCAAGTCTATAGTTGTTCAATCCGTTTAGGTGAGAATCCGGGATTCGTGTGCAAATTAGGTTAAACATATGATATAAAGACTCTTCAACCTTGCAGATTGTAATTGTAGTTAGTAACTTGTTGAGAGATATCAAAAGAAATGACTGAAAGAAAGTTTACACTGCATTAGGCCTACATAATAGGAAGGACTGTTAAGCGTTTAAGTTGGAAGGAATTCGGTTAATAAATGCGAAAGAAAAGGGTTGTCAAGAATGCTTTAAATTGAAGGGTAATTGGGAAAGATCTATTAAATGAAAGAAAACGAACTTTTGAGAAACTGGGTACCAGACCTCACTTTATGAAATATACCGTCATATCTTCAATCAACAGTTTATAGTATTTACGTCTATCTTAAGTGGAAGTGTGAAACGATTACACCATTATCTGTCCGAAGGTTTTTGTTCGAAAAGTTAACATGTCTTCACTCTTCAGAATTGGACTAATTTAGACTGCTCTGATTGGGGGCCGTCCCTAGAAGGACCTGTTACAGACTCTTAATTCAGCACTTACGGTCTTCTGTCCAATTTCCCCTTTGGTGATTCTAGGGTAATGGAAATTCCTTGCTCAGTGGGCAGACCTGCAGACAGCCATTGCGGCTTCGGCGAACTTCATTGCCACGCAGTTGGTTAACTGTCTCCAGCAATTTATGATTCAATATTTTTCTTTATGCTGGCAATTATAAAGGTAATTAACCCTCTGGCCGTCTCCCTGTCTCTGCAGCCTGACCTCATCGATCAGAACCAGTCTTTTCCTCGGTCTTCGGTTTTGGGCCGTTATCGATGGCATATTGAAGTTCCGCGCTTGCACCTCGGACAGAGGGCTTTATTGGTTGCTTATCCGAAATTGGGCACTATTTACTATAATTATTTATTTAGTATTAATTTTTGTTCATTATTATTTAATATTATTACGGCATTTATTTTGTCTATTTATTTTTCTTTTTATTTATTTACTCTTTTCAGCCCGGTAGCGAATTGCACGCGTTGGCAACTGGCAACGTGGTTGCGAGTCACTGCTGTATTGTATTGTATTTCGAAACTTATAAAGCGCCTCTACCCAGTACCCAGTGCACGGGAATTGGTGACGTGCAGGAAAATGTTTTAGACTTTGTTCTTGGGGTGGTGTGAGTCTGTGAGATAGCAGCAAATGCGTTACACCATTTCGTCCTGTGTGACCGTCGAAAACTCAGCGTTGCTCAGTGTTTAATCTAGTCCCCCTCGTCTGGGAGGGGAAACCAGGTTTCTGGGGGGAGCAAACAATTGACACAAAATTTTGTCTTCCATCTTTAAAAAGTTTCAGACTTTTCCCAAATTTTTCCACTTTTCATCTTCGAAAAAAGTTGATGACCTTTTTTTTTTTAGTCCTTCACCCAATTTTTAACTTTTTTCCTCTGTCAAAAAAGTTGATGACCTTTTTTTTAGGAATCCATCTCTCTGGGGGGGAAACCATGTATCCACATCGATCCTTGGGGGGATTTTTCCTCCCCTGACGGTCTGTACATTGTAATATTGCTCGCCTCTGGGGGGGGAAACATCAATCCTGGGGGGGGGGAACTTCCCCCCCCCCAAAGACGTCTAGATTACTCACTGAGCGTTGCTAATGAAGCTGGGACACGGAGTCACTGGAGTTTGTCCAAGAAATGGGAAGTAGGGCTTAAGGTTTCAGCGGTGACAGGAGACCTACGCGAGACCAGCCACCTGTCCATCGTCCATCAGTTGACCCTACACAGCCCATCGATTTTGTTTTGACTAAGCGCCTGTTGAAATTTCGAGATTATGATTACTATTAACATCATAGGGAAACTGTAGGCAAGACTGATGGAAGTCCATTCGAAATGTGATAGGTCGGGAAAACGATATACTATACAAGTCTTGCCGCCCAGTGTTTTATCAGCTACCTCTACACGAGACCAGTTGAGTGTTTGACTTGCAACCTTCTGAAAAGCTTTCTCCATCCAGCAACCCATTCATCTCCTCCTCGCAGAGTTATACGGTAGGGAGTAGGGAATTGGAATTGGGTCCTTCCCTGCTCCCTACCCAGGCACGTTCAAATTAATAAATATATAAGTTGATATGGTGAACAGCCTTCCTCGTTCAAACCCATTCAACTCCCAGAGTGCTCAGAGGTCCGACTCAGAGTAGGTTTATTCTGATAGATGCGCTATATGAATCTCCTCGTGCAGTATAATCAATTCGGTAGAGTAGACTATTACTGTTCTGTGGCATTTTGAGCAAGTCAGTCTCTAATCTAATCTAATAACTTCTATAGCTAATCTAATCCAATGCCTTCCATGGTGCCATGATTGTAATCATGATGCACAAAGAACCAATCGGTGGTAGCGTCAGGTGGGGGACACGGTAGTCGATTGGTTTGAGCGTCAGGCATGTAACACATGACCAGCCTTAGCAGCTCCTCGACATCCTTCTCTCTCTCTGGTCTCTCTTCACATTGCCGTATATGACTTCACATTGCCTTATGTCTTTGTACACTTACAAGCAGGGGCGTCTATTCCCCCTAAGTCATTGGAGCAACTTCCCCTTTCCCCCTCTTCTTCCCCTTCCCCTTCCTTCCCCCTAAAATGGTGGCACACACACGGACATATCTCCCCCCATTTTTTTATGGAGAATTTGCTCCGAGGTTTCTATGGTGTAGACGCCCCTGCTTACAAGGCTGGCTATCGTGAGTTTAAAACAAGCCGCGGCTGCTTTGCATTGTCTTGATTGTTCCACTGTCTTCAGTTTCAGCAAAGTTCTGGAGCAGAAGGAGCAGCTGGAACAGAAGCACCTGCACCTGCTCCAGATACTGGACAGTGAGCGTCAAGCCAAGTGGCACTATGTCCAGCAGACGGAAGAACTGACGTCAGAGGTCAAGAAGCTCAAGAATGAGGTCAGACCACCTGCCAATCTCTGTCTGATTGTCAGTATCTACCATACAGTAATCATTATCTGCCAATCATTATTATTCATCTGTTCCTATCTGCCGGTATAGTACTTATCACCAATCAGTGTATGCCAATCATTATTATTCACCTATCCATGCAGTATAGTATTTACCTCCAGGATCTGCCAATCATTATTCACCTGTCACTGTCTGCCAACATTCTTTTGCCATTCATTATCTGGCAGAAAAGAGTTGGGAGATTCTGATCGGCAAGAAATGACAGGTGGCAGAGAACGATTTGTATATGACAACGCAGTATTAAACTCCAGATAACAGACTAACTAACTAAACGGCAGATAGCTATCGGTAGAAAATGACTGGTGAATAATGAATGGCAAAAGAATGTTGGCAGATAATGAAATGACCAGCAGATAATGACTGCGTCTGCAAATACCTCATCTGCATTAGATGATGTTAGATGTCAGTCAGAACGGAAGCACTTCCTGTTCTAAATCATATTTTAACATATTCTGCAAGCAAAACAGTGCAAAGATAAATGGAAGAGTATAACCAGTGACGGGCTCACGCATACACTTGGAACACGGCCTAGCGATTCCTTTCCAAAGTTGACAGCATGCTCAGAACCGTGGACCAAGCTGTATAGCGTAAAACGACGACAGTGGGCAGCATTCGCGAAGCACGACACCACCACCGTCCAGCGGTCCCTCGTTGGTGGTAGATGACACTGCGCCACGAAATCCCTCGCACCGTTGGGTCGTCGCCTTCCCGCTGGGCAACATGTATCTGTGGACGTTTTTCTATAGCGGCTGTATGAACCCCGACGCTGCTCATTTTTCAATGAATTGATCGGGTGCGCTCGTTCACCGCCGCTAGGTCGAAGGGCCACGCGTGATTGACGCTCAGGGTCAGTTCATATACTCCTGTCGCTACTCCGCCGAGGCTAAATTGCCGCCTGTAGACGCATGTCCATAGCTTCGAGGCTCGACCATGCACGAGGAAGCCCATCCCTCTTCCTCAGGCAGTCGCTGTAGACGCAAAGACGACATAGGAAGAAGACATCGACCGCGGAGAGGAAAATAATTCGAAGACGCAAACTCGGCAACAGTCAGCGACCAACATGACAGAAATTATCGAATTTAGACGAATAATCCTCCGAAATGAAACAGAAGGAGACAGACAGACAGACAGACAGACAGACAGACAGACAGACAGACAGACAGACAGACAGACAGACAGACAGACAGACAGACAGACAGACAGACAGACAGACAGACAGACAGACAGACAGACAGACAGAGAGCAACGAAAGGACTTCTGACAAATGCAACGACGTCGTTATCAGCTAATCATCATCCGAGGATCATCCGCTGGTTAACTGTTGATCATCTGCCAATCATTATATTAAAAACTATTGTTGTCTGTTTGTCTCACTGTTTCTGTTTCCATATGTCTGTCTGTCTGTTTGTCTCACTGCTTATTTCTGTCCTTCGGTTGTGTCTGTCTGTCTGTATGTATGTATGTCTGTCTGTTTCTATATACATGTCTGTTTGTCTCACTGTTTATTTCTGTCCGTTTGTTTCTGTAGGTCTGTTTGTCTCTCCGTTTCTGTCTCTTTGTCTGTTTGTCTCACTGTTTCTGTCTCTTTGTTTGTCTCGCTCTTTGTGTCTGTCTGTATGCTTGTCTGTGTCTGTTCGTCTGTTTGTCTCACTGTTTGTGTATGCATGTGTGTCTGTATGTCTTTGTCCATGTCTCTATGTCTTTGTCTGTCTGTTTATGTATGTCTGTCTGTCTGTGTGTCTGTCCTTCCACCCTTTACTTTAATTTAACTGAACATTTATATAGCGCCACTTGCAGATCAAAAACTAATCTGGATCGCTCACTCCTATGTCCGTCCGTTCATCCGTCTGTCTGTCCGTCCATCTGTCTCTGCGTCTGTGTGCGTGGGTGTGACTGTCTGTTTCCATTCATCCGTGAACAGTCAGAAGATGGAGTAAACGATGCGCCCTTATATAAAGCGACCAACTGTGACGAAGACAGATGATACTGTGCACGACTTTATTCAACCCACGAGATCAACCACGCCACTTCACTCGCCATTTTATATATATATATATATATATATATATACATACATGTATATATATATATATAAATGATGCACCTAGATGACTGGATGTCTAAATAACTAGATAGATAAATAACTATATGTCACGTGCGTATTATATATATATATATATATATATATATATATATATATATGTACATATACAATTATACATACATACATACATAATACACATTACACACATATGGGGACGGTGATAGCTGAACGGTCACACTCTTGCTTGAAGAACACAAGATCTTGAAAGACACAGTACGATACCCGTAAGCTCTCTATAGGTCGACTCAGCCTTCCATTCCCTCAGGGGCAGCTGTAAAATGAGTAGGCGCCTAACAGGCTGCCAAGACGTGTGTTCTATAAGATCTTGATAATTGTACTGTCATGTGTTTCAATGTTACTTCCTGCGGGTTTGTCAGTTAGCTTGTCAATAAACAGGAATATATATATATATATATATATATATATATATATATATATATATATATATATATATAGCGTGTATGTGTATGCGTTTGTGTGTGTGTTTGTTTTTGTATTTGTGTGTGCTTATGTGTGTGTGTTTATGTGTGTGTTTGTGTGTGTCTGTGTGTGTTTATGTGTGTGTTGTGTGTGTGTTTGCATGTGTGTTAGTGTGTGTTTGCGTGCGTGTTTGTGTGTGCATGTGTGTTTGTTGCCCTATGCTTCTAGGGGCAGAGAAAACAAGTGGCTTAAGGAGGTAGGATAAATATGTGATTTAATAGCGAATATGTACAGCAGAAAGAAGAGATACCTTACGAGTGTCAGCCAGCAGGCGATAAAAGCAGTTCAACAGAAACACACTTTCCGTCAAAACAACACTCGAGAACACTAGTCAGTCTCAGAGAGACTAAACCCGTAGGTTCCGAAAGGGTGTGACTGGAGCACGGCCAGACGGCCCCCAAATTTCGAATACTAAAGGGCGCCAGGCGGCCATCCAAACCGCGCCCTTTCAAATCGCAATACCTGGACCAGAACATTGGCTACACTAACCCTAAGACTAGCCCTAAAAGTGTTAAAGCTCCCCGATGAAGGACCCCAGTCGATGATGGTTGCCTTCTCCTTGTTTCTTATACTTTTTGCCCCTCCACACGTGCAGCAAAATTGCAGTGAGAATTATCGCAGTGAGAATTGTCGCAGTGAGAATGAACGCAGCTAATTCCTAGCACGTGCAGCCTCCCTCTGCGCATACTTTTTCGTGAACTCTAACGTCTTGGTATCACGCATTGCATAAGATTACTAAGATTACTCGTTTCATACAGTTCCTGTGAATTTTCTAAGTCATTAAAACTAAAAACTTGACCAACATAAAAGAAACTGTCGATTACGGTTGGTGACGGACTGACTGGATGGTGAATGAATTAATGAAGTAATTAATTAAAGAGTAGAGGAATTGTGTAATAGTCCGTTTGATGTTGCTATTACCTAAGATTTATATGTTTACACACACACACACACACACACACACACACACACACACACACACACACACACACACACACACACACACACACACACACACACACACACACACACACACACACACACACACACACACACACACACACACACACACACACACACACACACACACACACACACACACACACACACACACACACACACACACACACACACACACACACACACACACACACACACACACACACACACACACACACACACACACACACACACACACACACACACACACACACACACACACACACACACACACACACACACACACACACACACACACACACACACACACACACATTATATCAGATAATACAAATAATATAGAATTTTGTAACAAAATAGCAATAACATAAAAATAGATGTGATCTATCTTCATTCTAATGTTATATAGGGCCTAGTGCTATTCTAGCATATGCAATTATAATTATATATGTAAATATAAGAATATATGAATACTTATATATTTATGATTTTATGTATATGAAAACGCTGTGTGCATGAGTGCAGTAGATTATGTGTTGTGTGCGTCCATGTGTACATGTGTGCATGTGTTTGCATGTGTGCGTGCGTGTATGTATAATGTATGTATGTGTGTATGCGTGTAGGTATGTGTGTGTATGTATGTGTATGTGTGCATGCGTGTATGTATGTGTGTGCGTGCGTGTGTGTATATATATGTTTGTATGTATGTGTGTGTGCGTGGTATAGCTCATCTTGTCCCAACGTCCGTTCCTCTGGGACTCAAAACCCTCTCCGTTCGTCAATCCACTTTCTGTATCTGGTCGACTGGGTTCGGTCCCCCCCACCCCCCCCCCCACCCTGAAGTCGGTCTCTTTGTTTCAGCCAAGGGAAATGACTGGAGTTTGGTCCAGGAAGAAACATGTTTATGTCTCCAATCGAAACTTGTCGTGCTTCCCTATTATTTTTCTCTTGACGCCCAAGAAACGTATGCTACTCGCTCTTCCCCTACCCCCGAACTTCAAATCTTGGCTTCATCCTGATTGGCCTAATTACCGCAGGGTTTTGGTGTGACATCTTATTGTCTTGTGTATTAGGCAACGGTGTTTTGCAGAAGTTTGTAATTAACTAAATAATCAATTAAATAAAAATAATAATTATTATTATCATTATTATTATTTAATTTATTATTACTATTATTATTTAATTATTATTGTTATTATTATTTAATTGTTATTATTATTATTATTATTATTATTATTATTATTTTTTTTTTTTTTTTTTTTATCTCTATCCGATTTTTTTCATATTATAATCATTAATATTATTATTTTCATTATTATTATCATCAAACTAATAATAGTAATTAGTTTTATTATTATTATTATTATTATTATTATTATTATTATTATTATTATTATTATTATTATCTCTATAATAACAATAGCTATAGTGCAGTAAATAAATAGAAGGGAAGAAGAGTAGTCCCTTAAGCTAGCCTTGGGGCAGCTTTGGGTATGAAGTGTTAGCGACTTCATTTTCTTAGCCTCGGCATATGAGGATGCATGGCCAGTCCTCTACCTCGTCGTCTCATCTTCCCACCGACAGCATACGGTCAGTGTACTCGGTATAGCTGAGTTGGCTAATGCGGCGCAGGTGGAACAAAAATCTCGAACCAAATTTCTGCCCTGGCGGGGATTAAATCTATAAGCAGAATTAAAATGTGTTTGAAAAGTTCCTAAGAGACGTGATTTAATTGTCAGGTTACACGATCTAGAAATATTACCGTACTGTAAAAGAGTAGATGTTGTGAATTTCTTTGCAGTTGTGGGATTACAAGAACGAGAGGAGAACTGTGTCGGAAAACGTTGAAGAAGAAAGTGAGGAAATCAAGAAAATCAAGAAGGTAACAATTGCAGCGAATATCAAAGATTAGATTAGAGTAGAGTAGATTTAGATTGCATTAGATGATTAGATCACATTGGGTCTAGACTCTTAATCAAATTAGGTTTAGACTTTTAATCACATTCGATTTAGACTTTTAATCACATTCGATTTAGACTTTTAATCACATTCGATTTAGACTTTTAATCACATTAGATTTAGACTTTTAATCACATTCGATTTAGACTTTTAATCACATTAGATTTAGACTTTTAATCACATTAGATTTAGACTTTTAATCACATTAGATTTAGACTTTTAATCACATTAGATCACATTAGATTTAGACTTTTAATCACATTCGATTTGGACTTTTAATCACATTAGATTTAGACTTTTAATCACATTAGATCACATTAGATTTAGACTTTTAATCACATTAGATTTAAACTTTTGATCACATTCGATTTGGACTTTTAATCACATTAGATTTAGACTTTTAATCACATTAGATCACATTAGATTTAGACTTTTAATCGCATTAGATTTAGCCTATAATTAGACAGTGTAAACGCCTTCAATCAGACAGAGAACAGACTGTACTTCGCTGGATCTATTTAACCGCAAAACCACTCCCCTGAGCACTGTTAGCCTCGCACAATCAACAGTTAGCATAATCTAGGCATTAGAACGACGTTGGCTCAGCCTATCTCCCACTGTAGTACATTTTCCTCTGCAGTTGCATTCTCTTTGTACATTTCCCTGATGATGCATTCTCTGCATACATTTAACTGCAGATACATTCTCTGCACACATCGATTCTCAATGCATTGTGGCATGATCGCGAGCCGATTGACCTATAAAGACTCCTCCACCCCCATCCAATTAACTCGTTTTATGTAGAGCAAGCTATTGCCTACGTTATTCCGTGCTAAGCCACCTTATTGTATCGTCTTGTCGGGGTAGTTTTATGGGGCGCAATATATAATTAAGTGTATTTGAAGCTCTCCCTTTACAAGCTGTTCTTAACGCAGCTGCCAGACTAATCGCCCGTCTCCCACGCTTCTCCCATATTTCCACATTCATATTTGAACATCTTCACTGGCTTCCTGTTACTGCCCGCATCCAACTAAAGGTACTTATCCATATTTGCCGATCTCACCTGGGACTTCCTCCTAAATACCTCTGTGACTCAATATGTCTTCCCGCCTCAGCTGGCTCCCTTCGCCCTCTTCGTTCCTCTGATCGACTTGACTTATTTGTTCCCCGAGTGAGAACGGCTATGGCCCAGTCTCGTTCCTTTCTTAGTATTGGCCCTTCATTGTGGAATCAGCTTCCTCCTTCGGTCCGGGCTGCAGTACTATATGGTGGCCCTGGAACAGCTTTTGATTGTCTTAAACTGGCCTTTATTCCCGAGGACTTTCACACTGGGAGCGCCTCTGATTGGTGGGCACTGGGTAGAGGCGCTTTATAAGTCTTGAAATAACCTACAATACAATACAATACAATACAATACAATACATTTCCCTGCAGATACATTTCGCTGAAGGCCGCAAGGGTTGCTGTTCCCTGCTGTCGATGACATGTGATGGCTGCGAGGCAGCCACAGTCAGATTCTGTCCACTTCCAATATAGACTTTGCGTCATATCTCGTTGACCTCATTCGCCAATTAATTGATTTCTTGGACGGGAGATTCTATCCCATTTTCACTGCCAAGGGCGTCAGAGTTTCGTGATTCTTCGTCTGCGCCACCGGAAGTCGATTATCGTCTGGACTTCGCTTTGGATTATATGCGTCTCATGAGTTGGGTGATTTTGGTGGCGTGTATGTGAGCACTGACCCGACATTTGCAAAGTCTCGGTGATGATTTTTCAGTAATGGAGACATTTGTGATTTCTGGCTTGGCATTTAAGTAGCACGTATACGTACGTGTTTATTGACGTATGTATGTGTGTATGTATGTGTGTATGTATGCATGTATGTGTGTAGGTGTATATATGTGTTGTATATGTGAACTTATGTATCTATATATTTATGTATGTACATATATATGTAAATGTAAATGTACAATGTAGTACATATGTATGTATTATGTATGCAGAGGCCTATATGTATGTATTTATGTATGTATGTATGTAATGTATGTATGTATGTCTGCATGTATCTATGTATTTATGTATGTCAAATATATGTATTTATCTATTTATGTATTTTTGTATATCTTGTGTATGTATGTATGTATGTATTTTGTATATATTATGCATACATATATCTGTATATATGTGTGCATGTACATATGTTTTTATATATGAATGTATTTGATGTACATATATGAATGTGTGTACGAGTGTATGTCTGTTATGTGTGTATGTAAGTGACCTCGGAAGACGGTGCCATGTTCATAGTGCTTTTAAGCAGTTCCTAAAATGTGCTTTATAAAAGTCAACATACATACATACATACACATGTATGTATGATTGTACCACATATTATATATGTATGTATTTATGTTTGCATGTATGTAATGTGTATACTGATAACTTGAAGAATGATTTTCATCCTCCTACCTCAGTCTTTCTCGACTCCCCCCACCCCAGTGGCTAGTGGCTACTCGTCTCAAGTTCTCCAACTGAGCCATGTCAAACACTGCACCACGACTCTGGGATAATCTCCAGCGCGAATTCCGCAAATTTTAGGTTCTTCCATCATCATTTCCACTCATCCGCCTCAGGTTCTCTATCTATCACCCCTCGGGGTTTCCACTCAAAATTTACGTCTCGCCCTTTCAAGAATTTCTACCTCTGACTAAGCTGATCCTCCCTTCCCAATTCTTCTCGACCTAAACGACACCGGCCTTAGTAGCTACTCTACCTCCTCTCCTGATCTGGACCCTCTGGAAACCGGACTCGGACCTCCTTTTGACTTCCCTCTGGACATAACCTCTGACTTGACGCAGCGCTCGTGAATAAGCTGGTGCCCTGCGCTTGGCTTTCGAGTGGCGCTTTAGAAATTTGGAATTTATTATTATGCTTTCGACTTCTGGTACCTGTCACTGCGCTAAAGAAAATCACAATTATTAATCACGTGGGAGCTCATGAATAATTTAGATATGTGGATCTCATGAATAATTAAGATATTGTAATTTATTATACATTCGTATATATAACTGTAGTCTGTAAGTCATACGTACATATACTTTAGATACACTTTAATTACTCGTGATAGACGGTTAAGTACCTGTAATAGTGCTGCAGGTATCATTTGTTGACCATCTCCCAGTACACCAGGGTCACGTGAGAGCTCATGAATAATTAAGATCGCGGGAGCTCATTTGAATAATTAATATGTCATTTTATCTCTGGTTTGGCACTTTCTGCAGGAATTCTGCACGTTCTGTAAAATTCTTAATTGTCATTCAGGTCAATGTAAAGGGACAACATGTCATGACGTACAAGGACATTATGTCGTGACATCAGTGGTGTAGTCCTAAAAAATGAAGTGGGGGAACGCCTGGAAATTGAAGTAGCAACTGTAGCAAAAAGTGCAATCTTTGGTAGGTAAGTATGGAAAAAAGTGGGGGAACGGCGTTCCCCGCGTTCCCGCCCCACTACACCACTGCGTGACATATCATGACGTTGCTTAATGACGTACAAGGACGTTGCTTAATTCATTCATTCATTCATTCTGATAATTTACATAGCGCGCCTCTTCGAGAGACCTACTCAGAGGCGCTTCCAAGGACGTTGCTTAGTGACCTACAGGGACGTTGTCTCATGACATATACAGGGACGATCTCTTTTGCCCAACAAGGACGTTGCCTCGTGATGTATGAGGACAGTTAGTCATGATGTAAGAGAACGCTCGGAGATCATAAAAGAGTTGGACATTTAATTAAGGGAATCCTAACCGGTAAAATAATGCCGGCTTCTCCGGTACGATCCCCAGAGAGGGAGGGAGGGAGGGAGGGAGGGAG
This sequence comes from Allolobophora icterica, assembly GCA_963556255.1. Lineage (NCBI taxonomy): Eukaryota > Metazoa > Annelida > Clitellata > Crassiclitellata > Lumbricidae > Allolobophora > Allolobophora icterica. The sequence goes on along the minus strand of OY744615.1, from coordinate 45,755,886 downwards.
GGAGAGAGGGAGGGAGGGAGGGAGGGAGGGAGGGAGGGAGGGAGGGAGTGTGATCGTTTTTAACATGGGGAGATATAATATGACGATTTGGAAGAAGGGGCAAAGGACCGGGGGCTTAATATCGGATGAACGACCTTTAAGCTGATTACAACAAGCTTAATTTGTGCAAACATATTGCACACATATGTACACCTATATATTGATATATATATATGTATATATATATGTATATATATGCAATATACGATCACACACTATACATGTATACTATTTGAATAGTCTATATATATATATCCCATCTCTTAAAGAAGCAAACGAGACAATTTATTCTGACGCATGATATGCTACCAACCAAATCATTTGGCATCAAGTACTGACTTGTCCTAGGTGGAGCGGTGTGTTTGCAATGTGCAATATATATATATATATATATATATATATATATATATATATATATATATATATATATATATATATATATATATATATATATATATATATATATATATATATATATATATATATATATATATATATATATATATATATATATATATATATATATATATATATATATATATATATATATATATATATATATATATATATATATATATATATATATATATATATATATATATGATTGCACAGTGCATATGTTTATGTCGATGCATTTATGTGTCTCTTATACAAGTGTAGCATGGAAATATATCTAAAATAATAGGGGCCTATACATACACTTGTGTGTGACCGTTTCTTTACATGTATCCATTGAAATATACATACATGTGCTTATGTATATATAGATATATATAGTAGACGTAGTTATATAATTATATATAGACACTCTTTTATTTTAAATATATACATATATATATATATACATACACATATAACATATAGAATGTGTGTATATATGTATATGTATATATATATATATATTTATGTGTAATTGTATATATATAATGCGCCTTCTACATACATATATATATGTATATACATGTGTGTATATATATATGCAAATATGTGTGTATATATATATGTATGGTATATATGGAAGGTGCGTTTTTTGCTGTGCCAATCTTCTAATGCATCACAGCCAGGGGTTTCCATCCACTTGGACACGTGCGTGTTTTCACAGCGCATTCCCTGTCATCGCCGACGTCGTTTCATGGACCGTCGTGTTTGACGGGCGACGGTCTGACAGTTTGCTTCTTCCTTTAAGTTTATTGGGCGTATGCTTCGCTATCCTGTCGGATGCTTGGCCCGTGCGACGAAGCGTTGCACTGTTTGACCGTTCCTCTGGGGCCGTATAGCTAGGAGGGAATTAGAAAATTACAGCTGTGTTGTATTGTTTAAATGCACTGAATTGTTGTCTTAATCTCGCTTCTGTTGTGGTTTTTTCTCCAGTTATTAGTATTATTATGCATTTATTAAGCGCCACTATCTCCTGACCAAGCATCGATCGATGGCGCTGAGTGATTGTGAGTGAAGGACTTGCTCAATGTCCTTACACAGTAATTATTATTATTACTAGATTATTTCCCGTCCTAAGACGGTTTAAAAGCAATTTGAAAATGTATTTTTCAATATGAGTCATTAAAAAAAATGTAACGTAACAAATTTCTGTTTGTTTATACTATCAATTGCGTAGTCCTGCTACCCGAATAATATCGTTCCTGGATGAATGGCGCCAGCTGGCGAAAAGCCGGGAAGATCTTTGCCCGTCCTGAGACGGCTTAAAAACAATTTCCGCCGCCTAAGTAAATTGGCCTGTTTAAACCCGTTAAGTTCGTTCATTTCAGCCTGTTCGCCACCCAAGTAAAGTAGTTTGAAAGTGCATCCGTTTACGGTTTGCATAAATTTACGTTGAACTAATTGTGAATCGAAAGTCCATTGGATTTTCCACATTTGTAAACAGTGACGTCATTGGTCATGTATATTCACTAGTTGGAAGCGGCCAAGTATAGAGCAGCATAACATGCAAATGTTCACACGATGACTGACATTTCTGTTCGTTTATATTATTAATTATTATTATTATTGTTCTTATTTTTCTGAATTTATGAAGCACCACTATCTAATGACCAAGCATCAGTCGATGGCACTGAGCAACTGTGAGTGAAAGATTTGACTACTGATTTCTAACCTGAGGACATCGTCAACCGATTGCATGCACAGGGTGCGCTATCGGTGCTGAAAGGTCATGAGATAAGATTACGTTATATTCCTATCAACAAATTAGTGCTTACCTGCAATGGATGGCGCTATATAAATGCAATGATTTACGGTTTGGTTTTGAAGCGACGGTGCGATAGAAGTTACTAATTAGTGATTAATTCTAAAAAGTTTTTAAGGTGAACCTTTGCCTCTATCAAATTGCTTGTATCCACCATATTAAGCTTCTAGGACGATCGCTCATAGGACTATTGTCGCTCATAGGACTATCGCTCATATATGTCTATCGCTCATATAGGCCATAGGGACGATCGCTCATAGGAATATTGTCGCTCATAGGACTATCGCTCATATATGTCTATCGCTCATATAGGCTATAGGGACGATCGCTCATAGGAATATTGTCGCTCATAGGACTATTGTCCCTCATAGGACTATCGCTCATATATAGGGACGATCGGTAATAGGGCCTTTCGCTCATACGTTGTGTTATTAAATATATGCGCATCAAAGTAGGGATGTGAGCAATTAACTTCCAATTGAGTAGCTATTATAAAAATAATCAACTAATCAACTGTTCCAAATGACATCATATAACTTAACAAATATTTCCGAAATATGTGCACATCAAAGTAGGGACATTCGTCCGTTTGGACAAATAAGATTGATTATTAGGCCTACTTTGCCGAGATCATATGGGAAAACAAACAAGTGACTTAAAATGAATATTCAGTAACAATTATGCAATAAAAATACTTTAAGTACAATAACAACAGACGGTAAAAATTAAACGGTAGCCTAACAATAACAACAACGTGCTTCAAAGAAGAAATGTTTTCCCCGCATCGTATAAAAAGGCCATGAAATGATAGCCGGACAAACATCAAGCAAGAGTCAAGGAGAAAGCTTCGGTACATCAGAGAGAGGATTCGTAAAACAAACCTTGGCTTCTAGCCCGTACGTTTTAATAACAACTTTACTATTTGCTATAATTTATCGCTGCGTATGAGCGATAATAGTCCTAGGAGCGAAAGGCCATAATGTTATATGAGCGATCGTCCCTATGAGCGATAGTCCTATGAGCTATCGTCCCTAGGAGCGATAGTTCTATGAGCGATAGTCCTATGAGTGAAAGGCCCCATGAGCGATCGTCCCTATGAGCGATTCCTTTACTAAAGCTCTGCCCGACATGGAAGAGGTGTCACCGTTCATGAAACAAACTCCTAATAATTTCTAAGTCCTTGGGGGAATGAAGTAACACAGGGCAAAAAATAATTATAGTAATAATAATAACAACAATAATAATAATCATAATAATGAAATAATAATGAAAAAAAGAACAACAATAATAATAATATTAATATTGTAATAAGATGACGTTGCATAATAGGTACAGAGTTTCTTTCGCGGATGGTTGTGTCGGAGGCGGTGGAAGCAGATCGTGGACCTGTACATCCGGTCAGAGCACGCGGAGAGCATGCGCAAGAGGAACAGCATCGTCTTCGGACTGGTCGAGTGTGAGGAGGAATACGTGAAGCAACTGTCGGCACTCGTTTCCGTTTTCCTGCGTCCCCTCAGGATGGCGGCCAGTTCGAAGAACCCTCCGATAACTCACGAAGATGTCAACTCTATATTTCTCAATAGGTCAGGTCAACTCTGTATTTCTTAATAGGTCACGTCAACTCTGTATTTCTCAATAGGTCAGGTCAACTCTGTGTTTATTAATAGGTCAGGTCAACTCTGTATTTCTCAATAGGTCAGGTCAACTCTGTATTTCTGTATTCTATATTTCTCAATAATAGGTCAGTTTATGGGCTTCAGGTGGTAGATTTGTTAGAGTTCCCTCTTTAATTGAAGATGCTTTGAAGAAGAAAAGCAGTACGTTAGCTAGCTCTGAGGGAGCCATGGACGGGTATTAAGTGTTAACGACCTCATTTTCTTAGTCTCGGCATATGAGGACGGTTGGCAAGTCCTTTCCTACTCATGAGAAATTGTTTTTTTTCTTCTGTTTGGCAGTGAAACTCTTCTATTCCTGCATCAGATTTTTCTCAAGGGTTTGATGGCACGCATGGAAAACTGGCCGACACTTGTTCTGGGTAAGAATACACTGCTTTCTCGTAATTCGGTGATGCTTATTCCATAGGTACTTCTTCCTATTCCAAATCTAGGAGTCTTAACCTTCTACTGCACAGCTTATCATTATGTGTATGGCATCAATTGATGGTTGTTTCTAAGTGAAACTGCTCTTCGAATCGACAGAATCCACTGAGCTGCGCAAAGTGAACAATCCTAAGTTGACAGCTTATACAACCCCAATCCAATGAAATGAAGTGAATGTTTGATTGACTGAATGAGTGATTGACTCACTAACTGATTGATTGGTTGATTTTTTTGGTAGCCGATTGATTGATTGGTTGATTGATTGATTGACTGACTGACTGACTGACTGACTGACTGAATGACTGACTGACCGACCGACCGACCGACCGACCGACCGACCGACCGACCGATCGATCGATCGATCGATCGATGACAGGTTCGATCCTCTCCTCTGAGACGTTTACTGTGTAAGGACCTTGAGCAAGTCATACACTCACAGTTGCTCAGCGCCATCGATGTTCTGTCGTATGGTCCTGTGTTCACATCTTGACCTCGGACTTTCAGTGCCTTTGCAATTTGTCCGATTTTCTGACCCGTCGTCGATCAATCCCGAACGTCTTCTCGGCATTGAACTAATTTGCCAGATGGCAACATTATTTGATTGGCATTGTGTTGTCCTTGTCATCTCTTGACCCGGTTCCTCTTTGTCATCTCTTGACCCAGTTCCTCCTTGTCATCTCTTGACCCAGTGCGTTCGTTTTCTCGGCCATCTGGTGACGCTTTTCTGCAACTGGGCGATAACGTTGAAGACTCTAGATGTCGCTACGTTCGTCTGATTAGCTACTGATTAATGGGCGTCTGTAGCCGCGCCCCCTGGTGAGCCTGTGGTCGTGTGGGTCGCTGATGAACATGCGCTGGGTCGTCCATTTCGACCCATGGCGGTAATGGCGTTGACGATGGATTTTCGATGATTGGAGCGACGTGTCGACGTTGGCGCTTTCGAAAAGTGACCGAGTGCGCTCGGAAAAGTATTGCCTGGAACAGCAGATCAAAGTTCCGCGGTCTTCTACGAGGTTTGGCGGCTGTGCGTTCTCTGTCCATGGGCGTCCGATGGGGGCAGAGGGCAGTTCCTCCGGATTTTGAAAATTGTCTCGTTTTTTGTGTTTTGTTTTCCATGCAAAAGTGTTATTTTACCCCCCCCCCCCAGAAAATTCCCCTCTAGAAAAATCCCCCTTATAAATATTCCTGCGGACGCCCATGTCTCTGTCGCCGGACCCAGTGTGTGAAACGGTCTTCCCGACCATGTGAAGAATGCGTCATCTCTGGAGGCGTTCAAATCACAGCTCAAGACGAGCCTATCAAGTTTAAACTATCATGTGACTCTGACTGAGTTTTTTAACTCACGCATAGCGCCAGTGCCCAGTGCCGGATTTTGACTTAATGAGGTCCTAAGCTATATAAAGCTTGGAAGCTCCTTGTTAAAAATTACACCAGAAGGTCTCACAAAACTTGAAAACCTGTAATTATGCCTTTTAATATTTAATAGCAAGGCATTTAAAGTGAAAAATTCAAATTATTTTCAGATAAATGCATTTACTCAGGCAAGATAGAATTTGCTACAGAAGCCTTTAATATTTGAAAATGCCCACCCCCAAAATTTCTGAATTTTTTAGGCCCATGCGGATTATGAAGCCTTAAGCTATAGCCTTTATTAGCTTATCCCTGCACTTCGGCCTTGGTTTGGTTGAACTACGGCGCTATATAAATCGTCGCATTACCATTTGTTATTGCTATTATTATTGTTGTTACCTTAAATGGCGTGGCATCCATTCAAACGGGTAGAGGTGGTGTAGCCTTTCACCCGATCAATTCATTGAAAATGAGCGGTGTGTGTGTGTGCCTACGTGTGGGACTGTGGGTGTTTCCGTGTGTGCTCTCTCTCTCTCTCTCTCTCTCTCTCTCTCTCTCTCTCTCTCTCTCTCTCTCTCTCTCTCTCTCTCTCTCTCTCTCTCTCTCTCTCTCTCTCTCTCTCTCTCTCTTTCTCTCTCTCTCTCTCTCTCTGCGCGCGTGCGCGCGTGTGTGTTTGCTTCGATGTGCCAAATCGATGATCATTTAGAGCTGTGTTTTCCGAGAAGCCTGATCATTTTCCGCGATTTCTGTCTGAGATTTTGGTGATGATGCTAATAGCGTTAAAAGTCGTCCAGATGATATATCGTGCCACTCGACGGCAGTTTCATGTTTTCTCTTTAATAGCTGGCGTTGTAACCCAGGAGACGATAATCGGCAGCAAACCACAGCAAACAGTCAGTTCAGTGTCCTCATCTGACCTTTTACCCCTCGTCTTTTTTGCCACTGAATCTTCAAACCAATTGGCGCCGCAATTTGATCAAGAATCCAACGTTCTAAAAATCTAATTCTCGTGTCAGTAGACGGCGCCAGGCTACGACAGAAATCGGAGTGCTTCTGATCTCGGTAGCAGTCAACGTAGTAGTTCCAGCGTGTGACGACATCTTGTGGCTGCCCTTCCTCCTTTCTAACGGCTAGGGATTGGCACCACGGGCAGTGGCAGACCGCTGTCAACGTCGTCGTAGGCAAAAGAGCACGAAGATGCGTAACTAGGGCGCTTGATGCATTCTGGTCAGTCTACCTCTAGAACATTATTCTAAGAAAACGATAATCCAAGTTATTTTAGCTATCATTGCCACGTTTTAATGGTTGCATAAGAGTGAGGCGCGTTGTCTAACTGTTAGGTTGACTAAAATGTTAAATTGTGCAAAAACGTCTCAAACAAAAATACTTTAAGACGACAATGTTATTAAATTGCTTCAAAGTACTTCTGCTGGTGAAGTGGGCGGAGTTTACTTGCCATCCAATCACGTAACCAGTATTTGCACATAGCCTAGTTACGGACTGCGCCAGCCAATCGTCTTCCAGTTGTGCATGAATAATGACGTCACTGATACTGCTGTACCAGCGGGGCTTCGAGTCTACCGTAGGTGCGCAGTACGAGATGGCGTGCGTCCAGGAAGTTTTCAAATTTTTTCATCGACTTCGTTTCTGTTGTTATTTACGCTAAATTATCTGTCAGACTTAAATTTACGAGTAACAACGATCACAGTAGTAGTTTCCAGTGTTTAACGCATCTTATGGCTACTAAGGCCGTTGACATCGTCTTCCTTTTCCGGACTTGGGACTGTCACTACCAGAGTACGGTCAGTGTCAGAGTTCGCTATCCGCCATATTTTCCGCATATCAACGCAACAGCGGTGACAAAATTAATCATAAATATTCATTAGTTGGGAAACGCTGAATAAGAAGGCGCAAATGACTAGTATGGACTCTTCGGAGTTGTCGAAATTGGTTGTGAGCAACTGAAACGAGCAGTTGTTTAAGGTGTTGGGTAAAACGGTTTGCCCGCCGGCAAGATGGCGTTATTATTGGTCGGTAAATTGCCATCGGAGGTGCATTTTATTTTGCTCTCGTATTGAATAAGCCTTCCGTTGATGTCGGTCGAGGCGAGCGAGCGAAATGAAGATGGATTCCCGATCCAAGCGCTTTAGCCTTCAGCGCCGTTTCGCTTAAGCGCTTGTACGCGACGTAGCGACATCTATGACACGTTTCACGTCCCACTGCAGTACGCCGCCTGGCGACGACGCCTGGCGTAGTTTTATAATGGATGCCTAGGTGAGCGCTATTGCGACCCTGGCTTAAGGCGCTCTATAAATGACCGCCTGGTGGGTACGTTACGATTGCAGGATTTGCTGTAGTCAGTTGTAAGGTGATATGAATGTACACGATTTTTTAAACAACCGTATGGCCTCGAACCTGCTCACTTTTCAGTAAATTGATCGGGTGAGATCATTCACCACCGCTGCCCGTTTGAACTGGTATGACCCCAATTAAAGTCCCCATGTATGGACCGTGCTAGCCAGAGGTCAAATCTCTGAAATAGGGATCGGATCGGTATGGGAAGCGAGATCCTCACGCGAAGAGGGGCATGGGACGTGCGTTGTAACCAATGTAGCTAACGGGCTGAAAGGTCATGTGAATTGTTCCTTTAAAAGTTGCTGTTTAGTATGCTTAGTATTTGCACTGACATTAAATTTTGTAAAGCATTCTAGAAGTTGTTTGCTTAACTTGGTCCATCGTATCCTATGAAGACATATATACATAAATGCAATACAGATACACAAACATACATGCTTGCATACATGCACATTCGTGCATGCAGAGACATACCCCGGTACATGCATTCCAGTACATACATGCACATATACACACATGTATGTTTATGTACATGCATTCATGAACCTATGTACACATACCTCCTATGTATATATTGCAGACCTGAACATGAAGTTGCTCTACACGTGTGTGTGTGCTGTCCATTGGTGACTCTTTTGTTTTTTTTTTGCATTGTTATGCGTGTTGATGAAATTTCAGCTGTTCATAATGACATTTAGCATCATGTAGGCAGATGCAGATTAGTTTGCTCATGAAGTGGCATAATATTAAATTTCCAGTTAATACATACACACACGTACAATCGTACATTCACACGTACACTTACATACGTACATGCATAGATACGTACTTTCGTGTATACACTCATACATACTGTACATAAATTCATACATAAAATATACATACACACATAGGTACATATATAAGTGCACACACACATACATACACACGCTTACATACATACATACACACATACATGCATACTTACATACATTCATATACACACTCATACATACATACATAAACTCATGCATATAAACATACATGCACACATACCGGTAGATACTTAATTAGATAGATACATGCATACATAGGTGTACAGGCATATATACACATATACATAGACATGTGCGAATACACATACAATGTCATACATACATACATAAGCATACAGTGCGATGTCGTGGCTAATGATGCAGTGATTATGTCTGCTGTATGTGCTGCAGATGTCTTTGACATGCTGTTGCCAATGCTGGGAATCTACCAGGAATATGTTCGTAACCACCACTACAGTCTCCAGGTCTTGGCCGAGTATAAGCAGAAGATGGAGTTCAACCAGCTGCTCAGGCGCTACGAGGAAAAAGCGGTCTGCGAAGGCCACTCCTTGGCTACATTCCTCACCTACCCTATGCATCAGGTACTCTCTGGTTCATCGTATTTTCCTGGTTCATCCACTTCAGTTTGGCCCATCCATCTATTATCTGGTACATCCACCTTCCATGTGGTTCGTCAGACTCCTCTCTGGTTCATCCACCTCTCTTTTGGTGTATCCAATACCCTCTGGTCCTTCCTGCTTCCCTAAGGTTCATCCAACTGCTCTCTGGGTCATCCATCTCTATTCTACACTGAGATTCAAATCTCTTAAATAAGCCACCATCGGACCGTTACGGTAGTTCGAGAAACTTTCTAACTGTACTGATGTCTTCTTCCTGTATACTTAAAGTGAAAATATTAAAAGTACAAATATAAAAACATGCTTCAATGTAGTTGCTATCCGCTGTAAATTCCTTATGCTGGAACTTGCCAAGCAGCTGTTGTTCCAAGTACAGTACTTGGGGGCCCGATAGCGCATTGGATAACATCTGGCGTAGAGTGCGAGAGGTACAGAGATCGAGTCCCATAGGCGGACATGCTTTGTAGGCTGCAATTTGCGCCGTGTATTGCAGGCTGTCTGTTCTGTTAGTAGTTAAGGTTTATCGCATAACATGTACATGTACAGTGCAGTGCGTTTGCAGGCGCTTAATTAAAGAATAAATATTATTATTATTATTATTTGAAGCAGTTCATATGTGCCTTGCGGAAAAATGAGCTGTATGTTGCCATATGAATTGTGAGAACTGTTAAAAAAAAATCCGCCGACGTCAACAGCCTTTGTTGCCATTAGATGTAGTGAAACTTTGCATCCATCCATCCATCCAGTATTATTAAGGAAGTGAATCATGCTGTATTATGCGATACGAATGGTGAGAGCTGTTCAAAATAATTTCTGTCGACGTCAACAGCCTTTGTTGCCATAAGATGTCGTTAAACTGTTATCCATCCACACAGTTAAACGATTTCGATATACATGATATGTGTAGAATTGAACCTTATGGTGTTAAAGGCCCAGCTGTTTACACTCAGGCCACCTAGTTTCTAGCATCTGGGAAGCCCCATTTCCGGCAGTGCTTTTACGATCGTCCCAGTGATCGATGGTGGACTGATAAGATCGAAGGACCATTACGATCTCACAGTTGGATGAAGGCATCTTCAATGCGAATCGCTGAAGCGCAGTTATCGATGCCGAAACACCGCTTTGACCTATTCGACGACAGAGTCAGGGTTGGAATATTCGTGCACAGGGTCAGAACATCATTGCTGTCTTCAAGGCTGTCTTTCACTCTACACTGAAAACTTACCTCTTTCAGTCTGCTTGTAGGTCTTTATTATTCCTGCTCCTCGGCTTCAAGTGGCACTTCAAAACTTTTTAAGGAAGGGTGACAGTTGTGTATTATTAATAAAATATAATTGGGTCACTAAATTAACAGTGGTGTTGTGTTTTATTAATAAAAATAATAATTGGGTTACTACTTGTTTGAAATTGAGCAACCTGTTTCTTGCATTGTTTCCAGGTTCCCCGCTACATCATCACGATACACGAATTGCTTGCACACACTCCGCACGACCACGTCGAACGCAAAAGCCTCGAATTTGCCCTCAGCAAGCTTGAAGAAATGTCCCAGGTTCATTCATTCATTCATTCATTCATTCATTTATTTATTTGAGTTAAGATTAAGTTTTATAAGAGTTCTAGAAAGTGCATGCAGAATCCCAGACTGGGTGGGAAGTTAGAGGAATTGGATAGTATTTACAAGCATTTCAATTTTCCTAAAGGTAGAAGGAGAGATTCCAAATGTCACAGGTTATCCTGGGTAACCAAGTTCATTGGCTTCACAATGAAGCCATAGCTGACTACCTGTTAACTCCAGCGACACAATGTGGGCCGAGGGAAAGTGGCTGCCTGGGGTGCTTCATTCGCAATGCCTAGCATACAGACTCCAAGAATGTTCATAGATACTGCTCATGAAATTGAATTGTAGAGAATGCCGAATAAAGCTGAAGAAATATCATTAGAAATTTTTTTTTTTTATGCCCCGAGGTAACAAGGATCCCTCAGGGACTTCAACATTATTTAGAAGCAGCTTGAAGCAATTATTAGTGTTATTATTAGAATTATTATTATTATTATCATTAGGCATTTGTTTATCCACTGACCAAGCATCGATCGATGGTGCTGAGCAATTATAAGGGATGGACTTGGTCAAGGTCCCTACACAGTAGATGTCTCAGGGAGGAGTCTCAAACTAGTACTCCATGTGTTACAAGGCGAGCCTCTGATCTCCTTGGCCCCTCTGACCCCATATTAGGAAAATTAGAAGTTGAATCAGTTTGATGCCAAAAGAGCTTAATGAAACGAAGGCAGTTTGAGCAACACTAGATATGATTCAGCATCCTGTGTGTGAACATGAACATGTGTTGGTACACGTGGAACGTGATCAGAAGATAATATGGCATTGTTAAATACAACCAAAATGTCGGTGCTTATTGCAAGTAGTCTATGCTGTTCAAGACCCTTACAGTTGTCGCATCAGTGAAGGCTCAAACCCATGCCCTGTATTGTATTGTATTGTATGATATTGTATTGTATGATATTGTATTGTAAGTTGAGCATTGTCACAACTGGTGTTTAGGTGATGCAAGATGAGGTGAGTGAGACGGAGAACATCCGGAAGAATCTGGCGATCGAACGAATGATCGTCGAGGGTTGTGACATTCTTCTCGACGTCAACCAAACGTTCGTCAGGCAAGGTATACATCCGCATGGCTTACCTCTCTAGCAGTGGAGCTACATTAATTTGCAATTACAATTACCTACCCTGCCAGCAAGTGACAATTGTTTGGTGGGACCCAGGTTGTCCCTATGCCTTGCCAGCACGGGTCTGGTATTGGATTATGTGTCTTTTATGTGATCTGTGTGGGCATGCTGGCAAAGTATGGCCCTATATGGGTCCAGTTTGCTGCACATAATTGCATACTGGCAAGGTACTTATTGCCTCCCTCATTCCTACATACTACCTACCTTTATCCAAATTTCTAAAGAGCTACTCTGAAGCTAAATGCAGGGGACCAGCTTATTCACGAGTGCTACGTACTGCCTACCTTATTCCTACTTTTCAACTACCATATTCCTATTTATTACCTACCTTTGACCTACTTATTATCTACCTTACTTATACGACCTGCCATATTAGCTTCCTACTGACCTGATTCCGTCTTCTTGCCTACTTAATAACTACCGGATTCCTACTGCCTTTTTTAGTTTATGCAGGCCTACTAATTGGATATCTAATTTGTTTTAATTGTTGCCTGTGAGAGGCCCTGGACTGGTGCTCTCATAAGTGTCGTGATGCTTGCTAACATAAGATAACTTCTACACGTTTATTCAGTAGAGCGCGTGGGTGAATGACAGACTATCCATTCACCAGGTGGCAGCAGAAGCGGAATTTCTTTGTCATTCGCTAGGTGGTGTTAGTGACTCAATAGTCTGTTGGCTGTGTGTAGGGAACGTGAGCAAGTCCTTCACTCGCAGTTGCTCAGTGCCATCTATTGATGCTCGGTCATTAGACAGTGGCACTTAATAAATGCATAACAATAATAATTATAGAAAGCAGTGCTCAGATGAGATTATTAGAACATTGTCACTTTGTTCTCAACTTAAAACTTCTTCATTCAAGTTGCTTATCTGCCATAGGCTACCTCTCTGTCTTACGGACTGATCTTCTGGATGTTGACCTCATTACGGCTTGGTTTTGGTGTGCCATCAGTTGATGCCTTGTGCATTAGATACCGGCGCAATAGAAGTTACTAATTACAATTACAATTAACTGATGAACTCTCTGTTCTTAATGACACTTAGGCCTAACATCGTTTAGGTTTGTGCAGAGAGCACATCCGATCAGTTTCTCTTGAAGCAGTGTTAGGTAAATTTCTGATTACAATGACACAGTTAGAAGCTCCCAGCTGCAGTAGTACCTGAGGCTTCCAGACATTGGTTTCTTACCAGACTTTGGTGCCGTTTGTCGCAGGTACACTGATCCAGGTGATGACGGACAAGGGAAGGAGTGGCCTTGGAAGGCTCGGGTCGTTTAGTGCATCGTTTAAGGAGAACCGTAAGGAAACCGTGCGCCAGGTCTTCCTCTTCACGAACCATCTGCTTCTTACGACACGATCGTCCAATGGAAGACTTCATCTGGCCAAGGTCAGTCCTTCATCCAAGGTCAGCCCTCTGTCCTAGGTTAGTCCTTTGTCCTTGGTCAGTCCTTTGTTCTAGGTTAGTCCTTTGTCCTGGGTCAGTCCTTTGTCCTAGGTTAGTCCTTGGAAACCCTGAGGATAAGTCTCATCCACAAGACAGTCACAGTGTAGCAAGTCCTTCACTCATGATTGCTCAGCTCCATCGATCAATGGCACGTAATAATTGCATATTAATAATAGTACTACTACTGCTATTACTAAGTACTGCAAATAATAATAATAATATGTCATCAGTTGACATATGGAAGGTGACCAAGTTTTGGCTGGATTTTTGGCAGCATCAGACATCAATGTCTGATGTCTGATGCTCTGCTGTGTGTTATTGTTTATATAATTATTTGACACCAGTTGGGGAAAGGATTCCTTGGACAGAGCAGTTATCTGGAAAGACTATTTCATTGGGTAAAGCTTTCTTACCGAGATTTTTAAACAGATTAATATTTCCGTAGGCAGTGGAGCAAAAAGAAATGGCCTCAGGATCTCGAGAGAAGTTTTAGAGGATTTCTTTGGGTGTGTTTGGTAGTCTAGTGATTAGCGTGCTGGACTATCAACTGAGAGGTCTGGGGTTCTAATCCCCGCCAGGGCAGAAATTTGGTTCGAGATTTCTGCTCCACCTGCACCCGCTAGCCATCTCAGCTGTGAGTACACTGTCGGTGGGAAGATGAGACAGTGAGGGAAAAGACTGGCCACCCACCCTCATATGCCGAGGCTAAGAAAATGAAGTCGCTAACACTTCATACTCATGGCTGCCTCAGGGTTAGCTTAAGGGGCTGCTCCTCTTCTTCTTTGATATTTGGTAGATGATGACGATGAGTAGGTGGACTCCGGAAGCTAGTCTTCCCCTGCAGGGCTCTAGCTGTCATTTTTAAATGTCTAACAGTTGTAAATAATTTTGATGCTCTGTAGTTCTTGATTTGCTGTTGTGGACACGTTTTGGATGGTCATTGTTTTGTGTGGAAAGTTGAGAGAGAAGATATTAGGAAGTGGAGGAGGAGAACGAGGAAGAGGGGAGGCGCAAGAAGAGGAGAAGGAAGAGGAGGAGTAAGAGGAGAAGGAGAAGGAAGAGGAGGAGGTAGAAAGAAGAGAAGGAGTTGAAAATGACCTATAATAAACAATAAGTTGATGAGAATAATGAAGTCAGAGGACTTGCTGCCCTAAGGCAAACAGAGAGAGAATTATGAGAAGTTGCTGAGGATGATGAAGTGAGGATAAACAAGAAGTTAATGAAGATTTTGAATGGAGATTGATGAATGTTAGTTGATGAAACTGATCAAGAGATGCGGAGGATTTGATGACTTCAGAGGAACCTCATGCTCATGACTTCCATGATGTCTGATCACGGTTGTTTTGTTTACTGATATATAGTCTTGTAAAATGTACTTTCTGAGCCTTGTCCCTGGAGTCTGCTATCATTCGCATTTGCATTCCAACGACTAATGCCTGGTAAACAACAGATACTACTGGGATTGTGGCTTTTGGCCACAGTAAGCCACAGAGCACTTTTGCGTCGAGAGGCATTTCATGAATAAGTGACAGCAATGCGCTTTGAGACGTACTTGAAAGACACCGCTGTGTTTTGGCGCTATACAAATTTCCAATTACCATTAAGATACAAGTAAGTAAGTAAGTAAGTATACATAAACTCTTGTGTACAGCAAACATTCTCAAACTGTCTTAAAACGCAGTTGTTTAGATCAATCAGATAACCATATGTGCAGCACTTTGCGTAGTACTTAAAAGGCGCTATAATAAGTATCTAGATGCATACTTACATAAGGCACATGCAGCTGATTCCTTGTTTATGTTGTGATCTATTGAGTGCCTCCATCTGCCGGTTCCAAAACACCTTGCCAACTGTCTATTTTGGGCTCATCTCCGGGCTGTGGATTTGTATGTATGTATATATTTATGTTTGGATATATTTATGTATGGATATGTTTATGTATGTATATATTTATGTATGGATATATTTATGTAGGGATATGTTTATGTATGTATATATTTATGTATGGATATATTTATGTAGGGATATGTTTATGTATGTATATATTTATGTATGTATGTGTGCATATATATATATATATATATATAATATTATATATAGTAAAGCATTTCTTAAGTGCATTTTAAGAAACTCTCTAGAGCACTGTGTACGTGGCTATCTATAGATATGCTCAGATGCAGATTAAGATATATATCTACATATGTTTGTATATATATATATATATGTGTGTGTGTGTATATAATCATTATAAGCACTGAATAAATATGTTCAGATACATACATATATGAGAATAATATATATATATTTTTAAATAGAATAATATATATATAAATAGAACAATAGAAAACACATATATAATTGATTAATAAAATAATATATATGTTACATATATGTATGTATCAGAACGTATTTATTTAGCGCATATAATGGACAGTATAAAATGTCCTATATCTCCTCCCACAATCCATTCTTCCTGTTGACATGTCCTAATCAAAACACTCCAGAATCCCCGCTATTGACCTTTGACCCAAATACAACCGGCATCGACGGCGGCCGGTGGGGGGTGGGTGAACTCCGCACCCCTCGCTTGGGCATTTCACCCGTGATCGAGAGGTGCAGCTGCGGAACAACCGATAACGACATCAACTCCACGCACTGTAAACAACCAATGCAGCCCTCCCCTGCTCCTCGATACCGTTCACCTCCGTTTCCATAGCGACGAACTTAGTAGGAAAATATCCGCAATACGTAGTCGTCGGCGACCGCCGTGTTTCCTGCGTACTTACCTACCTACAACTGAAGGCCGTCACTTAGCATATGCGCCGCGGCGGCGGCGGCGGTCTCCTTCACCAAACTGTGGCGGTCTCTTGCGCCGCCGCCGGGAGCCTAGCGAGCGGTCGGTTGCGACGACGACAGTCCGTATGCTAGTACGAGGCACCCACTCCGTGTGACGCACGACGCACGCAATTTAATTTGCCATCAATATCTTCTGTGTGGAAACACGCGCCGCCAGTTTTTGCATAATAAATCAGAAATGCGGGGCCGTTTTTCCCCGGCCATGCCCCGGCACGAGACTAGAATATTTGCTCGATCATCCGGCTTCGTTCTTCGGCGTCGGATCGAAGGCTGGCGTCGCGGCGCAACCGATTATTATTGATCCCTGGAAATTGTGAGATTATCAACCTCTTCAACCTATCCCATGATGCACCATCCAAAATGCCTGCAAGAAGTGGAAGTTTCGGTAATTATGGCACGGTCTGACCGCAGACAGGAGCGCGACAGTCTTCGATCCACGGCGCTGCGTCGTCGTCGTGCCAACGTTATGTTCATGGTTTCGGCGCGTTTGGCAGCCGGGCCGGGTTACGTTGAAATCTTGTAGCTCGAGGAGTGACGTATTGATTGCGAGTCGCGAAAGAGGAAACGGCCGCCATGGCCATCTGTAATTATTGTGGCCATGGCCATCTGCATCGGTCAGTTCTTTTCTGCTGTGTCTTGCTGGCGTTTGACCCCCCGGTATGGGTGGAAATTGTGGGGAGTGGCTGGGAAATGTCCCTGGCGACGGGGCTTTGGATCGAGGAATTGATCGGGGCTTTTTGTGTAGGATGAACGGCCCGGTTGGTTGCTCTGAAGGGGTTGTTTTTCCGGATGTGGTGCAGATATTATTACCTGTGGCATGCACTGGTTGTTTACAGCGCGTGGAGTTGATGTCGTGATCGGAAGGGTGCTGTGTTCTTCGTTTTGTAAACTACTGCTTATGATTGTTATGAATTAGTGCAAGGATTTGACAGGAGTTTGTTGTTGAACCTTCACCCATTGTGTTGTAAGTAGCACATATGTCGGACCAGTCTGATATCCATTGTTATATGCCGATGTGTCTTTATCTCTTAACATATATTAACCGTTACAGGTCTTTCGTTTACTTAACTGATTTATATATCAATTGTTTCAGATCTATTGTCTGATTTGTACATAATCTGTTAGACATGGTTCCTGGTATGTGTTTTAACCTGATTCATTACAGGGCATTGTGAAATGCCCCAAAAGGTGCTGTCATGGGGCACAGTACAATTGTTGTGTTGCAACTGTCGGGGTGGGATGACCTCTGAAGGGCAGTATATAAACATACATACATGTATGAATACAGTTAAGTATCTGTTAAGTACAGTTGAGTATCTTAAGTATAGTTACCTGAAGAATCTAACAGGTATCTATATCTGATTGGTTAATATACCCTGAACTCTTGTTCTGTTAGGTTTCACTTGTCTTTGCTACTAGCTAACTGGATGGCCTAAAAGTGCATTTTGCTAATTTATCTGCTCAGTGCTTAAAATTGTGAGTTGTTTAAAAATGCACTATAATTAAGTGTCCTCATGCATGATTACATACATACATTGCATGTCTGGAGTTTAGAAGAATCCCATTGGTAGGGCTTCAGTTTCACTGGGACACTTATTAATCGGGTCTTCTGCCACTTTGCACTGATTTCTTGGCTGCTCAAACACTTTCTGCAAGTGTTGCAGATATCAAGATAGTAAGTGGCTTCCCTCTTTAAAATCCACAGTGTAACAACGTCTTATGGCAAAAAAGTACCGTTGACGTCGGCAGAAATTCGTTTGAACAGTTCTCACCATTCGTATGGAATAATACAGCTCATTATGTGGTTGGTAAATGAGCCAGTGCAAGTGGGGGTTAAAAGTGGTGCCCTGTAGTTGGATATAGCTGTGGTGGTCTTTGTAGCTCAGTAGAATCACCCTTCAACATGTGGTCCATGCTTCTGAGGCAGGCCCGGATTAAGCCCTCGGGGGGCCCCTCGCCAAATTCTGGGGGGCCCTTAATCCCTTAAGCTTACCCCTTCCCTCACCATACCTCCCTCTTCCCTTCCCAAATGTTAATGCTCAATTGTCTATTATTGACTATATAACTCAAACTTAATAATCTGCAGCTTAATAAAATGCCAATAAACATGTTAAAATAACACTTTATTATATGCTCACTTTCTAAGACAAAGCTGCTGTTTTCAGCAATTTGTGACAGTTAGTCAGGATCAGAATCAGTCACAGTGCGAAACAAAGATCAAAAGTGAATGAAAGTTAGCTGTCATCCAATTTCAGTGATTCATACAATAAATGTAACTTTAACAGACTGCAAAACAGTGACTTCCTACAGCTAAGTGATCAAAGAAACGTCAATACAGTAGATATTGTTCAGTTTAACGGATTCAAATCTTATGATCTACAGTTCACATTTTCTCTACTCTCCTGGCCAGGCCCGTCGAGAGGGAAGCCCAGGGGGCAAAATGGCCAGGGGACGGAGATTTTCCGGCGATTTTTACTTTTTGAGAGGCCCGGGTCGGGCCCGCAATCAACTTTTCTCATAAAGCCTAACATTGATAGCTTATAAGGGGCCCGTGACTGCTCTGC
The DNA here is from genome assembly GCA_963556255.1 of Allolobophora icterica. NCBI lineage: Eukaryota > Metazoa > Annelida > Clitellata > Crassiclitellata > Lumbricidae > Allolobophora > Allolobophora icterica. The sequence continues at coordinate 45,736,809 of OY744615.1, read as the reverse complement.
CTAGGGGCCCGGAATTTCTGTCGCTGGCCCTGCTCCTGGCAGTGGCAAACTAGTCAAGAATGTCATCGAAAGAAGCAGTAGGCACCTCGATTGCACATATTCGCCTCGACGACTCCAAAAGACTGCGACCGCCGAGTCGCCGACCCGTACGTAGGCCTAGGGTCTACGCGCAACATATAGATCTAAGAGTACTCTTAACACTGAGAAATTCCAGTGCAGTTAGGCGTTTGTCTGCCACCGTACTCCGTACATCTGCCACTGACGGGTCCAAAACAGAAATTTATGTGTTATAACCGCTAAAGCAGCGCAAGATGCAGTAGGCCTACCAGACTCACAAATTTCAGACACAGCTGATGAACCTTCAGTTCAAGGCGTATAGCTACCACCATTTCGATCCTGTCCTTCGTCTGGGTCATTTGATGTGACTGTCAGTTTGGAGTGTAGCCTACGAAAAAAATTTCCAATTTCGGAACTGAGGCAACGCTATTTCTTTCCCTGTCAGTACGATCTCTAGCTACTCGCCTTTTTTGAGCACCGGAAAGTTGAAATATTTTATTCTTAGGCATTGTTCACTTTTCGTGAATATAATTATATAATATCCAGCACGGTTGTTTTTTTTTTAGACGAATACGAAGTTTAATAATTATAACTGGTGTAGATATAGGGGCCATTGATCGCCATCATAAGAATCAATCACCAATTCACAACTGACTCCTGACGTAAATTTACAGTTTTACACATGGCCCTTGAAGAGAAAAGCTGAATAAATGTGAAAATGCACATTAAAAAAATCTTCTTGTTCACGCGGGGGGCCCCCTGACGACGGGGGGCCCCCCGCCATGGCATAAATGGCATACTGGTTAATCCGGCCCTGTTCTGAGGAGTTCCTATAGAGGCATATAAACCAGTGTGATAGCTTGGCTTTTATGGTTTTGAAGTTACCTGTATGCTTCTGAAGCATTACCTTTATGCTTCTGAAGAGTTTCCTTTGTGCTTCTGAAAACTTACCTTGTGCTTATGAAAACTTACCTTTGTGCTTCTGAAAACTTATCTTGTGCTTATAAAAACTTACCTTGTGCTTATGAAAACTTACCTTTGTGCTTCTGAAAACTTACCTTTGTGTGCATCTGAGGTTCTGTTGAGGCATGTTAATGAGTATGTAATCTGAAGTTGTACATAGCGTGAATTATGGATTTGGGTGATCTTGAAGTATTCCTCAAGTGATTGGAATCGCCTGTGTGCAATATCGTGATTGTCATTTGAGCATTTGGCTGCATTGTGTGTGCTTTTTCCAACAAGAACGTCCAGTCTTTCCTAGGATCATTTTATCCATCTTCATCAACTGTGGTTTTCCATTACTGAAGTGTTTCCACAAAGTTATTTTTACGCATTTATTAAGTGTCACTATCTAATGACCAAGCATCGATCGATGGCGCTGAGCAATTTCGAGTGAAGGACTTGCTAAAGGTCCATACACAGTAACCGTCTCAGGTTAGGATGAGGCTCGAAGGTGAACACTGAAGCCCATCAGCTGCTAAAAGACAAAGCATTGACGTTGAGTAGCATTGTATCGCTTGCACTGCTTGAGTATTCCATTGTCTGTCGCAGCTGTTCCAGGAGGTCGAGGACCTAAGGATATTGGGCTTTAAGTTTTCTGACATTATCTTCTGGTTTCTGTGGCAAGTAAAGTGATTCGCTGACTGTCTGATATATTTCAGAATTACGGGAAGATCCCACTGATCGACTGTAGTCTTATGGAAGAACCCAACTCAGAAATTGTCAATTATGATGACGACAGTAAGAGTGCTCACTACTAGTACTTCTTCTTTACGACCTGTTTCAATCGATTTTACAATTGATTCAGTTTGACACACAGGTTTTCTGTGTACCTTAAATTTGCATGCTAGATAGCCTTGCAAGTGGCGGTTTTTGGGGGGTGCTTGAAACACCTTGAAAGGCAATGTCTTGTCCTGTTGCATTACTTCAGTATGTGGGTTTGGATGTATGGATATAGAAACTTACTATGGGGCCTTCTAAGTACCTCAGAGCTGATGGCAGACACCGTGTTTGGAGTTGTTGGACTGTGTAACAAAAAGGAAGAGTAGCCAAAACCAAGCATAATTAGGTCAATATCTAGCAGGTCAGTCCGTAAGACAGAGAGGCAGCCTATGGTGGATAAGTTTAGCAGTTTGAGAAAGGTCAAAGGGGATGACGAAGAACAATGATTCTAAGGGACGTTGTAATATTTGATGATTTCAGCTTCCTCTTATGACAGCAGCTTGAGCTTGGCAAGTCAGAACTCTGGAACCGGTTTACTTCAGACGCAGCCAGCTGAGCGCGAGCCACGAGTCGATTACGGCGGCCTCGACTTTCGCATAACACTGGATTCGCGAAGTGGTCCACCGGTTACCATAACCCTCGTTGCGTCAACCATGCAAGAAAAAGCGGCCTGGTGTAGCGACATATCACAGGCAAGGGTATAGACTCTGGTATAAACTGTGTTGTGCTTAAATTTTCAACTACAGTGTCATCATGTAACCCCATATTAGAAGGTGGTCAAGGAGGACCACTTCACGGTTCAACCACCTGTGGCAGGATAGTTAGACTGCAGCAACCACAGAGGACCACTTCACAGTTCAACTGTGGTTGCCGCAGTCTAACTATCCTTTGAAGACATAACATATAACATTTCAAAGGTTTTAAGTGGTTCAAAAGACTGCATGCAATCTGTGTTCCCAAACAATGTTGACATGGTCAGCTTTTCCCAAACAGTGTTTAAATGTCAGTGCTTTCAAACAGCGTGTGAAGGTCACTTTTCCCAACCATTTCCTAAAGTTTGACGCTTTCCTGAACAGCATTTAAAGGTTAGTGCTTTCTAAAACAGCATTTAAAGGTGCAAACTTTTGCAGAAAGTGTTTAACGGCCAACACACCTTCTCAAACTGTGTTTCTTGCAAGGTTTGAATTCATATTCTGTTCTTCTCTTGTAGTGTATCGAGAATCTTCACTACAGCGACATGGTGAACAGTTCGCTTGTGGAAACATCATCCGTAACGATGCCACAGTCTGTCAAGTACGAAGAGATCGTAATCGTAAACTGCAAATTTCTAAAGCACCACTCGAAAGCTAAGCGCAGGGCACCAGCTTATTCACGAGCTTATTCTTTCCTCCGCCAACCAACTCCAGTCTGTCATAAACACTGCAACCCTTCTTGTGGAGGTGTACCTAGGTGGTTTGGGTATATAAATATCTCCTCAGCAGATGCGTAAGGGTCAAGGTAGCACACTTGTTTACATTCCTTTCTAACATTCCCTTATAGCAGTGTTTTCCAACCTGGGTGTCGTGGCACCCAATTGTGCCATGAGCCTGGTCTAAGGGTGCCACAGGTGGATGGTAGAATGTCTAAAAATATGAAAAACTATGGATTGGTACTTTTCAAGCCAGGTAACCAGCTAGGCTGTCCAGCTGTGGGTTTCAATTTTTTTGTTTCTGTCCAGAAGCATATTTGTACAGAGGTTCTTAACAAAAGGGGTGCTCAGTAGTGTAGTTATTAGGGGATAGACTGTCAGTCAAGAGGTGTGGGGTTCAAATCTCCACCAGGGCAGAAATTCGGTTCGAGATTTCTGCTCCACCTGCACCCCATAGTCAGCTCTGCTATAATGAGTACATTTACTGTCTATCTATCTATCTATAATGAACTTCTATAGCACCCCTTCAAGAAATCTACTCAGTGGTGCTCCCGACCCAGGCCCGGTCAAAAAGAAAGGTCTTAAGAAGGCCATAGAAAGTACCTGAGAGGTCTCTAGGGAGAGAGAGAAGGGAGAGAGGGAGGTCATTCCAAGCGGTAGGACCCACCACGGAGAATGCCCTACGCTGTGCCATAGCAGTACGCGCATAGGGGACAGCAAAATAAATAGTAATTATAATAATAGTACACTATCTGTGGGATGATGAGACAGTGAGGGAGAGGACTGGCCACCGTTCTCGCATGCTGAGGCTGAGAAAATGAAGTCGATAGCATTTCATACCCATGGCTGCCTCTCAGGCTAGCTTAAGGGACTGCTCTTATCTCTTATCTATCATACTGACTCTATAAGACACGAGATCGTTGTTTGTTTGCTCCTTCCAGATCTGATCCGAGGCTATATCGGGACGATGTTGACATCAAGTTCAGCCGGTCTCTCAATTCATGTAAAGTTCCACAGGTAAAACTGTTCACTTAATATTACTGTCTATTAATAATAATAATAATAATAATAATAATAATTATAATAATAATAATCTGTTCTTTAATTAAGCGCCTGCAAACGCACTGCGCTGTACAGTGAACATACATATAGTAGAAACGGCAGCCATGCAGGGCGCCTTACATACATGTATAGTAGTAGAAGCACACGATAACAGTTTTACAGGAGTCGAATATAACTGTTTAAGCAGCAGCCACACGGCGCCAATCATGGCCTACATTCATTTAACCACTGCCATCTAGCGATTGGAAGGCTTGGAGTCTAGCGGGTTCGATCTTGATACTTTCAGCTCTTCACACCAGTGTGTTATCCATTACTCTATTTAATATAATTAACTGCGACTCTGGTGGATAGTAATAATAATAATAATAAAAATTGTAATAATAATAATAATAATAATGAGTAACGTATTCCATGTCTGATAGATTCGACATGCGTCCGTGGAGAAGTTACTCGACCGTCTGACAGACCTGAGATTCCTGAGCATCGACTTCCTTAACACATTTCTGCTGACGTACCGCGTGTTTACAACTGGACAACGCGTGATCGAGGCGCTGCGTCGCGTCTACCGCAACCCGGAGTACGGCAACCTGGAAACCATGCAACAGATCAGTGGATCGATACAGTCCAATCATCGGTACAATCTTTAGATGATCGTAAACTGGGGAGGAAGCGTTCTGGCTGTGGGCGTTGATGCTCTTTGTGAATAAACCCCACACGAGATACATTTTTTCCCGATGTCTTTAGTAGTTTCTGGACATTTTTTTTAATCTTAGGGATTACCCTTACCTCGAGTAAAATAAATATAAATAATAGTTAGAATTAGAAGTAATTATCATAACAAATGGTAATAATAATATTAATAATAATCATGATCATCGTAAGAATCATGATGGTTGTAATCATGTAATAATTAATAATAAACACAATAAAAATGAAAATTTTTAACATAACAATAGTAATAAATAATAAAAATGGTGATGATTAAATTATAATAATAATAGTATTAATAATGACACTGATAATAACAGTGATATTGATAACAATAACGATAATAATAAATCATCACGACAGATAATAATCTTAGTAGATCATTATAGTATATAATAATGATAATTATAATAATGATGTCGATAATAACAATGAAAAATATAAACAATAATGATAATTAATGAATAGTAATAACAGATGATAATAATAATTATAATAAATAATAGTTGTGATGATGCTAATCCGGTTTCATCTTGTAGGCAGTCCTTTGACACAGAGGAACTGAACCTGTCTTCTTCCTCAAGTCCTCCTCTGATTCCTACTCCGATTCCTCTTTCTGCTCCAGTTCCCGGCTTCAGCCAGGTCGACTTCAGTCGTCAGCCTCCCGGTCCCGACTCGAGGCATCTGATGAAGCCTCTTGCTGAGAAGCTTCGTCGAGTGAGCACGGGGAGCATGCGGATCGAGGTGACCGGGGAGAAGAGTCCGCTCGGCGCTCGGCTCAGCGACACCTCCGGCGCAATGCCGAGCGGATTTAGGAAATGTAAGAATCTTCATTTATAAATGATACACTTTGATGTTAACTAGTTCTCGGTGCATTTTTAATGCAGAATGTTTCAAATCTTTTTTGTGTATCTGTACATAGCTGGCTACTTGTAAAGTGCCCTTTAACACTTTAACGAGGAGACTGTACTAAAAGCGACTGGGAAACCAGTGCTACTCGTTGTTAAAGTGTTAAGAATCTGACAAGGATGCTTAACATGGCAATCTAACAGATTTAAAGAGGTGCATTGTCTTGACACTTTAACGGCGAGCTGCATTGGTTTCCCAATCGGTTTTAGTATTCTCTCGTCGTTAAAGTTTTAAGATGGCTTTCTTGTGTGTTATTCCTTGTATATTATTATTGGGATGTTATTTTATTCTAAACATACAGACTTGTACGATTATATAGACCTCTATGGACATACAAGTAGTAAAACAAGATAACTGACATCCTGTCAACTGGCAGTTGCCCAGCTGTTGATCTACGACATGTGGTGTATGAAATATCTGGGTGGTTTCATGACATATACTACATTCCTGATTTACTCTTTTTACGCTTATATTTGTAAACTCCAAATTTCTAATGTGCTGCTCTAAAGCAAAAGTGAAAAGTGCAGGGCACTAGGTTATTCATGAGCTCTGCATCGCATCAGAGGAGTTGTCGAGAGATCGATGTCCTGTGGAGTTCCAAGTCCATTTGCCAGAGAGAGGAGGAGGCAGAGCAGCTGTTGCAATTCAAGCTTCATCTGTTATTAAATCAACTTATCTCAACTGAGCATGCTGGGTGGTTTCATGACATAGTTCAGTGGTCTTGAGTAGCACATTAGAAATGCAGTCTCGTAACTAGTTTTTCTTTGGGTCTTGAATTTCAGACGAGCGCGAAGACTCTGTTAACACGTTGACATCATCGATGGACTCGCAGTCTCACGCCAGCCTCCTCACGCTGCCGAAACCAAAGCTCGCTCCGATCGCTTCGTGCGAAACCCTGTCTGAAAGCTTCGACCAGCTCATCGGAAGCAGCAACGAGTCGCTCGACTCGTCCCCGATCGGATCCTCGGACGACAGCTACACGACTCCGACGACAATAACGATCACGACTTCCACGGACAGCGCTTTCTCCTCCGAAGCCTCCCCGCTCAATCGATCGCAGCTCAGCCCCCGCACTTCGTCGGCTTCGATCATCTTCAGCGACGTCTCGGACGAGAAGGGCCTCGGCGAATCGATGACGGACAGCTCGTGTAACATTAGGAATTTACTCGCCCCCTCTTGCCTCGCCTCTGGGTCCCCATCGTCTGAGACGCTCACGAGCTCCTTCTCGAGTTCGCACTTCCTCAGCACGGCAACGAGCTCGGACACGCTCGTGCCGAGCTCGCCGCACTCGATCCCCAACTCGCCGCAGTGCACAACCCCAAAACAGTCGCTCGTCTCGTCGTTCTGGGTCGGATTTCGCAACCGGAAAGTCACGGCACCCCCGATACGAATACCGGGGAGCAACCAGCTGGATGCTCTCGCCCTGTCCCCAGCGACAAGCCCCAAGTTCGGCCGGGCTCCTACCCCCGTTCGGCGTGCCACTTCCCCCTGCACGCTTTCGTTCGGACAGTCTTCACCCATCTCGCGTCGGGCCACCTCCCCTAACCCCGTTCGCTCACCCGCTTGCAGCCCCAAGCTGAAACGAGCTCCTTCCCCCATCAGCTACAGTTTCTCTTCACCTAACATCATCGCAAATCTCGTAAAATCCAGATCAGGTAAACATGTATAAGGAAATCGACCTGTCCGGTTTCATTTTTTCTATTGTTTATTTACTGGTTTCGTATTTGTATTTAACTGAGAAGCCATGAGGTTAGCAGAAACACTGACAGATATGTGAAAGGCAGACGATTGTGGGATGCGGTAGTCAACTGAGGCAAGTGCTCGCCTTGTACGGCAGAGAGTCCGGGTTCGATCCTCCTCCTCTGAGACGGGTACTGTGTAGTGACCTTGAACAAGTCCTTCACTCACAATTGCTCAGCACCATCGATGGATGCTTGGTTATTACACAGTGGCGCTTAATAAATGCCTAATAATAATAATGCAGGTGGACAGGTTGGAATAACAGCTCTAAGCCAGGCCACAAAGAGAACAGCTGGAAGCCAGGCCACAAAGAGAACTGACATCACCAGAGAGAACAGCTCAATACAAGACCATTTCTGTAGTTGGAAAAGAAAACAAAAGGATGGACATTACTTCTGTCAGTTCTGTAAAGAGACTCGGTCATGGATAATGTAATGTAACCAAATGCTTATGTGGCGCCTTTTACAAGCACATCTGGAAAACATTACATTACATTACGTTGCTGATGATGAAGCTTGTGGACTTTAGCTAATTCTGAGTCAATGAACCTCTTGTTTTCGCTTCACGTCAACATCACTTAGGATAGCAAGCAGAGCGCTTTAAAGAAATATGTAGAAAGTGCTATAGTAACAGTCTACATACAAACATATATAGATACGTACTTTACGTACTTACATATGTGCTTAGTCCACTGCTTACCCATTCAGTCTTCGTTCATTGTGTTTTTATAATGCCTATCTAAGATACCTACTCAGAGGCACTCCCAGCCCAAACCCGACAGAGGAGAGCAGTTTTCTGATGCTTGTAGTAAGTGCATGCTGTGTCCCTTGTTAAAATAACACACCCGAAAGGCACAACGTTGCATTGTTGCGTACGTACATGTATTCATTTGTACAATTGTACACAGAAACATACACGCATGTACAAACATGTACATACAAGCAGTAAAGATGAGTTTTTGGCATTCGGTCACTGTGTAACTGCTACTGTGTAATTGTTACTGTGTAACTGTTACTGTGTAACTGTTACTGTGTAACTGTTACTGTGTAACTGTTGTTGTGTTACTGTTGCTGTTATTGTATTACTGTGTAACTGTTACCTTATAACTGTTACTGTGTAGCTATTACCCTGCTGTTGATCTATCCCAGTAGGTGCTCTGTGAAATATCTGGGTCGTTTGATGGCATATATACTACATTCCTGATTTACTATTTTTATGTTCCAGTTCAAGTTTAATTTGTTTTTATCGCAGCGTTTCTCGAATGAATACCATATGTAGTGTGTTGTTTATCAGGCTTGTGTAATGAATTTATGTGCACTTATGTATGTATGTCTTGTACATGAAATTTTGAGGAACATTGCAGCAACATATTTCCAGGGAAACTCTGTATGACGTAATTTCAGGGAAACATTGCAGTAACATATTTTCAGGGAAAGTATTGTAACTGTTTGTGTAACGTAATTTCAGGGAAACATTGCAGTAACATATTTTCGGGGAAACTGTTGTAAAGTCTCACGCCAGTTTTTGTAACATCAGTGTAACATCATTTCAGGGAAACATGGCAGCACAGAATTAGACTTATCTGGATGCAGTTTCTCTCCTCGCAGTAGTTTCACGACTACAACCATGGAAGGGTCGTCTCCAACGGCCAAAGTCGGAACTGTTGTAACGTCCTCACGAGCTTCTAAGCGAAGGTTCGTTCTGTATGATTGCGATTGAGGGGTGAGATTACGCGGTGGAAATGGTGGTGGTAAGGTACGGCAGTCATCTTGGACTTAGAGCGTAATTAAAATGTTAATTAATTAATTAAAGTGGTGGTGGTGGTCGTGATGGTGGTGGTACATATGATGGTAAAGGTGGTAGTGGTACATGTGGTGGTAGTGGTGGTGGTGGTGGTTATAGTGATGATGGGGTGGTGGTGATGGTGATAGTGGCTTGGTCATGGTGGTGGTGGTGATGGTGGTAATGATTGCAAGGGTGATGAGTGGTGGTGTTAATGGTGATGAGTGGTGGTGGTAATGGTGATGGTGGTAGGTGGTGTTACCATGTGTTCTGTCCTAACATTAGCTGTATGTTGTGACTTAGGTCCAGTTCTACAGCTGCAGCTGCTGCTTTTGCGGCAGCCACGGCTGGTTCGACATATCCCAAGGACCCACTCAAGTCCACCGGACGCTTCCACGCCACTGGTCAGTCAAAATACGAATGTACACGTTTTTTATAGTGATCATATGGCCTCGACCTTGCTCATTTTTCAATGAATTGATCGGGCGATATCCTTCACCACCGCTGTCCGTTTGTTCCTTCTGTTGCTTGTGTTGTTTCTGTTACTTCTTTTGCTCGTGTTGCTCATGTTGTTTGCTCTTTTGTAGGTGAACTCAAGCCGCCTAGTGGTGGCAAAAAGCGCGAGTCGATAATAAGCTCGGCTGCTACAATGAGAGTGCTCAGCATACTGCGTCAGTGGGTTACAAAACACTCACAGGTCAGCAGGCTTCTTTCTGTCGGAACCTGACAATGAGTCTTCATTATTCATTCATCTGTTTAATTATTTAATTATTATGCATTCATTTAAGCTCCGCTATCTAATGACCAATGTGTGGCGCGGTGGCTCAGTGGTAAGTTCGGCGCCTTGTGACCGGAGGGTTGCAGGTTCGAATCCCACTCTAGCCGCTGCGTATGGACCTTGGGCAAGTCCTTCACTCGCAATTGCTCGTGGCGCTTCGGCGTGAAAATTCCGACACAGTATCAAATGCTGTAGTCGGGAGCGCCTCTGAGTAGTAGTAGACTTCGAGAGGCGCTATAGAAATATCCGGAATAAATAAATAAATAAAAAAACCAAGCATCGTTCGTTGGCATTGAGCAGTTGTGAGTGAAGGACTTGCTCAAGGTCCCTACATATTAAAGGTCTTAGAGGAGGAGGAGGATTGAACCTGTACTCTCTGCGTCACAAAATAAGCGCTCTGACCAATCAGTTTCCATAAACCGGAGGCATGTAGACAAATTGAGGACACATTCTGTGGTTCCGTAGTTCAGCTGATGAGCCTGCTTCAGCTTGAGGACCAAACTTCATTCAATCAATCAATCGGAATTCATATAGCGCTCATTCAAGATCTCTAAGAGGCACTTCTCAGAATTTCTATAAGTGTATATAAACATGAGTGCTACCTTTACCTTCATGCATCTGAGGAGTATCTATAGATACTTCTAAACAAGTGTTACCTTTACCTTCATGCTTCTGAGGAGTATCTATAGATACTTGTAAACAAGTGTTACCTTTACCTTCATGCTTCTGAGGAGTATCTATAGATACTTGTAAACAAGTGTTACCTTTACCTTCATGCTTCTGAGGAGTATCTATAGATACTTGTAAAAAAAGTGTTACCTTTACCTTCATGCTTCTGAGGAGTATCTATAGATACGTGTAAACAAGTGTTACCTTTACCTTCATGCATCTGAGGAGTATCTATAGATACTTGTAAAAAAGTGTTACCTTTACCTTCATGCTTCTGAGAAGTAAACAAATGTTGCCTTTACCTTCATGCTTCTGAGGAGTATCTATAGATACGTGTAAACAAGTGTTACCTTCACCTTCATGCTTCTGAGGAGATTTTCTACAGACGTTTCTAAATAATTGTATTATCTTTGCGTTCTGTAGGATTTTGAGTCGGATCCTGAGTTGAAGGCGAGCGTTAAGGAGCTGCTCGATGAGATGCTCAGCAACCCGAACCTGCTTCCGGCGGAGTACAAGGCAGCGTCAAGTGTTGTTTATGCTCTGATGAAAGAGGAAGAGATCCTTAAACCTCAGTTCAACCTCGAAGCGCTTCTAAGTCCTCCGGAGGTAGGAAGTGGCAGTGATGGTGGATGGTGATGGTGGTGACCGGGTGATGGTGGTCATGGTGGTGGTAATGGTGGTGACAGGTTGGTGGTGGTGGTGGTGATGTGTCGATGGTCATGGTGGTATTGGATGGTCCTGATAGGACCTGAATCTTCAGGATCCCATTTTTCTTGAGTGGCCAAATATGTTAGTTGATGCATCAGCCCTGCAAGTTATATGTTACTGTAAATCTCTTTACGAGCTAGCTAGGGGGCGCAGGTGGAGCCGAAATCTCTAAGCAAATATCTGCCCGAGCGGGATTTGAGCCCCCAACTTGTTGGTGGACAGTCCAGCACGCAAGACACTAGACTATTGCCCACCTCTGTAGCTTAGCTTAGCAATCTGTAGGTCGTCTGGCAAATAAGAGGGAGAGGCAGAAATGAGGGGCTGGAGGGGCTTTGTGGGACATGGTAGCCGATTGGGTAGAGTGATCACTTTGTAATGTGCAGGTTCGATCCTCCTCCTCCTCTGAGACGGTTACTGTGCTGGGTACTTGAAACAAGTCCTTCACTCACAATTGCTCAGCTCCATTGGTCGATACTTGTTCATTAGAGAGTGGCACTTAATAAATGCAGAATAATAATAATGATGATGATGATAATAATAATAATAATTATAATAATAATATAAAATATAATAATAATTACTGTGTAGGGACCTTGAGCAAGTCCTTTACTCACAACTGCTCAGCGCCATCAATTGATGTTTGGTCATTAGAAAGTGGTGCTTTATAAATGAGCGATGATAATTATTTTGCAAAGAAGGGCCCTACGAACTAACATGCAGATGCTTTGTATCTCTAGTTTACGTCTCAGTCGGAACTTATTCTTGTTTCTATTCTTTCAGACACCAACGAAGGACACGTTTGACACGTTGTCAGCGCTTGACATTGCCGAACAGTTGACATATCTCGATTTCCAGATCTTTATGTCGATTGGCAGCGAGTTAGTATTGATTGTGCATGCGATAGGTTGAGATTGAAGCTGATCTAATGTAAGCTGAAGATTTCATGAGGCAACAGTTATTGACCACTGGTTGTAATATTATCTGTTGAAAAGGCTTGTTCAATATGTGATAAATTAGAGACCTTGAGCTGAGACTCAAATGTGTTTGTGTGTGCTTGAGTGTGTGTGGAGGGTGTGTGTGTGTGTGTGTGTGTGTGTGTGTGTGTGTGTGTGTGTGTGTGTGTGTGTGTGTGTGTGTGTGTGTGTGTGTGTGTGTGTGTGTGTGTGTGTGTGTGTGTGTGTGTGTGTGTGTGTGTGTGTGTGTGTGTGTGTGTGTGTGTGTGTGTGTGTGTGTGTGTGTGTGTGTGTGTGTGTGTGTGTGTGTGTGTGTGTGGGTGCGTGCGTGCGTGCGTGCGTGCGTGTGTGTGTGTGTGTCCACGTATACATGTATTATGCATGTACCGGTTTGTGTTTGTATGTATGTTTGGGGTATGTCTGTATGTGTGTGCATGTATGTATCTGTGTATTGGTAGGAATGTTTGTGATATGTATTATATTTATATGTATGTATGTATGTGTGTATGTTTGTTACATTGTTTGTTTCAATGTAATCAGTCAGTTTGAAGTAATAAGGAATATTATTATTATTATTATTATGTATCTGTAATGTGGTATGTATGAAGACACTGATGTAGCACCTTTCAGTATCTTCGCCCTTGTACGACTATATGAAGGTCCGATGTTTGTAGATATTAATTTACAGGTGGAGACTGGCAAAATGCATTGGCTGCCCTGAGTCCTCCTAATTATTCTCTTGTTTGACATTTCCATGCTTCGAATTCCCTTACTTACATTATCTTCATTTGACATTGCTGAACCCTATGTTACCTGACTTTACATTATCTTCAGTTACATGCCCGACTTACATTGTGTTACTTTACACTATCTTGATCTACTTTGCTGTACATTACATTGCCTCGCTCTGTGTTGCTGTACTTTCCATTGCCATACTCTACATCGCCTGACTTGATATTACCTTGCTTGAATCATTAATCAAGTAATTCTGGTTGAATAACTAACTGACTTACTGACTGACATTTTCAGGCAATTTACTGAGTGACTGGCTGGTTGACTGACTGATTAAAGTCTTATCCTACTGAATAGGGTTGCGTGTAGTGGCTGGGAATTGTTTTCTGGTTTCAGGGAGTTGTTGGGTCAGGCGTGGATGAAGCCTGACAAGAACGTTCGTGCATCTCATGTGCTTCTAGTCAGCAAAAGGTTTAACGAGGTACTGCTTGCAAATCCCTTTGCTCGTCTTTGCTGCTGTTGGTGGAAGCTGTGATTGCAATTACTTAGTGTCTTCAGTTGTCTGAAACTGAACTAATTAGACGCCAGCTGTTCTGTGGGCCTGTGATGTTACAGCAGGCTGTTAGAGCGTTTACTTTTGAAAATGTTTACTTTTTAAAATGTATAGTTTTTAAACTGTTTACTTTTTTAAATGTTTTGATTGATTGATTGATTGATTGATTGATTGATTGATTGATTGATTGATTGATTGATTGATTGATTGATTGATTGATTGATTGTTTGGAATTCTGATAGTGCCCTCCTTCCAAAGTTCAAAGTGCACACATGACCATACGACAGAACATCAATGACACTGAGCAATTCATTCATTCATTCATTTGAGCACTTATATAGTGTGTCTTCAAGGGGACTACTCAGAGGCGCTCCCGACTTCAGCACGAACATAAAGAACAGTTTTTAGCGCAGTGTAGAAAGACTCGGAATTATGAATGAAGGATTTGCTCAAGGTCCTTACACAGTAACTGTTTCAAGGGGGGAGGATCGAACGAATGTAGTCAACCATGCCACAGGACTGGCCACCCGCCTTCACTTTAAGTCGATAACGCTTCATGCTCATTGTTTTTGCTTGCTTGATTCCTCTTCTTTTATTATTATGATCATTATTATTATTATTATTATTATTATTATGTCCCACTTATTAGTACACTCTTTAAGATAAGCAGTGTGGACCTGTTAACGCAAAGTTGTCTGAGGCATGCCTTATGATACAGCATGTAAACCACATCGTGCTTACAAATGGATAACACCGAAGAGTCAATATTTACCAGTTCTTTTATGATGCGTTACCAGTATGTATGTATGTATGAGAACACTTCATACAGCACATCTAGTGACTCACAAAGGGTCCTGTACCTCCGACTTCTGCATGTTAAGTTAATAGCTTTTGGAACATAATAGGACTTCGCGTTAAACGGATTGGCACGCAAACCGGGAGCATGTAAACGAATCCCCACTGTACTTTGCATGAAAAATTAAATAAAAAGTAATACGATAAGAGACTCGCAATTTCTTTTTGCGTCTTTTTGTCCCGACAGGCGAGTCGTATGGTCGTGTCGGAGATCGTTCGGCGTCAGAACATGCAGGATCGAGTGTCGTGCATTGAGAAGTGGGCTGCCATCGCAGACATCTGTCGATGCATGCACAACTACAATGGAGTGCTCCAGATCTGCGCTGCTTTCGTCAACAGCTCCGTCTATAGACTCAGAAAAACCTGGGAGAAACTATCCAAGCAGGTAGCTACAGAAAACTATTAAATGTGTTTTATATATGTATGGATGTATATATGGACTTAAATTTGTGTGAGTGTTAGTATATATGAATGTATGTATGAATGTATGCATGAATGTATGTATGTATGGTCATATGTTCCCAATGCTTGTATGTTTGTATGAATGTGTGTATGGACTTAATATATGTGAATGTTTGTATGTATGAATGTGTGTATGAATGTATGCATGAATGTATGTATGCAAACTACATGTATGCATGGTCATATGTACCTATGCATGTATGTTTATATGAATATATGTATGGACTTAATATATGTGAATGTTTGTATGTATGAATGTGTGTATGAATGCATGTATGTATAGTCATATGTACGTATGCATGTATGTTTGTATGAATGTATGTATGGACTAAATATATGTGAATGTTTGTGTGTATGAATGTGTGTATGAATGTAAGTCTGTAGATATGAATGTAGGTAAATAGATATATTTATGTATGTTTTTACGAATGTATGTACAGTTATGACTATTAGTGTGTAGATATGAATGCATTTATTTTATGAATGTATGTATGTATACACGTGTGCATGAGTTTACGTGTGTTGTTATTCCATTTAAATGCTCTTCGGCATTGCTGTGTAGTGCGTTTCCATTGACTGGACACCAACTACTCTGTGTGTCAATGTGTCCTTCTGGCCTCTCTCTGTGTCTGTATGTCCTTCTGGCCACAGACAATCCATGTACCCTTCACAAAGACCAGATAATTGCTCTCTTGCAACAGGGCCTCCGAGCAGATATCTTGCAGGACCACTGTCTAGACTCTCTGAATGAATGTATGTATGTTGGCATGTAAATAGATAATATGTATGTATATATGTATGTGTGTTTTACATATGTATGTATGTATATGTGTGTGAATGTAAATGTATATGTATATTATATATGTATGACATTGTATGTATGTATGTGTATATGTATTTATATTATATATTTTCTCTCGGGGTCTCGCGCACTGGATGCTCTCTGAATGGTCTATGCCGCGAGAGGCACTTTATAAATGCCCATATACAATACAATATATGTAATTATTTGTATGCACATTTATATGTGTGTGTGTTTGTGTTATTTATGTAGGTATATATGTGGGTTCTTAATATTGCACCTTTCATGGACCTCTATAGAATGGCTAACTGATTGATACCTGTGCATTGTTTGACAATTGACATACCTGTGCATCTGATGTGTCTGTCTTGTAGACGAGGCAGATGATTGAGCGCCTCCAGCTGCTCGTTTCTTCAGACGGACGATTTAAGAACATGCGTGATGCGCTTCATCGGTAAGAGCAACTCTGACCCCCGACCTCTGACCCTTTATTTCTACGTAGAAATGCCCCACAGAAGTCACACCAAAAACAGCTCCAAAAATACTATGTGAAATGATGCGCGACTTTTTAAGTGACATACAAAAATTGGATATAGATCGTGGAGCATGGTAGTCCAATAGATAGAGCACTCGACCTCTAATGTGGAGAGCATGGGTTTGAGTCTGCACTCAGGCAGTCAATGCGTAAGGACCTCGAGCAAGTCCTTCACTCACAGTTGCTTAGCGCTATCGATGTTCTGTCGTATGGATGTGTGTGCACTTGTGAACTGTGGAAGGAGGGCAATGTCAAATACAGTAGTATTGTATTGTATTGTTAATTGGTCATTGTATGGAGTCCGAGTGTCTAATCTATCTGATTGAGTCCTTAGACTTGTTATCAAAATTCGCAAGGCATCAGTCAATGGTCACCACCTACGTTGTGTTGTTAACAGATGTCAATGTAGTTTGTGCTCTGACTGGACTCGCATTGCTTCGTTTTTATGGAGACTTTTTCGTGTTATGGAGTGTACTTGGTTCCTGTGTTTTCAGTTGTTACATAATCAGTGTTACGTAACATACTCAGTATGTTTTCAGTTGTTACATAACATACTCCATATTTTACATAGCATACTCGGTATGTATTCAGTTGCTACGTAACATACATTGTATGTTTTCGGTTGTTATGTAACATACTTGGCATTTTGTCAGTGTTACGTAACATACTCAGTATGTTTTTCAGTTGCTATGTAACATACCATGGCTGTATTTTTACCTAACATACTTGGTATGTTTTCAGTTGTTACATAACATGTTTTGTCAGTGTAACATAAAATACTCAGTATGTTTTTCAGTTGTTATGTAACATACTGCATATATTTTCTTTTGTTACATAACATACTTGGCATTTTGTCAGTGTTGTCTAACATACTTGGTATGTTTTTCAGTTGTGATCCTCCGTGTATACCATACCTCGGTATGTACCTGACAGATCTGTCCTTCATAGAAGAGGGCTCTCCCAACACAACTGATGAAGGACTTATCAACTTCTCGAAAATGAGGATGGTACGATGCGTTTGAAATAATATATTAATATCTTATACCTGTTATATAATTATGTATAAATATATTATTTTATATATATTATTTATTGATTAGTTATTGATTACTGTAATTGTACTATATTATGATTTAATTACTTAATTTTATTATTAATTATTAGTATTATATAATTTATTATGGAATACTGGATTTATATTTTTTTACTTGACATTCCCATATATTTTACATTCCCATTACATTATCTTGATTTTAGATTGCTGTATTGTACTTTACATTATCTTAATGTACATGCCACAGCTTTGCATTTCTTTACATTATCTTGAATTACGTTGCTGTACTTTGCAAGTTTACCATGTCTCACCTTACGCTCTGTACTTTGCATTACATTACTTTACATTGCCTGACTTTACATTATCGTGCTGTACTTTGCCTCGCTTACATTACATCATTTTACATTTCCTCACATTGCATGACTTTATATTGCCTCACATTCTGGATTGTTAACCTTTAAGCTGACAGTGATGGGTTTTTGTCTTTTGGTTTTCGAAATGATGCAGATTGCTCACGTGATTACAGAAATCCAGCTCTTTCAGCAGACGCCGTACAAAATCGAACACCATCGCAGGGTCCGCGTTTTGCTTTATCTTCATCTTTATCTTCACCTTTATCTTCACCTTTATCTTCATTGCTATCTTCATCTTATATTCACCTTTATCTTCACATTTATCTTTATTACCACCTTTATCTTTATACATACCCTCATCATAATCTTCATCTCTATCTTCATCTTTATCTTCGTCTTTATCTTCATTGTTATTTTCATCTTTATATTCGCCTTTATCATCACCTTTATCTTTATTACCACCTTATCTTCATCTGTACCCTCGTCGTAATCTTCATCTTTATCTTCGTCTTTATCTTTAACTTAATCTTTATCTTCATCTAGCCAGTTTTGTTGTCTTTAGTTATAAGGTAAGGTAAAGTTTGGTAAGGTAATATAGTTGCTTATAATTCAAAGTTCTCTGATTGAAGGATACTTTCGCTGAAGTGCACAGCTGCACATCCTACAGCTCGGAAATTTGTTTTCCTATTGTACCAACAATATGGGACATAATAGCCAATTGGCTGGCCTTGCAATGCGGGTGAGATGGGTTCGAGTCTCCTGAGACGATTACTGTTTAGGGACTTTGAGCAAGTCCTTCACTGACAATTGCTCTGCCCTACTGATTTATGCTTGGTTGTTAGATAATAGCAGTTTAAGAAGTGCATAATAAGAATAGTAATAACAATAATAATTATCTATAGTACATGCATCTGGACCTTGATGTAGAACCTGTATGAACCAGTGCTTAAACACTCTTCCTCGAACTGTACTGGAACTGGTAAGTAAAATTTCACGTATTAGAACGAAATCGTGTGTAGTTGACTTGAGCTAATCTCTCAGAAACTCGTAAAATCAACTGCACACTCGACAATGTCAACTGCACACTTTGTGTCAGAAAACACTGCTCTAGGCCGAGGTAGGACCCAATGAAAGGCAGGAATAGTACTCAAATGTTTATGGAATGAAAGTAATCAACTTTGTTTTCGATTTAACAGGTAACGAACTACTTGCTTGACATTTCACGCCTTCTCGAGGAAGAACAGACGTTTCGATATTCGCTCGATATCGAGCCGCGCAGCACCAGAGTTTCTGTGTCTGGTCAGCCGTCGTAGGACCCTTTCCGCTCGACCGACCAACCGTGACGTTTCTCCCTCGGAGACCGTGGCGCCGCCTATTCCGAACTTTCTCATCTTTCCCTTACATATCGTCTGACGTTTGCAGCAGTTTATTTTGCCGACGAGCGTTCACACATCTCCATGACGACGTGTCACGTTGCCATGCCAACCGATGCTGGTTCTGCCCAGATGGTGTATCACCTTGGAAACGCAACATTCCGGAAAACTGTTGAACCAGAACGTCATATCAGACTGTCACGCTGTTTGTACAAGAGAGGGATAATTGGGGAGAGGCTGTGAGAGGGGTGTATTGGTCTTTGGTGGTGTTTTACCACTTTACCATGGTGTTGGGTGGATTTGACCTTGCTGAGATTTCGCCTTTGAACTTGTAGGGGTCGGAGTTTAACTTTGAGTGGATGTGACCTTCACTGGATTTGAGGTTGACCTTGGATGGGTGTTTGTTTTGACCTTTGGGGGATTTGACCTTGACCATCGGTGGATTCGACTATGTCCTTAGGCGGTGGATTTGACCTGACATTGGCCTTGAAAATGCAGTCGAGCTCTCACTCTTGTTGCTAGCACTGCACAGACGTTAGGAGATTTGTTTTATCAGTCTTAGTGTAGTGTGTGTGACAGCATTGGTCAGCCTTCGATGCCAAACGTTGTCGAATGCCAAATGTGCTCTCTGATGCCAAAAAGTAGGTCCAAAGTGTCGATACCGATTGTTGTCTAATGCCAATTGTTCTTGTAGTAGCTGCTTCCTCGTACAATGGTCTGATATATCAAATGCTCCACTGTTAAACATTCCCTTTTCAACTTCCAAATGCTCGACAGTGTCAGATACTAGTGCAACCAAATGCTCTATCAAATGTTCCCTCTTCAACCAAATGCTGTACCAAATGTTCCATTTTTAACCAAGTGCTCTACCAATTGTTCCCTCTTTAACCAAATGCTCTACCAATTGTTCCCTCTTTAACCAAATGCTCTACCAATTGTTCCCTCTTTAACCAAATGCTCTATCAAATGTTCCCTCTTCAACCAAATGCTGTACCAAATGTTCCATTTTTAACCAAGTGCTCTACCAATTGTTCCCTCTTTAACCAAATGCTCTACCAATTGTTCCCTCTTTAACCAAATGCTCTACTAAATGTTCCCTCTTTAACCAAATGCTCTACCAATTGTTCCCTCTTTTACCAAATCTCTACTAAATGTTCCCTCTTCAACCAAATGCTGTACCAAATGTTCCCTCTTCAACCAAATGCTTTATCAAATGTTCCCTCTTTAACCAAATGCTTTATCAAATTTCCCTCTTTAACCAAATGCTCTACCAACTGTTCCCTCTTCAACCAGATCCTCTACCAAATCCTCTACCAAATGTTCCCTCCTTAACCAGATGCTCTACCAAATGTTCCCTCTTCAACCAAATGCTCTACAAAATGTTCCCTCCAACCAAATGCTTTACGGTGCCACACACTAATGCAATGTTCTGCAGTATCAAATGCTCCACTAGTGTTCCCTCTTCAATGTTCCCTCTTCAACTTCCAAATGCTCTAAGATGTCTGCTGCTCTTTCTCATTCCAAATGCTCTCTAGGAGAAATGTGGTTTAAGATTGCCGATGATGTTTCGTTGGAGGGTTGTACATAACTGTCTCTATTATCATATTGGACTTTGGGGGTTGTTAGTCCTTTGACAGATGTGATACAGTAGTTCATTGGAATTTACTGATACGATACAATATGAGATTGTCATTCCTTTGCATCTCAGTGGGCATACAAGATGTGATGCCAGCAACACCAGCTGCGTTTTTCACCACGTTGTGTCCGCAAATGAGATTTATCACACAACTCCGCATCTCTCAAACACTCTGAATACATGGTTATGTAACTTATTAAGGTAACAGTTTCAAACCTTTATTCTGAATCTGAGGTGCAAACTGTTTTCGCTATATTTATTGAAATCCGAGCTCCTGGATGCAGCGTCGGACCAAAGTGTCGATATTTGTCTAACAAACTAAAATTGCATTCCGATAGACTTCATTCCAATTTATCTTTTTTACCATAAAGATCGATTAAAATACTTTAACGTTGAAATCTCCGGTTGAACATTGGTGATAGTTCAGCTTGGAAAAATATGTTTATCCATTGTTTTGCAGAGATTTGTCGAGTTATTGGTAGTGAGTTGCTCGAACGTTTGACTGACTTTCCGAGTCGTTGGCCAACTTTTCAAAAGATCTTAACTGTGGTTGACTTAACCGAGTGATATCATTAACTAGTATTTGTTGAATATTTATTGAAAGATTGTTTCTGGATTATTCCGATAATTTATTGAGAGAGTTTGTTTCGTTGGTTGAATTACCGAGATTGTGTGATGAATGATGTGGTTTTTGAGGAATTACGATGGTCGATTTTTTCAGTAGTCGCTTTGTTGGTTGGCTTGGCGATTGGCTAAAGCTATTGATTGTTTTTGGTATGATTGATGCTTGTACAATACTATACACCTGCATTTGATGCTGCCCTCCTTCTAAAGTTCAGAAGCCGTATGATAGAACATCGATCGCACCGAGCAATTGTGTGTGAAAGACTTGCTCAAGATCCTTACACAGTGACCGCCTAGGTGGAGGCTCAAACCCGTACCTCGCGCTACAAGGCAAGCGCTTTGACCATTCGGCTACCATACCTTCTAATGCATGTGTTTTCAACCATTGATAGATATTATTGGCTGAATTAAAGTTAGTTTGTGTAAAGAAACTGCATTAGAATATTCGGAGAAAGGAGATCTGAGGAAATTAACTTCAGAATTGGTTTACTGATCACAATTAAAGAATCGATGATTGAGAATTTCGTTTACGTATTGACCAGATTTGTGCTCGAAAAAAACTGGAAAACTTGTCGGACACAAATGCAGTGCCAGAGTTTGAGTTTTTCTTCTGCAGAAAAGAGTGACATAGCTGCTCAGGTGGTAGGTACAGTGTGTTGGGAGACTGTTCTAACACGGCTTCCTATCCATTGGCGTTTGCTGCTTTCGTGACAAGTTATATATGTGACATGCTTATTATGCGTGACAGTATGCTTCTGGGTTGTGACACAGTGGATAGCCATTTGGTAGAGAGCTCTGAGACATTTATTTCCATGCGCAAGACACTGCATTATAAATATGACAGTTTGTGTCGCTGTACAACTGTGAACCACTTGTGATCTATACTTCCAGGCTTGACTAAATCCAAGGTGCCCGTGGTTCCAAGGGTTTTCGTATGGCACCTGTGCCTAATCTAATCTAATGACTTTCAAAGCAGATTTATCTTACTTACTTACTTATGGCATCAGTCTTCATGGGACTTTCTTCTGCTGACTAAAATCCAATTTCTGTTACGACCTGGTTTCAGAGGGCATTCCTCGTCAGGGCAGAAATTTGGTTCGTTTTTTTCTGCTCCACCTGCACCCCCTAGCAAACTCAGCTATAATGAGTGCACTGACTGTAAACTGTCGGTGGGAAGATGAGACGAGACGGCGAGGGAGAGGACTGGCCACCCGTCCTCCTGTGCAGAGGCTTAGAGAATGAAGTCGTTAACACTACTTACCCATGGCTGCCTCAGGGCTAAGCTTAAGTGACTGTTCTTCTTCATTATGCTTTGGTTTTAGTTGAGTCACAATGATCTTGTTTATGAGGATGTGAGTTGTGTTTTAGAGGCCATCCACATAGCCTGGTTTGGGTGGACATTCCTAGTGTTTGACATGGTCTCATGATTCCATTGCTGCGCCACCACACAACCACCATCATCACCGATTATAACCGTAGCACCATGCTGTCTCGCTCGGCTTGACCTCCCGGACTCTGACCTGGCACTGAAATAAGGCGGATAATATGACTATTGCGGACTTGATTTGGTATAGCTCCATACCACGGTGAACAAGCTGGTCTCCCGACGTGGCTCTTGTGTGGCGCTGAGAATTTTCGGAGATTTACATTTAGGGCCTATCCAAATCGTATCCATATTTCAAAATATCTTCTTGCTTGGGTGGGAGCACATCCTTTCGGAAAACTAACCTGTAGCGTGTACTCGCCTCTAATTTTTACTGCTAAGAAGCCTACTAAGTAGGGCCTAAGTATTATATTCGGTTTCCACTATACAATCCAACTACTAGTTTCAATATTTATATGAAATATTTTCATCGATCATCCAGCTTTTCGTTTGAGCTATATGCTAATTATGTTCATCGACCATCCAGCTTCTGGTTTGAGCTATATTTTCATCGACCATCCAACTTCTAGTTTCAGTTTTAGTATAAAAATTAATGTTTTCATCGCTCAACCGCAGCAATAATTTCGGCACAAAAACGATATAGGCCTAGGCCTATTTTCATCGCAATTCCAACTTGTAGTTTGAGTTTGTATCATTTTCATCAATCATCCAACTTCTAGTTTAAGTTTTATTACGAAATATTTTCATCGTTCATCCAACTTCTATAGGCCCTAGTTTCGGTTAGGGGGTAGGCCCATCTTAAAAGGTCATTGGGTATACCTACATAGACATAATTTACCAACCTAAACTACGGTTTTACCAAATTAGCCTAAGTAACAACAAATAAAAGTGTAACATTATATATATATAATTATAGATACCTGCAGACAGTAAAGGCTTATTTAAAAATTGTCGTTGGAACGCAGGGCTGTAGTCGGGGGTAGGCCTATACGCGAGTATACAGCGTGTAGGCTAGGCCTACTTACCTCTAGAGACCGTATACTCACCTCAAAATATAAATATTTATTTAGGCCCATATTAAAATTCTGTAGCGTAAACTCACGAAATACCGTAGCGTATGCTCAGATTACTCACCTCTAATTCGTTTCGGTAAACTAACCGATAGCGTGTATACTCACCGCTAATTTTACCACTACGGCCCTGTTGGAACATCATTTTTTATAATAAATAAACAAATATTCGAGATAACACATTTGGTCGTTAGAGGGCCTTTTGGTCGCTGTACTTACGCTTGGCACAAAGCGCAATAATAAAATTATTTTAACTTGCTACAATAATGCAAAGTTAGCAAAGAATTGAATAAAATATTTTCAAATGCAGACGAGCGAAATCCTGCGTTGAAATCTAGCAAACTTTGATTTGAATAGCCCGCCTAATGTTTCCCATCTCCACACCACTATAACGTCACAATAAAAAAGTCTACTATATAAACGGATCGAAAGGAGTATATGTTGGCCAGGCGTCGTGGCCGCTAAGAAAATTGCAGGCGCATCGTGTCGCTGGATGTATCCAAAGCTCGAACTCTGCGCTTGAAAAGGCCTTCGAGCGGATAGAACCGACACTATTTTTTTTCATATTTTTCTCCAAAACTTGACGAAATTCTAAAAAATTCGTATGATTTTACTGGTAGAAATTTTAACTTTTAATGAAAACAACGCGACGCTTTAGCTCATACATATAGGCCTGAAATCAGTGCCGGATTCAGCCATAAGCCAAAAACTACAGCTATAGGGCGGCTATTAGGGCCTAAAAATTCGCAGCATGGGAGCCTAAAAATTCTGAATTTCTTGGGGCTTCTAAAAAATTTATATGTACTGCAGAGTCTGAGGAGACTGGTCCGATCACGATACCTTCCTGACTCCCAGCAAAGCTTCGAGCAGCTCTGTCAAGGCATCGACTCCCGACGGTGTGATTCTCGTTAACGTTAACTTTGAGCAAGCTGGACTTCTGCTGACCGCCCAATCTGGCCTCATGGGCCACCATTGCACCCAGAGGCGTAACTTTAGTCTAAAAAGTGGGGGGGTACCAATACTTTGGTCTAAAAGGTGGGGGTACCAATTTCTTCTCCACTTTCGCTTTTCGCATGGTGGCCATTTTGAACACATTCCCTGTCAGTATTCTCATTAATTTTGGCTCTCGATTTACCTGTGTATCTAAGAACTTTCGCACTTTAGCGGAGACTGCATCCTCTGGGAAGGCACAATAACAACAATATTGATTGACATTGTTCAAAAAGTGGGGGGGGTACAGTACCCCCAGTCCAAAAAGAGGGGGTACGGGTACCCCTCGTACCCCCCACAAATTACGCCTATGATGAATTTGCACCGAAACTGCTCTCTTATCCCTATAGTGCTGTCTGATATTAATATGGCTGATGATCTCTCTCTCTCTCTCTCTCTCTCTCTCTCTCTCTCTCTCTCTCTCTCTCTCTCTCTCTCTCTCTCTCTCTCTCTCTCTCTCTCTCTCTCTCTCTCTCTCTCTCTCTCTCTCTCTCTCTCTCTCCTGGCGCTTTTTGAGCGGCTCTGTCAAAGCATCTGAATTTGACATGGTTGACCATGAGCAGGGGCGGCGCTACACCAGGGCGCGCCAGGGCAAATGCCCTGGTGAAAAAGCCTTTGCCCTGGTCGATGCCCTGCCAGAGTATTTGCTCTGTCCAGAATTTATTCGGGCATATTTGTTATATCTTGAGATATAAATTCACTTAATTCACTTAAATGTTAAAATTTGCTTTACAAATGTCAAAAAGCGTTCAGCTTCCTGATAGAGACACAATTAATAGGCCTATAATAGTGCTGGGGGCGATTTATGGCAAAGCGGTAGCGCGATCTTATATGGTCACCATTTAAGCTCGCGCTCTCCATAAATCGCCCTCTGAACTGGTTACTTGTATGACTGCCCTGGCTATGCCCTGGTTTCAAAAAATGTCTGGCGCCGCCACTGACCATGAGATTCTGCTTCAGCGACTGGAGCTGTCCTGTGGCCTTTCTGGTGTCCTTCTTCTTTGGTTTAAATCATACCTCTCTGACCGCTCACAGTTGGTTGTTCTTGGTGAAACCACGACTCAGCAGTCTTGTTGTCCTCGAGACCAAGGTCTTGGTCTCCAGTGCACTCGAGTTCGTTTTTAAAAGTCTTGGTCTTGGTCTTGGTCTTGAGGTTCAAGGTCTTGGTCTTGGTCTTGGTCTTGAGGTTCAAGGCCTTGGTCTTGGTCTTGGTCTTGAGGTTTAAGGTCTTGACAACAAGACTGTTCGTACCTGATGGAACAAATAGCGGAGATGCCCATACCAGACCGCATCTACAACTGGATTATTGCCTTTTTAGAAGACCGGAGTCATACAACCAAATTCAACCGAGAAATTTCACAAACTGTTAAGATAAATTCAAGCATTGTTCAGGGTTCTGGCACTGGCCCAATTCACTTTATCATTTCTATCTCTAAACTCAGGACGATCCACCCTGGAAACAGGATCCAAAAATATGCAGATGACAGCTACTTAATGATTCCCGCCTCAAATAGTGACACCGTAACAGCTGAATTGGACCATGTAACAAATTGGGCTGCTTCATGCAACCTTAAACTTAATAAAACAAAGACACAGGAGATGATTGTCAGAGGGACTGGGGGCCGGGCGGGGCGCGTGATGGATCCACCTGTTCTTCCTGGCGTCACCAGAGTAAGCAGCATTAAGGTTTTGGGAGTTACGCTCTCGAACACCCTTAGATTCGGTCAGCACATTGACCAAATATGTTGTCGGGCAAGGCAGTCTTTCTATGCCCTGCGCATTCTAACTGCTCATGGTTTATCTGGCCCCAGACTCCACGACGTGGTGCGCGCAACCACGGTGGCCAGAATGTTATACGCTGCACCGGCATGGTGGGATCCGCTGGTTAGCAAGAAAGGAGAAGGCTCCAGTCCATTATGGATCAGTGTTTAATCTAGACGTCTTTGGGGGGGGAAGTTCCCCCAGGATTGATGTTTCCCCCCAGAGGCCGGCAATATTACAAGGTTGAGAGCTTTTTGGAGGCAAATCCCCCCCAGGATACATGGTGATATATGGTTCTCCCCCCCCCCCCCCAGAGAGACGAATTCCAAAAAAGGTCATAAAATCAACGAATGACTAAAAAAAAGGTCATCAACTTTTTTGAAGATGAAAGTTGAAAAGTCTGGAAAATTGGCTTGTGCCCCCAGAAACCTGGTTTCCCCTCCCAGAAGAGGGGGACTAGATTAAACACTGATTATGGATAGACTGACCCGCCAGCGATACCTCCCATGTAATAATCCAACAATTGAACAACTTTGCCGCCATGCTGATGCTGCCCTGTTTTCGGCAATCCTTTGCAATCCAGGTCATGTCATGCACGAGCTGCTTCCACCTGTTAAGCCGAGGGTTTATGGTTTAAGGCCTAGATCCCATGACAGGGCTTTACCGCAAGCCGACAACATGAGAAAAACCTTTATTGTCAGAATGCTGTATACTTACTAACCAACTGGACCTATGCTATATATATATATATATATATATATATATATATATATATATATAACATATTATGGTTAATGCTATGTATATATTACCAATGTATGCTTGTTTATTAACTTTAGAAGATCTATTCAACAGACGTTGTTCACCAGAGTGCTGTTTGGCAGCTGGTTTAATAAAGAATATACTTACTTACTTACTTACCAATTTTGCTAAGATGACAGCTTAAAATGCTACCACTACAGTGTGGAAATTCACATCCCCCTCAGTGTTTCGGAAAACTAACCTGTAGCGTGCACTCACCTCTAATTTTACCACTAGGCCTATAGAGCCTACAGCCATGCTCGTTGCCATAGATATATAAATATCGAGATCTGTTTTATTGTATCTATATTCGTTTCCTTCACTTCGGCAAAGGACTCCTTCACTTCAGCCTTGAATCGACAACGGACGAATCGAACGCCTGGCCACTGGACTTGCCATTTGCTTCCTAGTAGCCTACCTATATTAAAACTAGGTGTGCCATGGCTTTTATTTGAAAAGGGGAGAGACAGCTTAGTTGGCATAGGTCAGGAAAAGCGTACGAAGGGTAGGGCGTTTGAAGCCTTTGAACCCAGCTCAAATTCCATGGTAATAATAATCTTCGTATAATATTTTCAAACTGACAATTACGCAGTATGATTACAAATCAGTAGGGCCTATGAACGGATGATCACAAGTTATCACAGGAGTCGAATTTAACTGTACACGGCAGCCATGCAAGGCGCCCATGACGTTCTACATCTCATTTTAACAAACGCGCCATCTCGCGAATGAAAGGCTAAGTAGACCTGGTCACACCCTGCAACTCTGTTAAAGGTCGCTCCTCTCTTCAATCAGCAGCTGCTGGAAAGTAGGCCTATGTTGATCCTGGTACACATCTTGTCTTTGGCCGGCGTTCATACCCAGTTTCCGGTCCCTCCATCTGCAACTCTCTATACCTCCTTATGTTCGCAACTCTCCCACCGAGAGAGACCGTCTTTCGCTTTAACCTGGAAACCTGCCTCTTCCAGTCTAGTACGTTATGACTCTTAATCTTTGCCCGGTTTAAAAGCGCGCTTCTGAACTTTGTAAGGAGGCATTATATGAAATTACAGGTTTTATTTTACTGTATTGCAACTTTATCAAAACAAATCTTCGTAATCGTAATCTCCAATTTTCTAAAGCGCCACTGTGAGCTGAGCGCAAAGCACCAGCTTATTCACGAGCGCTGCGACGCATCCGAGGAGTTGTCCAGAAATCAATGTCCTTTGGTGGTCCGAGTCCGATTGCCAGAGAGACCAGGGAGAAGCAGAGCAGCTATTTTCGTTGATGTGATTCTAGAATAAGTGGAATCGACAATGTATGGTAAAGTAGATCCATTTTGTATACAGGATTAAGGTGACTCGTTAAATGAATTCCGGTGAAGAGCATGCTCGAGATCTTGACCTGAAATCGCTTCATTCATTCATTCAGTCATTCATTCAGTCATTTATTCATTCAGAGCATTTATATAGCGACTCTCCAAGATAACTACTCAGAGTTGAGGTCATGAGGGCACACGCGGAATAAAGAATTCTGCCGTTCAGGCCAAGTTTTTCCCGCCTCTAATAATAATATTTAGCCTAGGCTATGTTCCAAAGTTTTGTTTCATTTGTGTTTCAGAAAAAATCGGACAATTAAGAAACAACGCAACTTTAGAATATTTAAATATTATACTGTAGGCCTATATTGTCATTAGTATCGTAATAATTTTTATTTTCGTCTCTCTTGCAGTCTTAAATTTAATGATTTAATTTAGTGTTTAATTTTATTTTTTTAATTTTTAAGTTTTTCCTCACGTGTCGCCTCTAGGCTATGGTTCCTATAGTCATTCCGCACTGCATGAGGAGGCGGAATACACGTGGGCCACTGTATGGCCCAGTATGCCCTATAGGCCCTACACGTGGGTCAGTATACATGTGCGGATTTAAATAACTTTAAATCATTTCCAGCAACATTCAAAGTCACCAATGATTGATTAAAGTCTTTGAAGGTGACACTTTCATGCATCGTTATCTTAATTATCAACGAAACTTAAACTATCGGAAATAATATAATATTCAAAACGATAAGATTACGTCCAAAGTAACATGTCGAATAAATGCGCTCAATGATTGGCTGGTCAACGCGCTCAGCGAGGCAGAGACGCAGTCTAATACTACTTCCGTCTTAAAATCATTATATTAAATGCATTTTTCTGCTTTTTTCACATAACGTGTGGCAACATTTTTAAGGGATGCTTTTCGTTGTTTTAATAAGCTACGAATGGCTGCCTTTCAATACGGTTTTAATTAATTACTTAACAGCAGCAGAGAACCGAAAATGATGCCGGTTTTATCAATCAGCTGACGGAAGTGACGGACGCCATCTAACTTTAAACGCGTCAGGGATTTCGGAGTTATACTCACATTTGTTTAAGTGTTTCTTTTCATATAATTTTAACATTACATAGTTTAATTAAAAACTTATGAAAATTTGCTTATTGTTTGATTCGCATAAAGTATTTGCGTAATACTTACAGGGTGACTAGTTTTAATAATTAAACTGCAACATACAAATTCCGAAGCTGGTGCCCCGGTAATGCATATGCAAACATTTCGTGACATTCGCAGCGGATGGGCTTCCTATATAACCGTGTGGACTGCGTTTGCAGAGGTCAGTTTCTTGTCAGCCGTTTTCAAGGATTCGTCTTGAAAGAATCAACGAGAATCTTCTGTAAGTTGCCTCCTTTGTAAGCGTTCTGTAAGTCTGCGAAGTTAGCATACGTTAGAGATGCGTAATTATTCTGCGAGAGCTCGGTTTCGTATGGACCCAGTTCTTTGCGTGTGGGTCGATTCAGTCTTCTTACATGCAGAGAACTGGTTCAACGCCTCGTATATTTCATTTAAATAAACACTAAAATAACATATAACTTATCGTTAATAAACTGATCTGTGCAGCTGATTTTCTGTTTCGTTAACGTTTTCAGAAAAATGACAAGGGTACTGTTTCGATAATCTTGTACAGGGTGGGCGAAACATGCTTTTGGTTGGGGGTGGGTTGTGCATACCACTCTAATTCCGGTTTGTCAATGGGCCAGACAA
Organism: Allolobophora icterica; assembly: GCA_963556255.1. Lineage (NCBI taxonomy): Eukaryota > Metazoa > Annelida > Clitellata > Crassiclitellata > Lumbricidae > Allolobophora > Allolobophora icterica. The sequence continues at coordinate 45,706,269 of OY744615.1, read as the reverse complement.
TATCAATATTATATTGCCGTTAAAGTGGGCCGTGCCTGTATCAGGCAGCACCTGTTGCTTCTGCACTAAAGGAGTGACGGTTTCATCCCGGCGTACCGGTTGGCCCAGAAAAGGGCAGTAAATGTGACCCTGTTTTGAGAGAGAGTATAATGTGCAGTTGGTTTGAGATTTCGTAATAAAGTGGCGTTTGTTGTATAGGGGTCTTTTGTTCAACGACTTGTGGTGTGGTGTGGTGGGTGGCTTTTGTCTAGACGATAATTAATGTGAGATCGACAGGCAGGCCATCGAAAGCGCTTGGAATTCTGGGCTATCGGGCGTAGTGAGCTCGACGCCGCGTGTCCTGCCCATAGCGCAGCGGCCGTGGTTCGTGGTGTGGGCTGGCTACTTGTGAGAAAGCCCGAGGCGCTCACTCTATGGGTATGCCATACACGCAGACAGACATACATACATACATACGAACGTATGTACGTACATACGTATGTACGTACAGAAACAGGCACACAGGAAGGCTAGGACGAACAGAGACACACATACCAACGGAACAAACTAATAGAGTGAGCTACGGAGGCGTATACAGAATGGAACATGCAGCGAAACAGCCGGGGTGACTGATGGACACACACGTGGAGCGATAGACAGACGAACACGTAGGCATATAAGTATGACGACTGTGCGTAGTCAGTCGAACGCCTACTGCGATGAACAGCCCGGCTGCCTGCCTCTGCGTTGATCTGCGGTCTGTGGAGGGGCGAGGGGCTCTCGGAATGTGTCAGCCGAATAGATCAGATAGCTGAAGCACAGCACTGCGTTTGTTTGGATCTGTGCGGTGGTGGTGGCGATGGGCGTTGTGTGGCGGCGGCGGCTCAGCTGGGCCTGCCTTCTCGTCCTCCTACTCCTTCGAAGCTGTGAGTGTGGTTGGGCGGGCTGCCCTGCCGTCGTCCAACCCTAATCGACTGGATCGCATGAATGCGGCAGTCCGATGATCGGTCGGTAGGCTGGGCGTGCTGCAGTTCAGAGGGAAACTTGGTCCATTCACGTCGGAATGGTCCAGACGGCGAGAGGGAGGGAGGGTGGGGCAGCGAGCCGAGTATCATACCTCTTTACGCTGTAAATGGTAAGTAGTTGGCATGGTTACGGTGGCCCCCGCGATCGTTTAATAAGTAGATACCTCTTTACAAGGTTGTTGTAATAACCGGCGACTGCTGCGTGGGTCAGCTCGTGTTGGCATTGGCCGGTTCGTTGCTATGTCTGCGCGTCGATGCGCTTAAAGCCCTAGGTTTTAGGTTTGGCGGTTTCCCTCGTAGAATGAAGTGACCAACGACTGTAGGCGGTTCAAGTAAGCATCTGTCGGCCAATGGGCGTTGATTTCATTTTGGTTTACACATCTTACAAGCATAGGCTGCTGAATTTAATTATATGCATAGCCTAGGCAACATCGTCCGCTTTGTGGAATGGAGGCGAGGCGCAGGGACGGTCGGTCGATCGGTGGTAGCCCCCACCCTAGGCCCTTCACCCTCCCTCTGGCCCTCTAGCGGTCGGACGGATGGATGGAGATGCATCGCTAGGGCAGACTAGACCCGACAGGGCATACCCCGTACAGGCCCTACCTCGATCAATTGACCACTTGTATATATATAACCGAGCTGTGGGTCGACTAATTTGTGTATACGAAAGCCAGGTAAGCTGGCTAGAGGTCATACCTGTACTTCTAGAATGTATACAAGTTGTTCCAATTATCCAAATTTACCCCCCCATACACTCATATTACTATGGAGTTCATTGCTATGAAGATACTTACAGGGTTGAGAAACAAGTCTGTAGTTTCTATATGCGATTAGATTGCCATGAACAAATACGAACTTACTATTGTGGTAGATGGCGATCAAGAGGAAGCCATACGGGCATTTTTTGCTCACAACAACTGGAATTTTGAAAAAATTGGTAATTATGAAGACGATGCGTATATATATATATATATATATATATATATATATATATATATATATATATATATATATATATATATATATATATATATATATATATATATACTGAAATTGTATAAATTGTTTTGTGTGGTGAACCCTGTACAAGTAGGCCCTATTGTTCTTCAGGTAGCGCTATACGTGCGCAAATAAGATTGAACTAAGATTTATAAATATTAAATTAAATTGCATTTATTATCCTTGCAAATATTTAGCTCAAACCATGCTATAGAAATACATAGTAATAATAACATCAGCAATGTTAGTATAATGACAACTGATGTGAACAGCAGTAACAGCAGTAATGATAATAAATGGCCAATTAAAAATGTAATTATTAAAATTACCATGATTATTATTATTACGATATGTAATAAGACAATAAACATATGCATAACCCAGCTAAGCTGTCGTTCAAGTCAAGTCGAAAGAGCTAATTGTATGTTGATGACATTATAAATATATCTCCAACCAATCGAAACTGCCTTTGTTCCAATTGCAGAGTTGGAACCACCAAAGAGAAGAAAATCTTGTATGGATGCCGCTTCGAAGGAGGTCTTGGTCGCGTCCAATGGAAATAGTACAGAGTCAGAAATTGAGGCTCAAAACAGTCATGACATTCAAGTGTCAGCTGATCATTTGCAGCTGCAGGGTGAAAATCATCAATCGGAAGGCGCCTGTCCTCTTTGTTTTCTCTCTCCGTGCGTGGGTTCTGCATCTCCAGGTTGGCTTGGCGGAGGACAAGCAGCGCATGCAGCTAACAGTCCAATACGAAGAGTAATTTATGGAAAATATTGGAAGATCATTTGCAACTTGGGTGGGTGGACGAGCCCATTATATCTGGCCAAGAAACTAACGGAATCGAACGGTGTACTTCACATGCGGGAAATAATGCCAGATTGCGTAGTGCGAAAAGTGAGATCGTTGTATCCGAATCCAACAGGCACGCCTTACATGGGCCACAAGTGGGAGTAACATTGATACTTTGGATAATTCGCCGGACTTTGTTTAGACAGAGAGATTTTTATTGTACACTTACTTTCTGACATAAAGCAGAATTTTATCGATTGTGAGCTGCTTATGTACACCTGTCATAGCTATGATTCAATGTAACATAACATTCCCCCATTTTAAATTTATATAGCGCCTCTTCAAGATTCCTACTCAGAGGTGGATTTAAACCTGAATTGCCCTCAATTGCTCGGCGCCACACGAAAACCACGTTACGGAGACTAGGTTTTTCATAAGTGCTATGTCAAATCAATTTTGCAATGGCCACAGTCCCTTGTCCGTTCAATCTTCTTTTTTTCTTGCTTGGATTAGGACCTCGTTGAGGGGGGGTAAGCCACAGATTCATTTTTATACAGATTGGAGCATCTTGTTACAGATCGGATGCCCTTCGTGGCATCAACCACAGTTTTCCGCTGTGGACCTAGTCTTGGTGATGAACACATGCCCGCTAGGCAGAGGGTCATCAGGCTTATTTAAATTGAGTCATGTGCTCCCATGTCACAAGGCTGTTATTGGATATTTGCAGCTTTTAGTTGTCAAGCAAAATGCCACTCTTTTTCTACAGTGTGCCCTACTAGCCTTGCCGCTGTTGGTCCGCGACTGCTTATTCGTCAGATATAACCCTGCTTATTTCGCAGCTGACCTCTATTTCTAGAGGTCGTTCCACTATCCGCCACCTGTGGACGCGTGTGATAGCAGTCAGCTCTGCCACACATCAGCTCTGCCACACATCTCTCTGTCCTATGCCAGGCCAAAATCCGGGGAGGTCAAGCAGAGTAGACAGCAGAATGCTAAGGTGGTTATGTGTAATGACGGTTGATGGTTATGTAGCACTGATATGTTTGATTTTAGTGTATCATACAATATTGTCACAGCTCTTACGGTTATTCTACTGTGTAGGGTGCATTGCTTTCATTTGAAAAGCTCTCACTGTCTCCTAATTGGTCGTCATCGGATTCGTCCGAAGAGATTTCACTCTGGCAGGTCTCCTTATCTGCAGAAGTTTCTGTCACAGACTCCGATATTGCTTTAGATGCTGACCACACGGCAATGTACAAATTCCAAATGTTCTCAACAAATACGTAGGTCTTGCGCCGATACACTTTTTTCCCGATTTGGCGACGTGGGTTTTTCGAACGAACAGTCGTGCATATAGACGTGTATGGTCTGTCGACGTGTTCGTTCCAGTCCAAGACAGCCAGATTGCTCCGCAGCTCGTACATTAAATTCCCGTAGTGTATCCGTTTATCCAGATAGATCAGACAAACGTTATTAAAACTTTCCACATAAAATGTGTCGTGGCCTTTGACATAATCTTCAGCGTGCTTGTACACTACCAACGACCGAAGAAAGTCCTGGAGCATTGTAATTGCAGCCTCATTTGAAACAATTCGAACTTCAATCATATGCCCCGGCTCTTTGCAGTGGGAAGTTTCATGGCACTTGCTGTGGTTGTTCTGAAAATGAGGGATGCATGATTCTATGAGCTTACGCAGGGTTTGGGCATCTCCATTGCAATTGTCCATACACCAATAGACGTGGTTTCGAATGGCAGCACCCTTGTCAGAAAGCTCGGGATGCCATGTTTTTCCAATGTTTTTTTGTGCTCCTTGCCCAATTTTTTTCACCCCGGCTGTTATAGGACGGGTGCAGTGCCAGCGGTCATTGGAATTCCTGGCTTGCTTCCTCTCACGTAGGCGCTTGTTGATTGTCATGTTTCGATCATGCACATGATGGGCAACTTTAATGTTGCTGAGATCCAGGCTCTCGTACATCCTGTCGAATCCCACTGCCTCGTGACGCTGTGAACAGTTATCATCATTCCCGTTAATGTGTTGAATATCAACGACTTTGTGAGTTTTCAACCCGATAGCAACATGGTCGGTGTGATAACTATTTCGTCTACAATGATGTCGTGCGTCAGTCATTATAGAGATAGCTCCATCAGGCGACAGTGAAGACTCCTGCGCTCTAGCGCCAAATATAGATTGCTTTCGCAGGTTCTCAGAAATGGCACTAAATGTAACCATATTCCTCCTGCGGAAAAGGTCTGACAATAGTCCAAACCGACTGAAGTCGCTAAAGCGCTCGTACTGTATGGGTGTCATACCAGAGGCCAGGTAGCTCAACATCACTCGGTGGTTGACTTCAAATTCCTTCCGCTCGCTGTCTATTGTGGATGAGGAACTCCACTGAAAGGAGTGTTTTTTCGCACACTCCATATCCACCGACAGCACATGACCACTGTGTGTCCATGACTTCACTGAATACGGCGTCACACATGTGGATGAATGTTGTGAGATTGTGTCGATCAACTGGGCAATGCTGGAGCACTGCCCAACAAAATTCTCATGTGCAGTCTCCAAAGCTGTTGCTGGAGCTGCTGATATTGCTGCTGTGACAGATGCTGGATCAGTCAGTGAAGTTGATTCACTTACTTCTTCCGTGACTGAAGACATCGTGAGTGTCTGCTGCGGATGTTGAGTTGCAGAAGAGAGCTTATTGGTGTCAACATCCATTATGACTTTCACCAGAACTTCTCTCAAACTTTTTACTCCCAACGCCAAGCGAATGTCCTCACATTTTTGCTCAAATTTAAGTTTATCACTGTCGGTTGTAAAAGTTAATTCAAAATGTTTCCTTACAGAAACGTAAGGGTAGCTATAACTCTTGGTAGATCCATCAGACAACCGTTTTTTAAATGTTCGCATGTTGCCAACTGCAACACCTGAAGTCGGTGTCGTTGGTACAGCGTAGTCTCCATCCATCTTTGGAAATAGTTCGATATAATGATACTAATATATGTCCACTAACGAAATACAATGTTATACTACTATAAGGTCCACTACTGAAATAAGATAATAATATAATATACAGACACGAGATATAAGCTGTATCGACTATGCGATTTAAAATGGCTATGAAGTGAAGAAATTACGAAGCTCAACTCTGCTGCAGCGAAATTCAAACTAGAATGAGTACTGCAAACCAAGACTCAATTGTGAAAGGACATTTCCTAAGTTCATTTCCTAAGTTCATTAGCATAATTTGGCATGTGACCTAGTCTCTCTTCCTTAGGCTGTATATTAGCATCTGATACTGGTGCAAATTCTTAGAATATGAAATACAGCTTATTGTCTTTAGTGTTCCGGGTATAATAAGGCAACGGTGACAGCATCAACAGCTGGCATTTATATACAGGTTTACGACCCAAAGCTCGGTTATATATACAAGTGGTCAATTGATCGGGGTAGGCCAGAGGGAGGGTGAAGGGCCTAGGGTGGGGGCTACCACCGATCGACCGACCGTCCCTGCGCCTCGCCTCCATTCCACAAAGCGGACGATGTTGCCTAGGCTATGCATATAATTAAATTCAGCAGCCTATGCTTGTAAGATGTGTAAACCAAAATGAAATCAACGCCCATTGGCCGACAGATGCTTACTTGAACCGCCTACAGTCGTTGGTCACTTCATTCTACGAGGGAAACCGCCAAACCTAAAACCTAGGGCTTTAAGCAGTTTCTCAGAATGCGTGGCCACTTCGCTTAAGCAGTTGGGGTTGAATGGCGGAGCGTGTGGTCGTGTGCTTAAGCGCTGCGCCCGTTTCATTGACGTCTGGCCGGTGGGGCTCCGGATGGGTTGTTCTTCGATGTTGGGGCTCCAGATGGGTTGCGCTTGCGCGGATTGTTCGATGTGGTGAGACGTTTTTGACGCAGTGTCAACCCCACAGTCTGGACATTGGTGAATATTCAATTTGTACCGAATGAACTCGTTTTGGTTTCATTTGAGGCTTTGTGGAAGTTGAGCGAGGCCATGGTGTCTTTAAAAGTGACGTGCATGGTGTTGGAAATCGATTCGCTGCGGATAATGGAGAAACCGGATGTGGCAAGGCGTGAGTTGTTCAGGGAAATTCGGGAGCAGTTAACCGGCGTATGAATATGTTTCAATAAGGCGAATATTGTGGATGGTAGCCTACTAGCCAACTGTGTGGGCTTTAAAAAAAACTGTTGGGCACAACTAGAAGGCACCAATTTGAGTAGTTCTTAGGGGAAATATTGGAGGTACAGTGGGTGGATGTACCCAAGTCTGAAGGCGTTTCATTAGTAGAATTTTTGGGTGGATTTTCCAGCCTTGAGTGCATTTCATTAAGCAAATTTTTTTGCTGGAATTCCCAGTCTGAATGCATTTCATTAGGCAAATATTGGAGTGGAATTCCCAGTCTTAATGCATTTCATTAGGCAAATATTGGAGTGGAATTCCCAGTCTGAATGCATTTCATTAGGCAAATATTGGAGTGGAATTCCCAGTCTGAATGCATTTCATTAGGCAAATATTGGAGTGGAATTCCCAGTCTGAATGCATTTCATTAGGCAAATATTTGGGTGAAATTCCCCAGTCTGGGTGTGTTCAGTATGGAATTACCTCAGTCTGAGTGCATTTCATTAGGCAAATATTTGGGTGGATTCCCCAGTCTGGATGTGTTTCATTAGTCAACTATTTGGGTGAACTTGGCCAGTCTGAAGTGTGTCATCAGTCAAATGATTTGGGTGGAATTTCCCCAGCCTGAAAAGTGTTTCATTAGTCAACTATTTGGGTGGAATTATTCCCCCAGTCTGAAGTGTTCCATTAGTCAGAATGGTCCTTAAGTAGACACATTGGGTTAGATGAAATGTTAGACTACACAGAAGGACCGTTGTTGTTAACGACCAAATGTAGCATTTAATTTAATTTGCCTTTTGATTTCCACTCCCTTGTCGACCGGAAGTAGAATGGCTGCCTCTGTATGGGTCAACATCTTGCCTGAGGTCATCCAGCAGCTGTTGATTTGAAGGGGCTTAACAAATGGAGGGGGCAGAACAGATTTATGCCCCTAATCTTTTGGCATTTGACACCTCCCATATTTAATTTCTCCCTCATGTGTCCCAGACCAAACTATCACTTTTCCCTCTGTCCAACACAAAATCCTGGTGCTGTATAAATGTTGGATTACATTGCAAGTTTAATCTTGTTGCGTGTGCTTCAACTTTCTGGTTAGCAGAAAATTCTGATGATTCACATAATTGCGTATATCTGAATACTAATGAGATCACTTGTTTGAATATTGATCAGCTCAGATGACGCATTACGTCAGGTTATCCGATTACAAATGGATCGAATTATCTATTTTGGGTGCCATTATTCAAGCCCCTAATGCTTTCATCAGTTAGCTGAACAACCAAGGTACCATTAACTATGGAAGAAAATAATAACAGTATGATTTATGTAGCACCATAGCTCGGCCAAGAGCAAAGAAAGGCTGTACGGGAGTTTTAAGAAATTGGTAGCAGTCATATGATACTGTAGTTTAAACAGTTAGATCTTTAGCTGTGTTTTGAATGTTTCCAGAGATGGCACATTCTTCACATGGTTGGGAAGTTGGGACTGAAGTGGAAGGCATTGGGGGGGGGGGGATTAGGAAATGGAGGGAAAGAGTAGCTGCACAGCAAATAAGAAAACCTGATTCAACAAATCGCCGGATCTGATTGAATGAACGAACAACCGAATCAGGAGAAGCAAATGGAAGGAGTGAATGGACTGAGGAGTGCCAACACGGATCGAGAAGTGCCAACACGAGTCGAGAAGTGCCAACACGGATCGAGGAGTGCCAACACGGATCCAGGAGCGCCAACACGGATCGACTCTCAATCGGGCAACATTGGTTTTTTGAACAACAAGCTGCCTGATTAAGAGTTACGTCTGTGTTGGTGCCAACAGCGCCTCAAATCCAACAAACAGTACTACACTTCTATTACATTGTCTCTGCAAGCACTGATCAGCTAACGTTAACTCCCCTGCCAGCGTTTCCACGGGTGTTAGATGGGACCCATATGGGCTCTCTGCAGTCCCATATGGGAATATGGGTCCTATATGGGCACCACGTGGACATGTTGGCAGGGTCATCATTTTTCAAGTGGTCAAGTGAGCGTTTGAAGCGCTCAGTAACTGCTGGGCTGTTTTGAGCTTCTTCTGATCGAATGACAGGAAATCTTGACAGCAGCATCTGTCTATTTGGTAAAATCCGAGTGTTGGAATTAATAAAGCCTACTTAATTACTTAATATGAACACAAAAAGTTGTTATTCATGGCTGTCCAGATATCAACGAAGCTCAGACATAAATAATATACAATAAATGCAATGGTAGAATAGAAAAATAATGAATCATATATATACATATATATATATAAATTTATATATATATATATAATGAATCATATATATATATATATTATGGCCCAAGGTACAGATGAGCCCTTCCAGACTTTGATGTTAATTAATTTCTTGGTTGCTAAATATATCCATGGTACAATAAATCATACATGGTACACAAGATAACGAACTCTAAGTAGCCATCTTGAACAGGTGTTATATAAATGCTCTGAACAAATGAACACAATATAGAATAAACAAAATATAACCATAATCTGCAAACCTTGCTCCACTGCATCTTTTATTTGGCAAAAACAAAAACGTCTGAAATGCTGAAAGTTGCAGTAAAACTTCCTACAAGTTTGATGCTTTACAAAATGTCTTGCTTGCTTTCACTTTAGAATCCTGGTCCAACAGAACTGCCTCCATCCTCCTCCTCCTCCTCTTCATGTTCCTACAAGATGACCCAAACAAAGAGTTCAGTTCAGCAGTGGTACCTTCAGTTGCAAATTTATATAGCACCACTTCAAGAGTGACTCGTCACAGGCACTCCTGACCGAACACAATAAAACGATGATCGAAGAGAATGGTCTTAAGCGCTTGCGGAAAAGAGGCAAAGAGAGGCTGAGGAGTTCATGTCGCAGGTTGTTAGGCATCCTAGAAGTAGCTTGCTACCAACGATGCTATATAAATTGTCGTAATTACAATTACAATTCAAAATTATGAATGCAGATGTATGTATGAAATATGAAGACAATATAGCGCCTTTTAAGTACATGACTATCTGACTGATCTCAACAAATGCAGATTGTATTATTGTGTAATTGTAATCTGACATTTATACAGTGCCACTTCAAGAAATGCTCATCGGTGGCGCTCCCGACCCAAACCAGTGAAATCGTTGTCGAATAATACAGAATTGTTTAAGAACCACTTTTCTACAGCACATTTATTGGTTGTGTGTAGATATATCTGATGTACAATAACTCATTTTGTTCATATCATCTGGTAATCTACTCTTATAAATGTCTAAAGTGCCACCAGTTATATGATAAAATTTATGAATGCAGATTTATTGGTGATTTACAACAAATCGTTTTATTCATATAATCTCGTAATCTACTCCTGTAAATGTCTATATGATGATGTGCAGGCATCAATCACTGGCACAACACCACTAAATATATGTGCTGTGGAAAAGTAGTTCTCAAAGATGTTTCTCCCGTGACCGGGATCATTCACCTATACATCCGATGGCCCAACAATTTTCTTGCCAAAATGAACAAATGTAATGTAACAGGTCAAGGGCAAACTCTTTTCGCTACAATATGAACAGTGATGTAACCAAAACCTGAAAATAGACATAGTTATTACATTACAAACAGCAGTCATGCGTCACAGTGGTCCATTTGGTGACCTGGTGGGCACGTAATCCAAAGCCTGTGGGTTGAGACTGCTTAATGGACTACATGCAACATCCCAGGACATTTTTTCACACACACACTTATCTCGTGGGATAGTAGCTACCTTGGGTAAAAAATACTATTAAATAAAAAGAATACAGATCTTTTTACAAAAAAGTGCAAAACAGGAATACGAAAACCAAACGATCGTCCCCACATGAGTTACAATAATCGAGAACGTATTTGAGAAGCATCTCGGCTTTCACATACCCTTGGCTCGACGTGCTCCACATCGTCACCCGTGTGCAGTGCAAACTCGATCTGTGTCAGAATGTCTTCGATCATATCCGTGTTGTCTCTTTCCAGTGGAAGAAATCGCACGAGGCTGTACGAGTCGAGCTGAAACGCAGTTCAATGACAGTCATTGTTTCATATCTAGAACACCGTAGCCATCTGGTTAGAGCACTTGCCTAGTAACGCGAAGGTACGGGTTCGAGTCTCCTCCTCTGAAACGGTTACTGTTTAGGGACCTTGAGCAAGTCCTTCAATTACAATTGATTGGCACCATCGATTGATGCTTGGTCATTAGATAGTGGCGCTTACTAAATGTGTAATTGTAATAATATGATTCTGCCAGGCACTTATGAGGTATCGCTTCAATGAACCTTCCTGTCAGCATTCCCAACAAAGCACTGGACATGATGATTGTCGGTCTTTGATGATATGACACTGGCAAGTGCTTTACTTAAATCATTGCACTGGCTTCCTGTTCAGCAAAGAATCTCTTTCAAACTGGGGCTTATGGTTTATAAAACGTAAAATTCTGGTCAAGCACAGTACTTAAACTCTGTCCTTATTCCTTAGTGTTGTCACTCTTCAACAAGATCACCTGATTGTCTTTCTCAGGTCACACCTAACTCTACAACTTATCACAAATAATTAGAGTAAGTTCATTATCAAGTGTCCTCGTTAGGATCCAATCAATATAATCTAATGAATTGTACCATAGGAGTGTCTCGTACAGCTGTCAAAGGTAGCTTTCTGAGTAGTTTCAACCATACACTGGTTTCCCAGTCGCTTTTAGTACACTCTCGTCACTGAAGTGTTAATCACAGATATCATTAAGATATCAAAACTGAAGACTCATCTTTTTCAACTTATTTATCCATTTCTCGACCTTCCTGTTGCCATGGATTTTTTTGCTTGGTCACTTCAAGCAACAATCAATTGATGTCTCAAGCATTACAATAACAGCATTGTATAAATCGTCTTATTATTATACTTCAAAATGTTTAAACAAATTAAAAAATTCCTTGAGCTTATAAAACGATTATACTTACAAGGCCAGCGATCGCATGATTAAGTTTTTTGTAGTGTTTTCCGAAAACTTCGTCGTCCTCCAAATGTTCAGCGACGATGTCCTTGATGTCTTTGTCAAGAAGTTCGTAGAACTCTTTTTTTGAACTCAGCAGATCGACCTTATTGACAATGCTGATGTGCGGAAGCTGTTTACAGCACAGTCAAAACACACAACCGTTAACATTTCATGTTTTTATGTGTTTACAGATCAAATTTACATTACGCAGGAAATGTTTCTGAGCTACACTGTAAATTTATAGAAGAGTTACGGCAGCTGTTATGCAAGACTGAGAATGTGGGGCAATGTAGCCAATTGGTTAGAGTGCTCAACTTGTAACCAGTAGAGTATGGGTTCGACCCTCACCTAAGATGATCAAGTAAGACCTTGGGAAAGTCCTTCATGCGTAATTGCTCAGTGCCATTGATGTTAACATGGGCATCCACAGGAATTTTTGTAGATGGTGTGCAAAAATTTTGTAGGGGGGAACAAAATTACGCTTTTGCATAGAATAGAGCTATTCATGAACTCGTGACAACTCTAAAAATAAATACCGTAATGGTCAAGTACTTTATCTAAATAATTAAAGGTTTTTTCGCATTGAAAATCGTGTTGGGACTGTTGTAATAATCATAATAATCAAAGATTTTATTTTGTAATATATGCGTAAAATTCGAGGGGGAGCACTTGTTCCTATGTGCGAATGCCCATGGATGCTCTGCTATATATAGCCGATATTCATGGTTCATGTCTGAACTTTGGAAGGAGGTCAGTATCAACATACTGTTATATTGTATTGTACTGTAATGTTCTCTGACCAACTACATCGTGCCACAGTGGATTTATGTCACATTTGCTTAGATCTAATCTTCAAGGCATCACAAGATCATCGCTTAGAGTGAATCTGTAGTCAGTTCAACTTGACACGACATCATTACGGCACAAGCTCTCTGTAAAACGCCATGCTCATAAAGACAGCATTATAACAACTTCCAACGTGATAACATATTTAAAACAAATTTACAGAAGGAAGTGGGAGAGAATGTAAATCTGAAACTGTGTACCTCGATTATGGCCATGTTCGACAGCGTACACATGAAGCCGGAGATGAGTTTCGAGGCATCTACGAGAAACTGTGCGTCCAAGATGAATACGCTGCATATTTCGAAGCCCAGTCTCTTAAGACAATCGACGAGCCGTTGCATGACGGGCAGGTGAATGTAGAGTTCAATCTGACCTAGTGAAAGCATAAACACAAATCGATCTTAGAGTAAAAGAATCAAATGCTAAGAGAACAGACTGAAAAAACTTTGTAAATATTGTCATGAAAGTTTGAACTGAAGTTTGACAAGAATGCTGGGACAAGCATTACAAGCAAAATTAATATTGTTATTATTATTATTACTACATAATTATTATTACCGTAGTAGTACATTCCGCCCCGCAGTCTGCGATCTTCAGTTATGGGTCTTTTGGTTGAACCTCGATTGAGCGCTGCCATGGGCTCTTGTGCTCTCCGTGTTGCAGCCCCCAAGGAATGGAATCGACTACAAATGTTTATCCGTTGCTCAAGCTTCTTTTCTTCTTTCAAGAAACGCCTCAAAACTCACTCCATGGCCTTCAAACATCTGGATATCTAACTGCACTTCACCTGGCGACTGACTAACCGCACCTCAGATTCACATTTCTGTGTGACTTTGCGAACGTTAAAAATGTTCGTAACAATAATAAAAAAGTTATGCATTTGTAAGGCTATGTCTAACCTATCTTTACCAATGTTCACCAAAAACATCTTTAAGACAATTTAATGTCAAATGCTCTGCTAGGTCTCAGCTAAACAACTTGATGAGGCACTTCTCAACTACGTGATAGACGTCTAATAGATCTATGAATGCCACATGCAAAGCTATGCCTTAGAAATCTGAGCGTCTAAAACAGTTCATCAACTTACCTGGACAGTCAAATATTACGTAATCGTCTTCGACTTCACCTAACGTCTCAGTTAGCCATTCTAAGTTCTCTGAAAAATATCTAAAACAGGAAATATGATTAGTCTCTTAAGGGGCCATCCATATATTACGTTTGCAAATCTCCGGGAAATTGGATCCCCTTTCTTCCACCCCCGCCCCTGCGTACGAACGCTTGACGCACACCCCCCTAAAGACCAGCTGCAGAAAGTGTCTCGACAGCTCCAGGCAGCGACTGTCTGCACTTTAGGCCAGATTGAAGGATGAGTGAGGGCCAATATAGACAAATTATAGGTGTCTCGTTCACAGCACAGAATAACTGCACATGGCTTTTAGATAATGTAATAAAATGCCATGGGACGACTATAGGACAATACAGAGTTATAAATAGGCTAATGTGGACGTCATAATTAGAAATTTATTTTGCGTACGTACACATTTTGTCCCTTCCCCCCCCCCCCGTTCGCACCCGTACGCAAAATCGCCCAAATCCGACCCCCTCCCCCCTCATTGCGTACGTAATATGTGGATAGCCCCTAACAAGTTTGCTTAGTGAATGAAGCAGTCTCAGAGTTCGTGGTTCATGGTCAGAATCTGGCCTTGTTCGATTGAGACACTCTTACGATGGCCTCTGAGATGATTATTGTTACTATTATTAAATACACAAAGTTTGACAACATGATCTTGTCAATTTCATGCGATAGGATTTGAATCCATTCACAGAGGTGAACATCCAATGCATTCATCACCTGTAAAGGTTCACATAAGTTTAGGGTCAAAATTCCTGAACCTCAGTGTAGAGGAATATGGTAGAAAGACACATGGCTCATGTGCCATGGAAGTTGTTGCATGGCAGATAAGACTCAAGACTCGGGTTAAATCAAAAACATTCAGAATAGTATGTGTGCATACAAGTATGCTTTATGTCTGTCAGCACTTACACCATACTACCAGTACTTACACAATGCTACCAGTACTCACACCATACTACCAGTACTTACACCATACTACCAGTACTTACTCCGTGCTATCAGTACTTACACCACACTACCAGTACTTACACCATACTACCAGTACTTACACCATACAACCAGAACTTACACCATGCAACCAGTACTTACACCATGCAACCAGTACTTACACCATGCAACCAGTACTTACTCCATGCAGTACAACAGTCCACCGTTTGGACCAAACTTCAGTTCTTCATCGTCCATTACGTCGTCGATGCTTATAAGATCTCGAATATCTGAGAAATGAAAACCAGCAGACAATCGATTGCATTAATCTGAAATCACAATGCTACTTTCAGTACATAGAAACAGCCTTCATGTATATATCTATGATTTATATAGCACTTTTTGGTAGCACAGATGGCAGACAATGGTGAATTTCATGCAGGAAGTGAGCAGTGTTCCATCTAAGCTTTCTGACTACAGAGCAGTTGTGTGACTGCACATGGAGAAATTGTGATCAAACAGCATTAATTCATCCAAAATTCTTTCTGACGAGCAAGTTTGGAAAAGCTGTATACCAAATTTTTGCCTTGTCTAAGATGGAATAGGGAGCGTCCTAAGATCTCTGAAAGTTGCTGTTTACAAGCGGAATGCTAGAAATTAGTTGGGAAAGAAATTGGCACTGAAAAAGGCAATTGAAGCAGAATTTTGATCCAACAGACAACAGTGAGAATTAAGTACAACTAAACACCCAAACTGCAGTTGTATCGCTTAGTCACATTTCGAGGTTCTTATTATTATCATTATTACTGGTATTATAACTATTATTATCATTATCATTACTAGTATTATCATTATTACTATTATTATTATTATTATTATTGCATAGGCATTTTAATTTTATATCAATACCTGTTACTTTTTGTTACTTTTAAATCCTGTCCTAAATTGATCACCTGACTGCTACCAGTTACAGATGCAGGGTGGTATGCTATTGCAAACAGATAGTCCAGCAGCCGTAAAACAAAATTAGAGAGACTGCATAAATGCATAACAAATGGTTTAAAAACTACCGAGCATTGTGTCATAATCGAAAGCTTCGGCAGCTGGATCGAGATTAACGACTTGAATGCTTCGCCTTTGCATCCGACAGTGCTTCTGTACTGCACTGCAGTAGGTCGACTAAAACAGAAAAAGTATATTATACACTCAATTACATCGGACATTCCACATAATTTTTATTAGCAGTAATTCCAATTTCAACATGTCGTGGAATAAGTTTCGCAAAAATTTTCATGCCAAATTGAAACCCCAATAGTAAGCTGCATCGTTTACGATTTACAGTGCACTCATATGCAAGAACTTTCGCATAAATAGCGCCTCTCAGTTTTAAACAGCGAGGTATCTCGATTGTGGTCTACCCGAAATCCGATTCCCCGAAAGTGGTGAAAATGCAAAATTGGCGGAATTCCTCCAAACAATTTTTCTATCAAGCGTTCGAATGCCGAAAACTAGTGTGGATTTTAGTCGCCATTGTCCTAAATAGGGTAAACGTACGTTTTAGCGTAATTAATTATTGGACGAAATGTCCACGTTCGCTTTAGCGTAATTAATTATTGGAAGCTGTAGTAGCGATGAAAATACAAATCTAACTGGAAGCTGGATTAGCGATGAAAATATAAGTCAAACTGGAAGCTGGATTAGCGATGAAAATGGAGATCAAACGAGAAGCTGGATGTGCAAAGAAGGTAATCCTCCACGTTACGTGCGTTCATTATATGTACACTCTTATAGTGGATAGTTGCCAGCAATTGTGATGACTGATGAAAATATAACTCAAAATAGAAGTTGGATGATTGATGAAAATAGTATTGAAACTAGAAGCTGGATAAATGATGAAAATATTACATAATAAACGGAAACTAGGAGTTGGAATTGCGATGAAACTGTATCGTTTAACGCCGATAATTATCATTGCCGTGGATGAGCGATGAAAACATTTCATAGTAAAACTTGAAATAGAAGCTGGATTTGCGATGAAAATGAGCTAAAAGTGGAAGCTGGATGGATGAACGATTAAAATGTGTAATATTAAACTGAACTAGAAGCTGGAACGTGGATTAAATAATTATTTACGCTATTCATTTTTCCGAAATCCTGCCAATAATTAATTACGCTAAAGCGTACGTTTACCCTAAATAGTATATCCCGAAAAGTTATATATGAGCAAATAATGTTGCTTTCACTTAGAAAATAAATTTCGGGGATCCAATGGAAAATTCATTTTCGTGGATTAGATCCTTGGGATTCGCTTGATTATCCTTTATTATCGCCATTACGATTTCAAATACATCATTATAAGTCAACAGTTTATACCTTGCCGCTCCCTGCAGGACCCATTACAAGCTGCGCTAAACGAGGCATTTTTCTACTAGAAATGTACACTTGACTAGCGTAGTGGAATACAGAATCACAATAAATTGTGAACTACAACTCCTTTCACCCGCACAAAACGATAAACATGAAAACTTCCGGCATAGAAACTACCACGAAGTACTATTAGCAAGGATGTAATTTGTTTAAATATACTTTTTTATTTCGCTTAAAGCAGAAACGTGAAGATTAGCAGAACAAAAAAGGAAAAATAGTAAAGTACAAAAACACAAATATACAAAGACAATCTTTTTTCGCGAAAATTATGATACCTCTGATAAAACAAGAAACGTGACTAAAAAAACAGTGAAGAACTAGTCCCTCCTCATCTGACAGTAACGTTTATTGGGCTCACGAACGCAGAGGAGTCTACACCATAGAAACCTTGGAGCAAATGCAGATCCCCCCCCCCCAAGAAATGGGGGATCTGTCGGTGTGTTTGCCATCATTTTAGGGGGAAGGAAGGGAAAGGTAGTTTGGCAGTCGTGCCTTCTCGGTCTCGGGACCCACAGAATGGAACAGTCTTCCAACCACAGTCCGTCAAGACACATCTGTCAGTCAGTTTAAATCTAAACTAAAAACTCATCTGTTCACATTGTACTATGACTAGGAATGTAGCGTAACGCGCTCTCGTGCAAGACATGTTTTGTTAAAGCGCGCTATAAATGTTTAGTTGTATTGTATTGAAGGGGAAAGAAGAAAGGGAAAAGGGGAAGTTGCTCCAATGACTTAGGAGAGATTTAACGGTAATTTTTGTTAACAGAAAGTGGATGCGGTGATCCCGAGAGTCACGTTCGTGCAGAGGCGTCTATTCCCCATAGACGCCTCAGTCACTGTCGGGATCACCACATCAACTTTCTGTTAACAAAATTACCGTTAAGTCTCTCCATCCTTTTACATTCACCCGTTGTGCACTATCCAAGCATTCATACAACTACTACTTCATAATATCTTTATCTTGGCCATCAGGCTCCTTCTCCCTTAAATTCTTCGCCAGCTCCTTGGAACAAATTCATGTCAGAACTCCACCATTTACAGTCACAAATAAAAGTGAACTTTACTGGGGTTAACGGAAAATTATATACCTAATGAAATAAAGAAAATACGCAATTTTTTAAAACTAGTTAAGTGGTTTTATTGAAATGGTATGAATTCCTTACTTACTATTATATATCTAGAAAATCTCCAAAAGCTCTAACAGAGAACCAGCGCAAATAGAAAGAACCAGCGTAAATACACACATTCGGCAGAGAAGTTGGTTTTGTAAATTCTTTTTAGTTGTTAATTCCTAAATATTGGGCTTTTAGCTGTAAAAGGTCGTAAAATAACTTGTGAAATAAAATGTTAAATGATTAGCCTAACTATTATTCGAAAAATATCTCGTAAATTGCGTTTGCAGCATACTGACAAATTTAATTTGAAACCGAGACGATGCGGTTTTGTACTACCGCGGGAATAAATAAGCGGATCCCATTAGTGAGCTTTAAAGTTTCACTTGCGGTTTGGACAAGTGCTATTGCTTCGCTAATTCGTAACCAATGTAAAACTGCTGAGGAGTTTCCGTTAACTACAGGACCAGATGTTTGTGTAGTTTAGTGTCCCAGGTTGTTTTAACAATTACTGGATTAAAATTTAGCGTCAGAAATTGTTTTTGTGAAAACCTAAGTAGGGTATTTTTAGGTTCTCAAGACAAAACTCAGTCTTGTTTAATTCGAAGTTAAAACGTATATTAAAATTATTTATAGTGGAATCTAGATCTGTGATCCAACAATTGAGTTCAAGCCTGCTGAGCAGACTGCGTGTAACACACCCTTCACAAGTTGTTCGTTTACAAGTCTTTGTTAAAGGAGAACAATTGCTTGGTGGTGCTTATTTCGCCTGCATTAATTTTTTTAAATCGTCGATTATTTCTATGAATAGAGTGACTACTTTCATAAGGAGCAGTTTTCAAATTGTTAAGATTTTCATTGTTTATAGTTTAGAAATGGCAGACGAATCGCAGAATCAGTCGGCAGAGCAAGCTTCGTCAGGTGACGACGTTCTTGCCACGTATGAAGAAATGTTCAAGCATCGTTACACAGACAGTGACGCTGATTATGTCAAGACATCGGAGGCCCCGCTGGCTCCACCTCCTTGTGTCGAAAACTACTATTCCCGACCTAGGAGATCGTCTGACTGGGCCCAGAGACAGGACAATCGTAACCGTGACAACCGTAACCGTGACCACCACGATCGTCATGGAAACGAGGGTTACAGCAACAGGGACCGCTACACCGATTACGGACGCAACCGCGACTACAACCGGGAACATTACCAATCGAAAGATTATCGCCATAGAGACAGTGGCCACGACCACTCTGATGAGCAGCGAAACAAATACTACAGAGGTAGCCATGGACGTAGCTATCGCCACTAACATTTTCTTTGCTGTTGCAGTTCGTTGTGAACTTTTGATGACGGCATAATTGGCTGAGAAATCCTCACGATTTAATATTCGTTGGTTGGATAAGTGGTTCAGGTGTTGTTGCGTAATGTGCGATTTGTTTCTTATTATTGAAGAGATGGTCTCATGATTTAACATTTTCGTTGGTTGGATTATTACTTGGGGTGTTGCATAATGCCAACACTTCAAGCCAATGGCTCCCTCTCAGGCTAACTTAACACTTTAACGACGAGCGTGTATGAAAAGTGACAAAAAAACCAATGCAGCGACAGTTAAAGTGTTAATGAACTGCTCTTCTTCTTGTGCTTAGACTTGAGTATGGATAATGAGCCAAAATCAGGTGAAACAAAAGCTATTTTTGTAATAAAAATCTTTTAAAAATCATGTATCTCCGTAAAACAAAAATTTGGCACAGCTAGACAATGCAATAGTTCCTCAAACAAATTTAAAAGTTGCTATGTCCATGAGTCAAGACTGCTGGGTTCCTTAAAAATCACTTCTTTATTTTGTCTAATCAATTCATTAAAAATCTCTAAAACTGTTGGCAACGTCAGGCGGTTCTTGGTAAACTGACATCTACTTTTGTGGATCCTTTCCAGCCGTTTTCTTCCAAACGCAAACGAGATTACAGTCCGTAACACCAACGATGTAGTTGTGATCGCTCGTTATGGTGACTGCATTGACGACCAGCGGCTGGAATCAAAACATAACATTAACCATTTCAGATCTATTTATATTTCACAAACTCCAACACCATTTATGCCACAGAAATCTAGTGTAATAGTTTCTGTAGCACCACTGTACTAATGCTCACGGCATCAGTCGATGGACGCTTCTAATTGCATTACACTTACATAGCAAGAGTGTCTGATGTCATCAGTTACCCCGTGAGTTAGTCGTCCATTTTGAAGTTGTCATGTTTGATTCTGGTGTTTGTGGTTGTGTTTACACGTAATTGTAATTAGTAACTTGTATAGCGCCGGTGTCTATTGCATAAGGCATCAACCGATAGCACACCAAAACCAAGCCGTAATCAGGTCTATATCCAGAAGATCAGTCCGTAAGATGGATAAGCCGTCTGAACGATGTAATTGTTTTAAGCTGAGAACGAAATGATACAAGCGACTGAGCAGAGACACAGGGAGATAGTTCCAGATAGTAGGTCCAGCAACCGAAAACCCCGTTCACCAAGAACAGTTCTTGATTTAGGTATGACCAGACAAAGATAATTGTGAAGAGCTGAAAGAGCCTTCAAAGCTTGGATCATGGTTTTGAAGAATTTCCAGAAGGAACCATCCTGAAATATACTGATGCTAAAAGACTAAAACAATGACAGTGTTTTATGAAGTTTAGCATGGTTAACTCCAGCAATGTTACCCAGCGAATTCCGCTATGGATTTAAAAGGCCTAATAATTCTACACGCTTAAGGTATATACTGGTAGTATGACCTGCACTCAACTAATCAGTCGTATGTCACCAAAACGCACAAGTTACCATCACAGCCTAAGTCACGAGGCACATTGTAATTTTCATGGTAACAGTTCCGAAGCATCACATGCAGCGAGCTAATTCCAGGATGCTTTACAACTGTCAGTTGACGTCCTAACACTTTAATTTTTACCAATTAAAAGTGATTGCTAGTTAATTATCTGTAAGCGCCTCCAGCTCTCTTCAAAGGGCGATTGAACAGTTGAAAATCTTTCACCAAAGTGCAAAGCTTTGTTAAGAAGCACAACAGTCTTTGTCCACAGCCAAATACAATACAAGAAAGCCTGTCAAAATAATCTTAGTCAAATATGCCCAATCGGTTACGAAGAAAGGAAACAAACAGCTGCAAACAAACCTCTGGTTTGTCGAGTACGTCCTTCATGCGTTGGTCTTCCAATCTCGGACCCAACTGACATGAGGGCCACGGCAGAATCTAAAATCACAAAGGTCATAAAAATTATTTAGTTTACCAACTTCACAACAGACCCTCCAGAAACACAATACCAGCCAACCCATGCTCACAGATTTGATGACGATTTTGTGTCATTACATCAGACGTACATACCTCTGAGGAGCTTCTCATGAAGGAGCATAATAAAATGTACGATTACAACTGTTGACCTGAAAATGACTCCAGTCTCTTGCAATCTCCACAAAGACTGACCTGAAATCAGCTGGTTCAGTGTTGTAGTTCTCAAGGGCTTAGGGTTCAACCCTGTCTCTTCTTCTAACCCACTCAGCTACATAACTGAAATATTGGGGGTCTAGTCTTAACCGGTGCTCAGTTGTTTTGTGTGCAACATATTAACATTAATTTTGACCTGCATTCATGTACTGTGGTGATCTGTAAAATTTTAGACCCTCCCAGATCTCTTTTTACAACTGAAACACTGACTGGACTTGGCATATCTCTTGTCCACTTTGAAAACAGTCTATACCATGTGGCATGGTAGCCAACTGGTTAGAACGCTCGCCTTGTCACACGGAGCGTATGGGTTCAAGCCTCCCCTAAGGCAGTCACTGTGTAAAGACCCTGAGCAAGTCTTTCAACCACAGTTGCTCTATATTCTGTTGTATGGTCGTGTGTGCACTTCTGATCTCTGGAAGGGAGGCAATATCAAATACAGTTGTATTGTATTGCATAGAAATTACAAGACCAGACAAAGAACAAACCCTGGATGGTAGAAATATCTCCGCTTCCGTTTTGCTCTTCGACTCCAGCCACGTCTGTAGGTTATACAGCCAGATTCTTCCCTGGTCATCACCACATGCTAGGATCCCTATCAACAGTATATATCATCTTTTTGTTAGCATACTGGAAATAATCATTTTATTAGACTAAAACGGGCAAGGATCGGGCCTTTTGATTCACTGACCCATGGGCCTGGAACAGTCTTGCTGTGTCTATTCAGGAAGCCAAAACTACTCCTGTTTTTAAAACACAGTTACAAAGATACTATGTAACTCTTAGCAATTGCTCTGACAGATGACATGTAAAGCATCCTACAAGTAGCTTGCTACTAACGATGCTAAATTGTCTTAATTACCATTAATATAAATGACAGCAAATGCCTATCAGAGGTAATGGTAACTGCAAATTTATATAGCGCCACTTCAAGAAAGACTCGTCAGAGGATGAGTTGGAGTTGTTATTTAAGCGTTTAAACACCGGCATTTGGTGACTTTCCAGCTGTTTACAGATGAACTTCTCAGCTTAAGAAACTCTCACAGAATTTAGGCTGACAACGTCTAGCATCAACAGATTCTTTATTAGTAATTAATTTGTAACTTCTAAGGCAACAGTTTCTAACGCACAACACATCAACTGATGGTGTCACCAAACAACCATGCCATATAAATCAGGTCAATATCTAGAAGATCAGTCCACTACAACACAGAGGCAGCTATGGTGGATATGAGCAATCTCAATAGGATAAGTTTTAAGTTGAGAACAAAATCATATAAGTAACTGAGCACAACGAGCAGATACAGGAAGAAAGCATCGAAACCTAGGTCCAGCAACTGGAGAAACTTGCTCACCAAGAACATTTCTACTTTTAGGTATGACCAGACAAAGATAATTATAATCAAGATGACCTGAGGGTTAATGACTTAAATTCAGATTAACGACTCAAACAGTTCAGTTACAAATAACATCATACAGATACACACGCATAAGTAATAGCACTACATAAATTAGTTTGAGGTTGAATCACCGTTTCTTGAGCTGAGGCTGATGAAATCCGTGTTCGTCTGGCACCATTCCAACTGCGATATCTGGATATTCATCTGTTTGAGGGCTTTCGTTAAACTGAAGATGAAAATGCGGCCACTGGCAACACACTTGCACGCTGTAATCACCAGAAGATCTCAGCTACACAGCTCATTAAGAAATTATTGCTATTATTTAATTATTACATTTAAGACATTATTATTATTATGCATTCATTAGGCAACATTATCTAACGACCAATCATCAATTGATGGCGCTGAGCAGTTATGATTGAAGGATTTGCTCAGGGTCCTACGCAGTAACAGGGGAGGAGAATCGAACCCGTACTCTCCACGTTACAAGGCAAGTGCTCTAACCAATCAGCCACTGTGTCCCACAGTGATTATTATGTGAAAAGATTGGGCAGTGAACACACGACATCAAACACTATCGGCAGTGAATATTATTAATTAACAACTTCTGGTGTCTAATGCACAAGGCACCAACTGATGGTCAACATGAACAAATTACACGGCCTAGTCTGACCTGACTGTGTGACCTTTCTTTGTCACGCTTCCATAACCACTTGTAAACCATTCTTCTTTTTTAGCAGTCCCTTAAGCTAGCCCTGAGACAGCCATGGGTATGAAGTGTTAGCGACTTCATTTTCTTAGCCTCAGCATATGAGGATGGGTGGCCAGTCCTCTCCCTCGCCGTCTCATCTTCCCACTGACAGTGTACGGTCAGTGTACCCATTATAGCTGAGTTGGCTACGGGGCACACAGAAATCTTGAACCACATTGCTGCCCTGGTGGGGATTTGAACCCCTGGCCTCTTAATTGACAGTCCAGCCCGCTAACCACTACACTATCAAGCATCGCCTTTCTACTCAACTATTATTTGTGCTATCATGTCGGGAGTGCCTCTGATGAGCCTCTCTTAAAGTGGCATTATATAAATTTTCAAGCAAAACCAACAGTTTTGGGCCACAGTGACCAAAAGCCAATCACTGAAGATGAGGCCGTGATAAGATCTGGCTGTGACATTGACATGTATGGCTGGTTGGCCTCTTGGAGTCTATCTCCACAGACCCCAATCTAGATTCCCCACAAAGCAACATAACATTTAGGATTATACAATTGATCAACTGACCGACATAATCGGCGTTTAGAAGTGTGAGACCATCGACCATCTTCTGCTCACATGGCAGCTGCAGCTCAAGAGAAGGTTCACTGAAACATCGAAAATGTACAATTTGTACTTTTAACGAGTGTACTAAAAGTGACTGGGAAACCAATGCAGCTCATCGTTAAAGTCTTAAAGCATTAACTTAAACCGTACTCCGACACCTGTGGTAGGTTCATAAAGGAACTACATAACACCTCAACATAAACATACCAGTTATTGTTCTTAAATCCTTCAGATAAAAACCATAACTTAAATAAAATTTAATTCTTCAGTGAAAATTAGACACCGTCTTGAACCAAGCACACAGGATTTATCAATCATTGACCAGCTGTTTTTTCTTTCAAGAAGTCATTGTAATGTTAATCGGAAACACTCGGAAACACTCTCCAACAGACTCTTTTCCCACCGAAGGCTCAATATAAATTCCGAAAAAATCTTCCGTGAAAATTAGCACCTTTATAAATCTAATCTTCAAGCATTTACAGCAACATCCAAATCTTGCACAAGACTTCAAACCAGATCCTCAACCCAGTCAATTCGAATGAAACAGGACAGCATAACAACCACATCTATAAACTACTAATTAGTAACTAAATTAAATTAATCATAATTAGCAGTAATCCGATAATCTAATCGAGCAACTCACTAGCGTTTGGCTGATCCCTTTGTTTTGATCTTATCGTCGTCGACAGGCCAAGCGAAACAACCTTTCTGTGTCCCGGCCACCAGATGGCCAGTTGATTCATGGAAAACCATGTTTACTAACAGAGCCGCTGGCTTTGTATTAAAAATAACAAGCTGTCTGGAAAGACAAGCAAAACAGAATATAAACTTATGTATATAATATATATATATATATAATATAAACTTACATATATATATTTAATATATGTATATCAATTTACATCCCCAGTGTAAATTATGATGAATTCCATTTTCAAACAGCTTTCAGTTTCTTTTTCACTTTGCTTAAATTCAAGTTTACTTTGCAAAAATTGAGCTTTCATGTTCGATCTTAGCATTGCATGAAAATTACTCAAATATGTCTGACATTTATAGATTTTATTAAATTTAAAAAAATTCATGCGATTGTAATAACTTACAGAAAAAAAATGGTTCAATTTAGAACAACACTTAAAGTAATTTTAACATTTTGAGATTTCCTTATAATCGATACAATTAGTACAGTTAGTTAGTATAGTTAATGAAACAATATTACATTCAGGGTTAGAATACTTAATGAAATGATTTACAGTTAGGTTAGCAACTCAGCATACTTGATTTCGCTAGAGTACTGTTCTCCCTTTGGCGTACCGATGTCAAACAATGTGATCGTCGTATCAGAAGAACCACCTGCAACAGATTTCAGTATTTATAAAGCAGCTCTTAAAGACCTCTGGAAGACATATCGATGAAACAAAACTGGCACAATCTGGTACACAGTCTTTTCTGTTTCCGCAAGGCTCAAGTGCTGAGAATAGTTCAAACTGTGAAAGGCGCTTTATAAATTCCAAGATACCATACCATACCATACTTTGTCAACTCAAAACTAAAAGACAGAGCTTCTTTTACGAAGCAAGTAGCAACTTCTTGGATGTTATTCGCTCTGCGACTGGATACTACGCAGCATTTCCTGTGCATACTTGACATACTCCTATGATATTTTGTAATAATACGAGCGATTACTATTATTATTTTGTATTTATCAAGCGCCACTATCGAATGATGAAGTGTCTTTGTATAAGCAGAAGTCGACCACTTACAGAAGAGCCACGATTTCTGCTGAGGATGGAACATGAGGCAGCTGTAGTAAAAGTCTTGGACGGCTTTGTTCGGTCGACCGGAACCGTGTTCAGCGTAGCATACCAACTGGCCCGGATGAAGAAGCTTCAGGTGACCATTGTGACCTGAATTCAATAAACAATAGGTAACTAACTCATCATAGGTGAGGGTAGAAGCTCCTCAGCAGTGTTAAGGTAAGGCGAGAAACTTTTACAGTAAATACCTACACAGAAGCAAAAAGCAAACATTACTAAATAAAAATAGAAATATTAACCAAAAAATGAAAGATCTTTTCCAAAAATGCGTACCGGTAATTGTAATCTGACATTTATAAAGTGCCACTTCAAGAAAAACTCATCATTGGCGCTCCTGACCCGAACCGGTGAAATTACTGTCGAATAATACAGACTTCAGCCACTGGCAAAACTTTGAAAGGGATAGACTGAGGAGCTCGAGCTGCAGTTCTTGAGAAAGTCGATTCCACGTGGTGGGCCCAACTTATGCACAGCTTCTGGACTTAACTGTAGCAGTATGCATACAAGGGAAAGTCAGGAGTCCATGGGAAGCTGAACAAAGGGTGCCACGACCTGGGATTGAGGATCTCGAGTGAAATGCAGAAGTCCCTGAGGTACGATGGAGCAGAGCCAACAAGACCATTGTGCATATGGGTCAGGATCTTAAACTGAATTTGCTCCTGGATGGGGAGCCAGTGCAAAGTATCCTGCAAAAAGGAAGCTATACCCTCCAAACTGAAGACACCTCCAATAAGATGGGCTTCTAAAGTAATTAGATTTATGATAAAAAATTAATACAAGCAATTGATCTAACAGTTCATGGCAAATGAAGTAAAACGGAATATAATGCCGATTATCACCAGATATATTACTGCAATATTATCTCAACATATACACGAGCAATTACAGAAAGAAGTAATTAATGTAAACCGTACCTGACACAGCTAAGATATTGGATTTTCTTTGTATTCCATCGCTTTCAAGAGTTAACGTCGTCCAAGCCAAACAGTAGAATTGCTACGACAGACATTATTTAAAGTCATTCAAGTCAAAGGTTACAAAAGATATTATTGCAAAACTAACACAAAATACTGGCAAAAAACAGAAAAGAATGAAACCTAGAAGAAACGAGGATTCAAACCAGTTTAAGATGATCTACGATCATATTCATAATTTTGTAATCATTGTTGTTGTAACTTACGAAAAAATTGTTAGCATCATTTTTAGAATTATTCTTACCATCACAATTAATTTTTCTTACCATTATTATTATTACTGTTGTTGCAGTTATTATTATTCTGAAGAATGCTATTATTGTGTGAAGCCCCATCTCAGTAGAACTCAGGCAGCGATAGTAATGTCCTGGAGAGGCAAATGGCATTCCCATTGATTATTATTATTATTTGCCCTGGAGACAATAAAATGTACAACTGGAACGGCTTAAAACTGATGCTATATAAATGCTCGAAATGAATCAGTTCATGGAAATGTGTCTGCCTGTGAAATTTAAACATCGAACGCATGAATGTAACACAGAAACAGTCTAACAACTGAAACTCTGCCATTAAATACCATACTTCGATTGAATTAACTCTAAATCTATTATTAAAATAAATAAATTAATTATCTATTATTAAAATAAATTAATTATCTATCAATAAACTTAATTAATTACCTCCTTGACTTGCCGATATCTCTTCATAACTAAACCTGTGTTGCAGTCGATGAGGCAGACGCAATCGCCTCCACAGGTCGCCACGACTCCTGTTGTCTCGGCTAAAGATGTAAACAAGAAACTGACCCAATTAGCCAATCTCAACCGACCCAGATTTCATGGGGAACATAGAATGGGAATCTGGTAAATCTAAATTCAGAGCTTCTTAGAGGTTGTCAAAGGTCTTATACAAAAGATGAGGAGGATGAGGCGGTTTCTTAATCAACATCAAGGTGCAGCCATGGGAATGAAGTGTTACTGCATAACACTAATGTAATTTTACTACGTAACACTAACGTAATTTTCTCACCATTGGCATACGTTCTGGCAGGGAGTCGAACACCCGCCCCCAACCTCCACACTGACAGTCCAGCATGCACCAATAGATCCCCACCACAAGAAAGATACCTCACCAGAGCATTTGAAATTTGTTTTGAATTTCTGCTCTGTGTGCGCCCCCATGCCAACTCAGCTATGATGAGAACACTTACCATATACTGTCGGTGGAAAGATGAGATGGCAAGGGAGAAGACCGGCAACGCACCCTCATATGCCAAGGCTAAGAAAATGAAGTCACTAACACTTCATACCCATTGCTGCCTCTTATGGGACTATTCCTCTGAACTAAATACAAATACATTAATTAAATTGAAAACCAAACACATTAATTAAACCCAGAATTCCCGAAAGGTCAGAAATTCTGACTCAAACACAGACTTGTCTTAACAGTCAAAAAGACTTAATTTAAAACATAATTAATTTCTTCCAAGAACAAATTTTCCTTGTACCCGAGTTCTGAGGATTTGGTTCCATCGCACACCACCAGACGTTCGTGAGTTCATCGGTTGGGTCGTCGTCGTGGTGACCATTTTTTATCGCTTTTTTGTCGTTGAAGTGACAGCGAAGGAAGTGGATCGGATCGTAATCATGTAGAGGAACCTGCACCAAAGGTATATTACATACATACATGTTACATATATACATACATGTTACACACATACATGTAATATACACATGTCACATACATACATGTTACACACAGTGTCACATACATGTAATATACACATTACATACATACATGTAATATACACACATGTTACACACATACATGTTACATACATGTTACACACATACATGTAATATACACACATGTTACATACATACATGTTACACACATATATGTAATATACATATATGTTACATACATATGTACATGTTTCTTTTATTACTCTCTCCTTACATTGTATTGCATCTGCACATTTTGATAGCACTCCTACAAGAAACTACTCAGTGCGCTACGATCTCTAAAGACCGCCAAGGTTACGAAGCGTTTGCAACCTAATTGCACTCAATTAATAAAGTAACAAGATGATTAGGACGGTTACTAATGAAGATTTACGAAAGAAGATTTACAAATGAAGATTCACGAACGAAGATTTATCAATGAAGATCTACTAAAAAAGATTTACTAATGAAAATCTATTAACGACGATTTACTAACGAAGATTTCCTCGATGTCTACTTCGTCTTCATCTGTTTCTGCCGTATCTTCGTCTTCCATTGTCTTCGATGCAAGCTTCTTCGTCTCAAGCTGCTTAAAGAATTCCTCGCAGAGTCTCTTCATCTGAGACAAAGACAATCTCCACAGTTTATTGAGTTTATTTTGCTGAGGCATCAAAATCTGACCTAATCATTTGGATTGATTGGGCTAATGCACAATATGCTCAATGATGGAAAATGAATGAATAAAAATTTCAATTCATATTCAAAATTCCAACTGGACAAGTAATGATTTATATAGCTCATTTACTATTCCCCATAACCACAGGAAGCTAGTACAGTAATTTAAGAAATACTTAGACGAAGAGGAGCAGTCCCTTAACACTTTAATGACGAGCGTGTACTAAAATGTATGGAAAACTAATCCCTCTCGTCACTAAAAGGGTTAACCTAACCCCAAGAGGCGGCCATGGCTATGAAGTGCTAGCGACTTCATTTTCTCAGCCTCGGCATAGGAGGGCGGGTGACCATTCTTCTTCCTCACCGTCTGATCTTCCATAGACGGTGTGTACACCACATTCAGTGTACAGTACTCATTACAGCTAATTTGGTTAGGGGTGCAGGTGAAGTAGTAACAAATTTCTGCCCTGGATCTGAATCCCCAACCTGGCAGTTGACAGTCCAGCACACCTCATCGCGCACCACAGCCTACTCTAATTACAAATATTCTTGCCATAGTTTCTTTGTAAAGATAACCTACCAAGAAATCCTTGAACTGAACAGGAACGCTCGATCCTGACAACTTTTTCGCACGAACTTTGTGTAGAAATTCGTTTGTTTTTGACACAAGATTCGATTCTGTCAGATCCGAGTCGAAAAATTCTTCAACCCAAACGGACTCCATCTGAATATACAAGAATGGAAATAAAATTCTACATTAAATAAAATAAAATTGCTATTTTAAATTAAATTGCTATATGAAATTAAATTAAATAGCTATATTAAATTAAATTGCTATGTTAGATTTATGCAGCATCTCTACACAGCAATTAATGAAAAAAATGTTTAACAGAATTCATAACATTTAACAAAGATTACACTGTACAGTCAGTGTACTCATTATAGCTGAGTTGGCTAGGGGGCGCAGGTAGAGCAGAAATCTCGAACCAAATTTCTGGATCTGAACCCCTGACCTTACAATTGATAGTCCAGCACACTAACCACTACACTATCGAGCACCCCAAAGAACTTGCCCGACCAAGCAGCAGTTAAAAAGAACTGTGCAGGAAATGTACAATGAAACCTAAATACAAGGAGACTCAGTGAACCAGTTTTTCATTCTCTATTTAGTATTAGTTATTAGGATTAGCATTAAATTTTGAGATAAGCACTTTTTCCCATTTCATGGACTTTGTAATCAAGACCTTTTGCTATAATTCTTTACTTTCATGGAAATTCCCTGCTTTCACTCATAGCGGGGCTTTGCTGAGAAGCGATCACTGAACAAGTTCTCGTACATTACAAGAATATGGCACTACAGAAACCTGGAGATTAGATTGGATCTCTTAAGTTAACTTCACCAAGTGAAAACCTTGGGGAAGAATAACATGTTTACCAGATTCCAGCAAGCCTCCTGACAACCATTCACAGCCAATTGAAGTTTTGCTGTAGGATTATTGTTAATCTTTGTTAACTTTGGACACAGCAGAACTGCAACGTGAGTCTGCCACGCCTGGAAAATAAAAACATGATAGTATTATTTTAAAATATAATATAAATAACATAATAGAAGAAGAAGAGCAGTCCTTTAAGCTTGCCTGAAAGGCAGCCACGAGCATCAGGTGATAGCGACTTCATTTTCTTAGCTTCAGCTTATGAAAGCAGGTGGCCAGTTCTCTCCCTTGCCGCCTCATCTTCCCACCGACAGTGTATGGTTAATGTACTCCTTATAGCCAAGTTGGCTATGGGGCACAGGTGGGGCAGAAATCTTGACAAATTTCTGATCTGGTGGGGATTTGAACCTCTGACCTCTTGGTTAACAGTCCAGTGCACTAGCCACTAGACTATCACGCACCCCACACTCAGCTATAATGAGGACACTGACCGTACTGTCGGTGGAACAATGCGACTGACTCTTGGCACTGCTCTTCTTCCTCTTACCTTAGTGTAAGCACTGTAAGACATTACATACCTCGAGACCGTTGCATTCAAAGACGATTTCCTCGAGATTCGGAAGCTGGTGAAGAAATTCCAGAGAACTGATGCAGTTCTCTTTGATGTCTAAGCGTTGCAGCTGACTTAAGCTGAACTCGAAAGACAACGAACGGATCTGGTTGTTGGACAACTTTAGACTCCTTAGGTTCCCTAGTTTCTTAAAGGCACCGGGATCGACTCGCTTTATCTTGCTGCCACTCAGGCTGCTCAGAAGAAAAATGACAAAATTAACAGTAGTTGATTATGTGATAATTTTATAATTAAGTAGCGTTTTGGATGATTGTGTAGTGTTTTGGATAATTGTGTAGCATGTTGGATGATTGTGTAGCGCATTGGATGATTGTGTAACGTGCTGGATGATTGTGTAGTGTGTCAGATGATTGTGTATTGTGTTGCATGATTATGTAACATGTTGGAGAATTTATGATCACCAGATCATAATTTATGATCATTGGATCATAATTTATGATCAACGATTATGATCAACAGATCATAATTCATGACCAACAGATCACAATTCAGCATCAACAGATCATAATTTATGATCAATAGATCAAATCAATTTGCTGCAGGGACTTGTCCAATCGCATGTTCTATAGTCCTAATATTTATACAATGCTGAACTTACTCCAGTTCTTTCATCTGAGACAGTTGTGATGTCTTTTTCCCAGTTAAGCTCAGGATAACTTCTTCTGAAAGTGTGATGCCCGACATCGTCAGATATCTTAATTTTAAAAAATCCACAAAACTGGATCTGGAAATTCAACAAACATTGAAAGCTTACCACAATAGTCTATCAACTTAACATAAAAATAAGCATATGATGCATTAATTTGCTATCCAGAAACTGGTCAGAATTGCAGTATTTACATTTCAGCAATACAAACCAGGAACAAGCTGCAATACAACTGCTGAAGCTGTATGGGTGGAAGGAATGCTTGAAGCATTTTGAAAAATTAAAAAGGAAAATTTATTTGGGAAAGTGTACCAGAAAGATGACAAGCATTTAACTGATTAAAAACAATTGCTATCCTCCCACCGAGGCCAGAGGGATCCGCTAAAAACCTACGAGCATCTGTAGCAATATTCCGTCCA
>OY744615.1:45608319-45668319 GCA_963556255.1 Allolobophora icterica | reverse complement strand
GGCCGAATACGAATCATTGGACCAACTAGCCTATTCGGCCGAATACGAATAGTGTACAGCTCCAATATTACATATATGTATGTATGTACATATAATTATGTACTTACGTATGATTTTGATCTTCGGTTCGAGTAGGTTTTCGATAAATTGTCTGTAGATTTCGAACTCCAATTCAGGTAGGGTTTCGATCCCTTCGTCGGTAGATTTCGAACACCGGCTCAAGTAGGATTTCGATCTCTTGGTGATGTAGGTTTCGATCTCCCATTTGAGTAGGACTCAGATCTCTTGGTGATGTAGATTTCGATCTCCCATTTAAGTAGGATTTCGATCTCTTGGTGATGTAGATTTCGATCTCCCATTTGAGTAGGATTTCGATCTCATGGTGATGTAGATTTCGATCTCCCATTCGAGTAGGATTTCGATCTCTTGGTGGTGTAGATTTCGATCTCCCATTTGAGTAGGATTTCGATCTCTTGGTGATGTAGATTTAGATCTCTTTGTGATGTAGATTTCGATCTCCCATTTAAGTAGGATTTAGATCTCTTGGTGATGAAGATTTCGATCTCCCATTTAAGTAGGATTTAGATCTCTTGGTGATGTAGATTTCGATCTCCCATTTAAGTAGGATTTCGATGTCATGGTGATGTAGATTTCGATCTCCCATTAATGTAGGATTTCGATCTCCCATTTGAGTTGGATTTCGATGTCATGGTGGTGTAGAATTCGATCGGCAGTTTGAGTTGGATTTCGTTGTCTTGGTGGTGTAGAATTCGAACTGCAGTTTGAGTTGGATTTCGATGTCTTGGTGGTGTAGAATTCGATCTGCAGTTTCAGTAGGAATTCGATTTCTTGGTGGTGTAGAATTCGATCAGAAGTTTGAGTTAGATTTCGATGTCTTTGTGGTGTAGAATTCGATCTGCAGTTTCAGTAGGAATTCGATTTCTTGGTGGTGTAGAATTCGATCTGCAGTTTGAGTTAGATTTCGATGTCTTTGTGGTGTAGAATTCGATCTGCAGTTTCAGTAGGAATTCGATTTCTTGGTGGTGTAGAATTCGATCTGCAGTTTCAGTAGGAATTCGATTTCTTGATGGTGTAGAATTCGATCTGCAGTTTGAGTTAGATTTCGATGTCTTGGTGGTGTAGAATTCGATCTGGTTTGCGTAGGATTTCGATTTCTTGGTGGTGTAGAATTCGATCTGCAGTTTGAGTTGGCCCTCGATGTATCGTTAAGGCTAATTAACGCGCGCTAGCAAGGAAACTCGTAGAACAGCAGAGAACAGATACTAACGTCATTTGCAAAGGGAAGCATTATTGGAAATGACGTCATTTTGATTATAAACCAGTTTAAACGGTGCAATCGATTTATCAAGTAATGGATATGCTATCGATAATAGGAATACTTAAATTAATAAGTAGGCCTATCAGTGGCAGTAATAATTATATTAGCAATTAAATTATTAAATTAATTCGGTTAAATGATATTGTGATAGTTGTTTCTGCGGGACCATTTCCGGACTTGTGTAAATTTTTATAGCGCCTTTAATTGACCCTTCGTTCGTTCGTTCAATTCACTCATTCGACAGTTCATTAATTAATTAATTCTTTTGTTCGTTCGTTCAATCACTCATAATTTTTTACATCTACTGAGGTGTGAAGGCAGCTTGGTCTTGGGTCAAATGTAACAATCTCCGGCGTTGATCAGACGTGCAGTTGGTCAATAAGAAGACGCAGTTCTAGCGAAGGACATTCCTGGCTGACGGTTCAACCTATAGGCGTTTTTTTCAGGGCATGGGGACCCAAACCACCCAATTTTTGGACTGGTCGGGTACCGAACCAACCACTTTTCATATCCAAAAGAAACGATGCTCTTTTTTTTCTTGGAGGAAGGCTTTTGAACCCTTCAGAATTTAAACAAGACTTATCAATCAATCAAATATTGGTGTACCAACTACCAAGCATCATTATCATCATCACCATTGTTACTATCATTATTGCTACTACTACTATTAGGCCTATTCAGAGGCGTCTATCCCCCCCCCAGTCATTGGAGCAACTTCCCATTTCCCCGTCTTCTTCCCCCTACCCCTTCCTCCCCCCCTAAAATGGTGGCACACACACGGACAGATCTCCCCCCATTTCTTGGATGGAGCATTTGCTCCAAGGTTTCTATGGTGTAGACGCCCCTGGGCCTACTACTACTACTACTACTACTACTACTACTATTGTCATCATCATCATCATCATCATCATCATCATCATCATCATCATCATTAAGCTCTATGTCCTTTTTTCAGCCGGAACGGCATTCCGGCACCTGTTTTCAGCTACTGAAATAATTTATAATTGAACTTATTTTGTCATATGAATAGTAAACAGTTAATCCAGGTGTTCAACAAATCGTAATTTAGCCATCAGATGCCCATGATGGATACTGATGCAACAGTCAGTAACACGGATCCCCAAATATCAGCATTAGAGACCAACTTAATAATATACATGTAGTTCCACCTCATTCTACATGTAGTACAGACAGTGGTTAAAGTGGTTTGGGTGAGCAGTGGGAACGCCAAAGAAGAGTTGATATGGCTTATAATATACCAATTTATAAGAGTAGTAACTGTCTGAGAAAAGTTTGTCCCTTACCCCAAAAGGCCATGGGATGAAGTTTTAGCAACCTCATTTTTCTTAGCCTTGGCATACAGGGGCACGTGGTCAGTCCTTTACTTTCCCTCTGATCATTCCACCGACCAACAGTGTACAGTCGGTGTACTCATTTCAGAGCAAAGCTTGCTAACGATTGAAACTGGAACAGAAACTTCAAAACTTTTTTGCCAAGGGTTGGAATTTGAACCCTCTGGTTTGACAGTCCAGCATAGTTGCCACTAACTATTACACATTCTACACCTGAGCAAGACAACTGTAATGACAAGCTGCATTGGTTTCCCAGTCGCTTCTAGTACACTCTGATCATTAGGGGGTCCATATAGAGTAGTGGTAACATCACTGGCATGAAGAATAGCAGGTAGCAGGATCGCTGCCTGCAACCCTCCTAAGGTCCACTAAGCCTATCATTCGTGAGATGGCACGTTGTTAAAATGAGATGTAGGACGTGATGGGCGCCTTGCATGGCTGCCGTGTACAGTTAAATTCGACTCCTGTAATAACTTGTGATCATCCGTTCATACTGATTTGTAATCATACTGCGTAATTGTCAGTTTGAAAATATTAAAAAGATTATTATTATTATTAAAGCATCAAACTATCATACATAATGAGCAGCATCTGCTGCCAAGAATTTCTTAAAAGCATCTACAAAAATGGTCAGACATATATGTACACACAACCTTCTATAAACATTCCAACCACATTAGAGTCTGACATTACTAGAAACCAGTTTTCAGAGAGTAAGGGTCAACGACAGACTCCAGTCCACCTGTCCGCCCTCTTCCCAACGACACAACGTGGCTTTCCCTGACAACTTCACCAGTACCTTCACTTGGACTCCACTAGAAATCTTGCTTGTAATTCCACTTCCAAGGACAATCCAGTGTTTGTTTACTGGACTGCCCGGGCAATTCCACTGAACACTTAACTGGTAATTTAAATGGCAAGGCCAATCCAGAAAATAAATGCTGGAAATCCCACTGACAAGGCCAATCCCACAAAACTAATACTATAAATCCCAATTATGCTGGCAAAGTCAATCCAGCAGAAAGCCTTCTACCAAACTGTCAAATAACCACTCCAGAACGACTAACATTCTCCGATCAACCACGACCCGCCAAAAATCGCAACCCCGTCTCGCACAACTCTCTGTTGCACCTGATTAGAATCAGATGCCTATCACCAGATGGCAGGACAATAGCTGTTAAGATCAGGACAATGCCAGGCGCCATCTATCGACAGAGTAGGATCACAGTTGCATTTATTCCTTCTTCTCTTTCTGTCTGCGAGTCATCCATTTGATCGCCTGAAGGACCGACAGGACGATTGGAATTCCAACCGGAAGGAAGAGAGGAATGTAAATCGCGAATCTGTAGAAAAACATCAACAATCATTTAATACAGTGTGGACCCGTTTATGTGCCACTCTGCTGAACACAAAGTATGTATGTATGTATGACATAGTATGTACGTACCAAGACACTTAATATAGCGCCTTTTAAGTGCCTAACAAAAGCGCTGCACACACGGCTACCTGACTGATATAAACAAGTGCGTTTTAAGACAGCTTGAGAATGTTCGCTGCACTAGTCGAGTGCAACACAGCGTGAATGCAATGGAAGACTGTTCCATGAAGATGGTCCATCAC
Organism: Allolobophora icterica; assembly: GCA_963556255.1. NCBI lineage: Eukaryota > Metazoa > Annelida > Clitellata > Crassiclitellata > Lumbricidae > Allolobophora > Allolobophora icterica. The sequence goes on along the minus strand of OY744615.1, from coordinate 45,664,008 downwards.
ATGTGAAAATTTCTTAAACGCATCCATAAACTACTCTCTTTAGCCGTGGTTGGACTAGGAGCTTCTGAGTAGATCACCTTGAAGGGGCGCTATATAAAAGCTCCTTAATAATAATAATAATAAATTGTCAGATATATATATGTACACAGACAGATCAGATCAATGAGCTTCCTGGCTATGTTGAGAGTCTGATATTACCAGCACATATGCCAGAAACTCACTATAACACTGTCTTCAGAACCATAAAAAAGTTCAAACATGTTTATTTTCTATAGCTGAACTGAATTTGGAATCTCTGTTCCCATTAACGTTACATTCAGAATTCGTACTAGAATGAGGCATGTTATAAGTCTCAGGTGCATTTACGTTAACACACACTCATATAGATTGACAATACAACTGTATTGGATGTTGCCCTCCTTCCAAAGTTCAGATGTGCACACATGACCACATGACAAAAATCAATGGCTCCGAGCAATTGTGTGTGAAGGGCTTGTTGCTCAAGGTCCCTACTGACTGCCTGCTCGAATCCATTCTCCCCACATTATGGGTCAAGTGCTCTATCCATTCTACTAGAGTACCCTACAACAGCCAAGTGTACATGTACAATGCCTTGAGATATTCTTAAAAGGTGCTATATAAAGTGTCCATTGATACCCGCACCATTTTACATCCTTCGACACTGTTGACCATAAAATCTAAACAACAAACCAGATGCCTGCATGGCCTTCTGTGTAAAACTTCATTACAAACTGAACTTACTTTTGATCTTGTGGAAAATACAGGAGCTGGAGAAGTGAAGGATCAAAGAAAGCCGCTTCTGCAAAACAAATACAGATTGAAATTTCAGATGGACAAGTCTATGTATAATTTTGCAAGAAAGCCATAAGAATAAATGCTTCAATCTCTGTCATGGTCTAAATCTTAAACTGTCAGATAACACAGAGATGAATTTCTTAACATTTTAATGACAAGAGTGTACTAAAAGCGATTGGGAAACCAATGCAGCTTCTCATTCTAAAGTGTTAAAAATTGCACATGAACACATAGAACTAAACAGATCCTTATCGATCATCGCTTTATTGTTCCAAGCAACGGCAATTAAATCAAAGGGAGAACTCTGAAGGAACCAAACTGGTCCCACTGTTTGCAGATGTCCTAACAAAATCACAAGCATTTCCCATGCAGGAAAGAAATCTCCTGTTCACATCAAGTGTAATGTAACAAGATGATTAGTGTCACCCTCCTTCTTTATCCACGCTTCGGACTGGCACCACCCGAGTATACAGCAGTGGTGGAGTTTGCATCAATGCACCAGACTCAAAGTAAGGGGACTCTACGTGATGTGAATTGGTTAAAAATACAATTCAACAACAAACCGGAGGCTTGCATGGCCTTCTGCGCAAACAGGAAGGCATCTTTGAGTTTTGCCCTCTCCAGGTAATCTTTGCTCTTTCGTATGAACTTGACGGCACTGTCGACCTAAAACAAAGATCAACACGTTACCATAATTGTTTAATGTACATAAATATCGTAATTGTAAAAAATTTGCAAATTCATATAGCGATACTCGTCAGAGGCACTCTCGAGCTAACACAAAGAAACCATGACGATCAGAATGGTCTTTAAGCGTTTGCAGAAAAGAGGCAAAGACAGGCCGAGGAGTTCATGTTCCAGCTTGTTAGGCAGATTGTTCCAGGAGGATGGGCCAACCACCGCAAAGAAACTTACATGCATAAGGTGGGAAAAACTGAATGTGAGGCACAAGACAGTACTGTTGTGTGCTAACCATATGTCCAGAGTAGTGCACGGACTCCAATCAATGGACTTATACCAGCAATCCTTGTGTTGCAGACCCAGAGCTATCATGCCTCAATATAGACATAATATGAACATTCTTTAAACATTAATTAAATCAGATATTCATATGACACAATAAGTTCAATCTTATCTAATCAAGACGATCTATCAGTTTAATTTATGGCATTAATATGTATTTTCTTTTATTAAATGACTAATTGGGCATATTATAACTGAAAAGATGTCAAAATCATGATGTGCTAGAAAACTTGAAAACCAGGCACAAGCAAAAAATCATATAATCACAAAAATGAGAAGAGAGATTAAAAACTTACCAGCAGCAACGTTTCTGCTGCTCTTATTTTATGTCATAGAGAAATTCATAACAGCACTTTATATGTAGATCTACATAGTTATGTATATCGGGATAAATATGAAAACATCGAGATGATGGACCTGTTTGCCAATTTCATCGTTGATGACTATGTTGCCAATTTTGTCCAGCAGGTCAGTCAGCGACTGAAGAGTCATTGCAGATGTAACAATGTTCTGGATGCAATGTTCCCTCAGCCACAGATCAAGTTCCTAGGAAAACACAATCCATATGATGCATATATGTATGTGTCAGAGCAACTGTATAGCGCCCTTCAAGTAACTCACATGGGCACTCTGTCGTGGTTACTTAGGAATCACCAAACAAATGTGTCTTAAGTCAAGCAGAAAATGTTTCCTGTACTGTTGAAGATGCTTGATCGTAATTCCAGTGGAAGATTGTTCCAGAGAGATGAACCCAAAGAGGAAATGCGCGACCAGCTCACCCGGATGTGCAAGAGCACAGGACCATAAACTGGCCATGAGGAGCCGAATAATAATTACTATAATAAGCAATCTAAAAAATATAATTAAAGAATGGAAAAAATAGAGGAATATAACTGAATTTTGTAACTAGCATTTCTATGGGTCCAAAAATTTAAAATAATTTTTTCATTACTGCACGAAAATTCTTAATTTCTAACACAACGTCCGATTTGTTCACTTCAACAGGCCTAAAAAACTGTAACTAACTTACCTAGAGCCAAACATCAAAGAAGATCATTTCATTTATATATTAAGGAAATTTATATAGTGCCATTCAAGAACTAATCAGCATGATGTAATGTATATCAGTTAGGGCATAACCGGGTAGACATTTTTCACCGAGTACCGAATCCGAGTATTTGGATGTACTATTTGCCGGATCGGGTACGAACCGAGTACCATTTGTTCCATATGCGAAGCTTCACATTTTCATGCAATAAAAAATTATCGAAATAAATTTTTGTAGGCCCTACTTTTAGTTACTGACTAATACATTTTGAATGTTAGAAATAAATAATTAAATGGATTTGACTTCCGTTGTGGACATCCGGCATTGGTGTTTTTTGTACTTTTCCTCTTCACAATGCATATGCTAGATGAAGCTCAAAGCTGATATTATGAGCCTACACCTTGTCACCTTGTGCTGTCAGCTCGTGGAGCTCTAGCGATCGTCCTGGTGAACACACTCCACCGTCTCCTATTCGATGACAAGTCTCTCAATTCCGCCAAATTCATGCCAGTTACATCTTGTATCTCATCCATCCATCTCCTCCTTGGGCGACCCAGTCTTCTCCTCCCCTCACCGCACGCCAGCATCATTTCCTTCTCCAGACCATCAGATCGCATAACATGTCCAAAGAACCTTAGCTTCATTCTTGTCGCAGTTTGTTTTAACGACTCTTCATTCTCAACTCCAATCTCCTCTCGTATTGATTCGTTCGTTCTTTTCTCAGTCCAAGATATTCTCAGCATCTTCCTCCATATCCACATTTCACAAGCGTTAACCTTATTTTCCATGTTCTTTGTCATTGTCCACGTCTCGCAACCGTACAGTACCGTAGGAAAGATTAGTGCTCTCACGAGCCTTTTTTTGGTTTCTATGCTCACATGTTTGTCTTTCCATATCTTTTCCAGTCCGGTCATTGCAGCTTTCCCTATAGCAATCCTTCGTTTTATTTCTGGATCACACTTTCCCTCCTTTCCAACCAGTGATCCTAGGAATGTGAAGCTTTCTACCACCTCTATTTCCTCTCCGTCTATCTCAAAACTATCCCAATCTGCTGTTGTCATGACCTTTGTCTTCTTTATGTTGAAGTATAAACCAGCTTTTTCACTTTCTCTCCTGACCCTTCTTATCAGTTCTGCCAGATCCTCTTTTCTTTTTGCCATTAATGTTGTGTCATCCGCGTATCTAAGGTTATTCAGTGTCTTTCCAGCAATTTTTACTCCCTCAATTGCCCCCTCCAGTTCTGCCTTTCTCATTATTCTTTCAGCATATAGATTAAACAGGAATGGAGACAAGATGCATCCCTGCCTCACTCCTTTCTTGATTCTGAAATTGTCAGTGTCTCCGTATTCTGTTCTTATCACCGCTATCTGGTCTTCATATAAACCCTTTAGTGACATTATCAGGTGTTTCGGAATTCCCATTTCAAGCAGGGTTTTCCACATTAAATCATGGTTAATGCAGTCGAATGCCTTGCTATAGTCAATGAAACAGATGTGAACCTCCTGTCCATACTCCCTTTGTCTCTCCATTATCCACCTCATGTTGGCTATATGGTCTCGAGTTCCACGAGATTTCCTAAACCCTGCCTGGTTCACCGGAAGTTCTCTTTCAATTGTGCCTTCCATTCTTTTGTGAATTATTTTCAGTAATATTTTACTAGTGTGTGATATCATTGCTATCGTCCTATAATTTTCACACTCCCTCGCATTTCATGACGATTTTCTTGGCAAGTTAACAGGGGTGGTTTGCCATTGCCTTCCCCTGGTTTTGCCTGCCGTGCCCGTTCGTTCCCCTTCCTAGGAAGGGTACCAACGGTCCGCACCACGAGAAGGTGGGCACGGAGGACTTTGGTTCACCAGCCCAGGTCGGATCCGAGTCTACGCTCAACAGAGACGTCGGTCAGGTCGCCTCCCCGTTTTACTCTGTACTAGAGTGACTGGTGAACCTTTGCGGACAAATTCGGTTAATTGAATAAGTTTAAAAATTTTATTTGCAACTATTTGTGTGTACAGTATTTGCCGAGGCGAATAGTGCCGAAAAACGGGATATTCGGCCAAGGCGAATGTCCGAGGCGATTTCCGGTTATGCCCTAATATCAGAAGCACTCTCTGCACTTGCCTATATGATGGCAAATGTCATTACGAATGAGAATATTACATCAGTTAGTAAAATACTGCACAGTAAACTGGAAGAGTCGCCAGTGGTAGGCCCACGCTCACACGTGGAACCAACCAACGGATTCCCTTCAACAGCCGACAGATGGCATGGAAGTTCAGAGTCTTTGGAACAGAGTTGCTCCCAACAACCTCTGAATCGTTGAGTGGCGCTTTTTACAAATGTTTGATTACAATTACAAATTACAATCAAATAGAACGAAAAAGAGAATCTGAGGTTGAACAACTCTGCAACTCACCCAGTAGGTAATCAGTCGGTCACCAGCAGTCACAAGACTAACGTCATCTCTCGCAGTCTACAGAACAACGTAACAGAGAAACATACATTTTGAAAGAAGAAGAGAATTAACAAAGCAGATGCAGATTTGATAATATCTCATGTTCTAGATGCCCTCTCATCTAATCTGAAGACTTCTATAGCGCCCTTGATATAATGCACAAGGCATCAATCAAAGGTCACTTCGATTAAGCTCCGCCAATCAGAGATGCAATCATAATCGTCACTTCGAGACGTCCAATTACAATCCAAAAGGTCGTGGAAATCCAACAAGTCAAACCGCAAAACATATTCTAGCTATTCTTTTGCAGGACCAGCAAGGCACTCTAATGCAAAAGTTGACACCACAACAATGCCTAAAATTAAGAATCAGAGGATGGCAAGGGTGATTTTTAAACAGTGGCTACCTTTGGACGTATTCCAAGCAGAAGTCGCAGCTGTGAAGCGAAAACGGACATGACCTTCTTCATATCGATATCCACCGGAACGGGTAAACTGGCGTTGGCTGGCAAAGAATCAATGTTGTAGATGAGCAGTCCACCCCAGCGAGGGCTCAGAAATGCATTGCTAGCTGAAGGATTCCCTATAGACCAGACACCAGACACAAAATGCGCTAAATTAAGTGTCCAGATACAACTGTACATATTAAGTGTCCGGATACATACCGTACATACATATTTTCAACATGCAATGTACACTAAACAAAGAAGTAGAGCATTAGGTGATAATCTTCTGCTAGTAAGTAAACATCAGGGCAGGAAGATAAACTGACAGAAAGAGTTAAGAGCCTTCAGGTTCCGATCCATTGAAGCCAAATAACTCTTTCCATCAGTTCATCTCTTCCTGCCTTGATGTGTACTTAACAACAGATATTTATAATGGCTTACACTTTATAAATCTTATAGCACTGGCAATAGTAAATGTACAATGAATGTGCGGAATAGAATGAACGTGAACCCCTGCCTGAAGAATCTCGTATGATGAGTGGAGATTGGTCACGCGTTGGAATGTAGACGATGAAATTCAGGTTGGGGTTGTTGGACACATGAGAACCTAGTAAACAACAGAACGACAACAATGGCAGAAATTAACACTAAAAGACAACAACTAGATTAACTGTAATTGTAATCAGTAATTTATATAGCACCGGTGTCTAATGCACAAGGCATCAACCGATGGCGCACCAAAACCAAGCCACTATCAGGTCAGTATCCAGAAGATCAGTCCATAAGACAGAGAGGCAGCTTGCAAAGAGAGAATAACAAATGTAAAGATTCAAGTTATTTAGACAACAAGCCCTCCAATGAAGAAACCCATTATGCAGCAAACTACAGATCTTATATGACGCATTAAAGCAGCAATCATAGGCGATAAAAACAGTACAGACCGAGATAGGCTTCGACGGGGTTGATGATGTGAGGCAGCTGTGTGTGTGCCAAGAAGAATCCTCCACCGGCCGTGTCCCTATGTGCGGCCACTCCTAGACCCGCCTGATGCAGAAACTACCAACCAAACAAACAGTAACTGCTTAAAAACACAGAACAATCAATTCAGCAGCATTCTAGGGATGCTACAACTTCTTCTTCTTCTTCATCAAATGCACTGGCTTGCCTTCGTGAAATTCACTGGCTTCTTGCTGAATGACGTATTCAGTTTAAGACGCCTTACCTTTAAGGCCCAGAATACCTAATATTCATCAAGTCTTAGAAGAAGATCAGTCCTTTACGCTAGCCCTGAGGCACATAGGCGCCGACTCCACAGGGGCAACAGGGACTTTCGCCCCAGTACTCACCAAGGTTCTGGGGTAAAGTATAGTTTCGCCCCAGTACTTTTTTGGCCATTCAAAATATCAAAAATTAAAAATGCTTAATAAATCTTACATAAGGGCATTTTCTGGTCTCGGGCAACTGAAAACGTATCTGCGAAACACTATGACACAGACAAGATTAAACACCATTGCAGTTTTGAACTGTCATCGAGCGTAGGCCTACATGGAAGCAGTGGACATTGACACAGTTCTTGACGAATTCTTAAGTAAATGCACTGTTCGACAAAATAAATTCGCCATGAAGTTGAGAAGTTAAGACTGTAACTAAAGTCTGTCTAACTAGCAAACCTTATGTGTGTGTCTGTAACTGCTACAAAATTAGATTTGTTAGTGAAAGTAGCTATAGTTAGTAGTTAGTAGTTACAGAAAACTGAAATTTGTTTGGTAAGTAGGGGCCTAATACTCGTGGTTGTTGTGTACTTGTCGAGATCTGTACGATTGAGCAGAGGTAGTGCTGTTCCCTAGTATTACAGTTAGTCTCTTCCCAGTTGAAAGGGCCAGGGCCTGCTACATGGGATTGGGGGGGGGGGAGGAAGCAAACTGCTTCCAATTTGTGCCGGGAGGAAGTTCCCCCTAATGAAATGGATGTTGCTCTTCAATTGAAAGTACTGACTCAACTGTTGCAATGTATCGGCTGTGGACTGTAATCAAGTCCCTAGTTGGTCAATGCTACAATTATTTTCATGTAGTGCAGTGAGAATGGGATTAGCAAGTCTTGAAATATTCCTGCAAAAACAATTGTCGCCTAGATAACACTGTAATAGGCAGGGATGAAGCCTGTTACCGCTGCATTACACCAGAAATATGCATTCATAATGTTTAAAATCCCCATATATTTGTTGAACAGTGTCCCATATTGCCCAATATTTTAACATGTGTCCTATATTTTGCAAATTTTGTCCTACATGTATATTTATACACCCTGTCCCATAAAATATTTGCAGTGCACTGGAAGCACTGCAGAAATTAATTCAGCAGTTCAGCTGAACTAAAATGTATAGTTTTCCAAAACCAGGTTTATTTCTCCAAAAATGCGCTAAAATTCACCTACGGCAATGTAGAAATCCAAAATTGTTCCGTGGGAGGAACCCGAACCCCTGCTTCAAAGGGAGGGGAGGGAATGGTAAAGATGGGCGAAAAGGGAGGGGAGGAAATAAGGGGTGGGGAAGGGAAGGGGATGGGTACGGGTAGGGGAGGTAGGAGAAGGGGTTTACAGTAAGGGGATTGATTCCAGCTTGCAGGGGTATAGTAGGCCCTGGAAAGGGCTTGAGGAAAGAGGGGACTCGGGGAGAGTAAAGGCAGGGCAGGATGGGCTATGGGATCATCCGATCACGGGATCATGTGAATGAAATTCTTGCCCCAGTACCTTTTACTAAAAGTCGGCGCCTATGCTGAGGCAACTATGGGTATGAACGCTAGCGACTTCATTATCTTAGCCTCGGCATATGAGGGCGGGTGGCCAGTCCTCTCCCTCGCAGTCTTGTCTTCCCACCAACAGTGTACATACAGTCAGTGTACTCATTATAGCTGAGTTGACTAGGGGGCACACACGGAGCAGAAATCTTGAACCAAATTTCTGCCATGGTGGGATTTGAACCCCAGACCTCTTGGTTTACAGTCCAGCATGCTAACCAATACACTATCAAACACTCCCTTTTGTTAAGAACCTCTGTACAAATATGCCACCAAATCTTAATACATTACTAATTCCATATTGCCCTCCTAGACTGTGATGTTCTTCTGATACCAAGGCTTGTTGCTTGGAACTAAGTCAAGACAACTGAGATTCTAAAAACAAATTACTGGTATATAAAGCCCTGGTTATGTTGCATTAAAACCAAATAGGGTGAACGTAAACGAAATACCTGAGATTTAACTTTTATATTGGCATACTCGGCAAACGCAGTCAGCAGTGGCTTCAAGTATCCTGCGCAAAATAAAATGACAAACCATTAAAAAACAAACAAATTTTGAATCAGAAAGCAAAGCAGGACAGAACTTCAGTCAAACAATCTAAATGAATTTTGTACACGGCCTTTACCTGCTTTAAAAACTAACTGAGGTTAAATAAAAGACTATCAAGAACTCGGATAGCACCTCCATAACAATGCATGACTCATTGCTGTAATCAACAGCGCTGAGCCTCAGTGTTTAATCTAGACACCTTTGGGGGGGGGAAATTCCCCCCAGGATTTGTTTTCCCCCAGAGGCCAGCAATATTTTAATGTAGACACCTTTTTGGGGAATTCCTCCCGAGGATACATGTTGCGCTCCCCCAGAGACAAGTAAGCCAGTAAATATCAGAATAAAATAACAGACTAAGATATATGAAAGTTTTCGAGAGATGTTCGTAAAAAAAAGGTCATCAAAGTTTTAAAGATGAAATTCCCAAAAATCGTTCGGACGTTGGAACATGAATGAAATTTCCCAAAAAAGTTGCCCTTTTTGGTCCCCCCGACAAACCTTGTTTTGTTTCCCCCCTCAAAAGAGGGGGACTAGATTAAACACTGGCTGAGCCTGATCCTTAATGACTCGGTCCACACACAGCAGCCAGTTTAGGAGCATGTACTTCAAAGTACTACAATGTATCATAATTCAAAGTAATGCACAGTAACGCAAAGTACTGTAACATAGTTCAATGCAATGCTGTGGCCTGTAAAGTATGGCGATTTAGTACGCCATCGGTTGATGCCTTGTGCATTAGACACCGGAGCAATAGATGTTACTAATTACAATTACAACGTGAATTCAGTTGGCGCTATAGAAGTCATTATAATTAGATTAGAAAATGTTAATTAGAAGAGCAAATGGTTAATGAATAAATAAATGGTCCATGGATTTACTTTGAATGGCATCTTCGATATCCCAAGAGATCCTGACCATATCCGGCTGTGGATTGAGAAGCGTGAACGTCACCTCGTACCCTGGATAGGACCGTAAACCTCGCATGCTTTCCTTATCAGCCTGAAACAGAAACATGTTATAACAATCAAGATCATCGCTATATATGTGAGACACACTACACTGGCTTCCTGTTGTCATCATTACCACTACTTCTATTGTTACGTATTATAGTAAGTATTTCTAGACGTCTCTCTTACTCTCCAGTGAACTCGGCTACAGAATGAGCGCACTGACTTTACACTGTTGGTAGGATAATCATGTGATGAAGGAGAGATTTCAAGATTTCCAACCCTAATCATCCGATCCTCCACCTCCCAAGTTTTCTCGTCCTCAACGAAACCCACCTTAGCAGCTCCTCTGGCTCCTCTCTCTGGCAATCGGACTCGGATCTCCACTGGACATCGATCTCTGGACAACCCCTCTGACATGACACAGCACTCATGAATAATCTGGTGCCCTGTGCTTAGCTTTAGAGTAGCGCTTTCAAAATTTGAAGCTTACAGTTATGATTACAAGAGAACTGGCCACCTGCCCTTATATGCCGAGGCTAAGAAAATGAAGTTGCAATGCTTCACACCCAGGGCTGCCTGTCAGGGCTCTTCCCCTCTATGCTACTGAGCGATTACCTGCATGTGTACTGCTCCCTTGGCAGAAACGTAGCCTCTCAAAAGGGTTGCTTCGTTGACGAAAACATCTCGAATGATGTGCTCGATCAACGACAACAGGCTGTCTTCATCTGAAATTGCAGACCATAATGTCATCTAGTATTCAAAATTGAAACAATATACTTACAGAAATATACAAGTACAGAGAGAGACAGACAAAGAGACAGACAGACAGAGACAGACAAAGAGACAGACAGACAGAGACAGACAAAGAGACAGACAGACAGAGACAGACAAAGAGACAGACAGACAGACAGACAAAGAGACAGAAAGACAGACAGAAATAAACAGAGAGACAGATGGACAGACAGACAGACAGAAAGATACACAGGCATACATAGAGAAATATACAAATATTATTATTATTATTAATTAGTAACCAAAACCAAGCTGTTATCAGGTCACCATCCAGAAGACCAGTCCCCAAGACAGAGAGCCAAACTATGGTAGATAAGTAACCAGAAACAGATGTTTTAAGCCGAGAATGAAATGACACAAGTGACAGACAGACAGACAGACAGACAGACAGACAGACAGACACACACAGACAGACACACAGACAGACACACAGACACACAGACAGACACACAGACAGTACCAACCTCGAGTCGTAAGCACAAAGGCTGATCTTCCTCTGCCAAGAGATGATGCGGTCATTAGTAATTTGCTGGTGTCTGGCAGAAGGTAGACAGTGTAGTTGCCGTTCTGCGGCAGTCCGACAATCCGGTCAAGCTCAACTTCCAACTCTGGCCACAAACAAGAACGATGAAAGACACAATGGTAAATTCAGTAGCGCACCGGGTCTGTAACCCTACAGCTGTGGGTCTGAGCATTTGTACAGTGCATAAAGTCACACAGAATTGTGAATCTGAGGCATGGTTAATCATCTGTCAGATGAAACACAGATACACATTCAAACATTGTCTTAAATCCTGAAGCTTTAGAATAGCGCTTTAGAAATTTGGAGTTTACGTCTTTACGGTTACGATTATCTCAGTACATGTAAAAGAACAGGAATAATATTAATACATTATTATATTAATAACAATGTTGGGCAAAATAATAATAATAAAAATAATATTACCTTCAAGATTTTTGGCTCCATTTACTGCTCTCTTCTCGGCGTCCAAACTGTTTCGAACATGGATGTCATACTTGACGTTGAGTCCATATTCTGGGTGACCTAATAAAACATTAATAAAACATTAATAAAATTGCTCCTGCTTAGCATGCACTGAAATAATTCATTAAATCATTCAGAATACTTATATAGGAGTCAAAAACGCACCGCTTGTTTCCAGATTCGATTTCAGTCGTTCCCTGAAGTGACTGACGAGGTTTTCGATACCAGCAGCATTGAAGTCGACAATTTGTACTTCCACAGCATACGTGAGCTAAAGAAATCAACAGACACGATCATTAAACCCTAGACGTGTATATGTGAACACTTAGCCAGAAACTACAGTAGCATTTTGACCCAGTTACACATGGTCTAATCTAATCTAGTCTAATTACTTCTGTAGCTCCATTTTCGTAATGTCCAAGACATTAGTCGATGGACAATTCGAGTAAAATCACAACTGAAATTCATAATTCATCGGAGAAGCAAGGCTGAAATCTGATAGATGAGAGAAATCAGAAGCCAGGTGTTTGTGCAAGCAGAAAGAGGCGAGTCCTAACTTTAGACCCAAGCAACACGAAAGAACTGACAGAATGAACTGAATCGAGCAGCGCATTCTAACGACTCTGACCAGTGAAGTATAGGCGTAGACTCTGGGGCGGGGCACGTGCCCCCCAATAATTGAGATGGACTGTACACCCAATGCAACAAGTGTTGAAAGAATAACCAAATGCCCCCCCAATATTTTGGACAAGTTTATGCCAGTGAATACAATTCAACGTAATGATGAGGGAGGCAGCAGAAGGTACATACCGGTGATGAAGCCAGCTCTGCCACTTCATCGTAAGGCAGCTGAACGCGATAAACTTCCGTTGTTTTCCACCAGAGAGGCAGACCAATCACCAGACAAACGAATCCAACACCAAGCGCAGCATACGACTGAATTGACTTGTCTGAAGTTAAACATTTAAATCAGCATTTGCATCAAAGTCAAGTATGTGAACCAGTCAACCTGTGATAATGTAATCCAAATATTGATTCAACGTGTTCGAATACATTTACAGTATTAAACATAATTATATTTAAACATCAACGATTAACTTATATTAACGAGGTTTTAAGCTCAGTTAGTTTTCACTTAGAAAGGCGAGGCATTAATCACCATTCAATGTTCGTAATCGTAATCTCCAAACTTCTAAAGTGCCACTCGAAAGCCAAGCGCAGGGCACCAGCCTATTCACAAGTGCTGTTGAATACTTGGCTCTTTGGTACGGAACAAAGATAATTACGCTGAAAAGCATTAGTCTCACGCAAGGCAGATTGATTCATTCTGCCAGGGAGTTGGGAAGTAACCAACATGATATCTGGGTAACGTGTAGGGCGATATTTATATCGTAATCGTAATCTCCGGATTTCTACAGCGCCTAAAAAAGCAAAGTCGCGGGAACCAGCTTATTCACAGGCGTTTATATGTTTACACCAGTCGTGCACGGTGTGGAAATGTAGATATTAATATGTAATAATGTTGTTAGTGAATGCACTTGTCAGCACGAAAGTTGGAATTTCACTTTAATTTTCAATTATAAAGATCGACCAAAAATTATTCGGATGCCTTAAAACACACCATCGTCCGGTTTTTTGTTGCTGTCCTCCATGACGGCAAACGCTATGTTGCTCATCTCCACATCGCACAGAAGCCAAAAATGATAAGCCCAACTGACACAGTCGCTAATTTATTACCTTAAAGCAAACAACCGTTGTTGTTGTTGTTGCTGCTGTTTATACTCACTGCCATGAGAGGCTGAAAACGAAAATTACACTTTCGTGTATTTAACTTGTTTAGACAGTTCGTTTTAAAGAATGAACAAGTTCAAGGGCATTGATTTTTGCCTTGGGTATCCAATGGCACTCGAGTCAAGTGGTTCTAATTATAGGGTGCGCATCTGCTATCATGGCCGAGGGTACGAAAAGCGTAAAGGGTGATTCGTCGGAAAATGGACTCGTTATTAAGGTGAAATGCTTTTATCTGTCAATGTTATTATTCGGAGCATAGTATGTAAGCCGTCTGATGTCTCACTGGCAGCTGACATCGTCTAATTGGGTGGTTAATTAAAAAACCGAATGTCTGGTAGTTATTGACATACATGTTCTCGTGACATCACTTCCTGGAGATTACAAATTTTATAGCTCATCCTTATTAATCCAAAGCGAAACATTTACGAAGTGCAGCACTGTCAAGACATAATTAGTGCATGCCACAAAATGGCGACACTTTTTGTAAAGTTAGTTGGATTACTGAGCGAATCTATGGGAAAACGGGAACATTTTGAACGTAGATTTGCTTCTTGGCACTACTCTCTTTAGGTAGCCTTCTAACTATAACCAATCTTTCCTGCTGCTGTGCCTTTGATCTGAAAGTCATGGCTATGCTTTTTCAAGGTCAGGCTGACAGGCGTGTTTAGTTTCCTGTCTGCGCCCATCGTATATTAGTTTCACAATCTACATAGCACCAGAATTTAGGATAGTGGTAAATAAATAGTAAATTACTATAAATGGCTGGATTAGAACCTCTGGGTGAGATTCCATTAAGTTTTACTCTACCCAGTGTTTGCGTGTGATGGCCGACCAGTATTGACCTGTACAGCACTCTGAGTTTTGTTTCGTAATCATAATCTCGAGATTTCTACAGCGTCAAAAACAGCGAAGTCGCGGGAACCAGCTTATTCACAGGCGCTTAGTGAAATCAACATCAATAGGCTAGGATTTGCTGAGCACATTTACTTTTGCTGAGCACATTTCCAACCTCACCCGCTCCTCTTACTTTCACTTGGGGCATCTCCGAGCTATTCGGCGGTCTGTCTCATCCTCGACCTTCACCTCAATTGTTCATGCATTCGTGTGCTCTCAGATTGACTACTGTAATTCCTTATTGGCCTTCCCAAGATCCGTCTTTCTGCTCTCCAGTCCATACTCAATGCTGCTGCTAGACTCATTGCCCGCCTCCCTCGGTTCTCTCATATCTCCACCTTCATGGTTGAACAACTCCATTGGCTCCCTCTCTCTGCCTGCATACAATTCAAAGTGCTTATTCTTGTGCTTAAATCTCAACTGGGTCTTGCTCCACAGTACTTACTTGATCTAATTCAACGGCCTCATTCTGCTGCTTCGCTGCGTCCTCCGATCTTCTGATCGTCTTGACCTCTTAGTTCCTCGTGTCAGGACAACTATGGCTCAGTCCAGGTCCTTTGCCTGCATAGGTCCCTCACTTTGGAACCGACTTCCTCCTTCTGTTCGCACCACCATTCTCTCTGGTAGCGTTGCTGCTTTTTCTCACCTTAAATCCTGCTTTTTCTCTCGGGGTCTCGCCCACTGGGAGCGGCTCTGAATGGTTTATACCGCGAGAGGCGCTTTATAAATGCCCATATGCAATACAATACAATACAATACGATGGTCCACTTGGTTAGAACATACAGTACTTCAATGCGTCTCTATGCCTGAAAATTATGGTTCGCATACCGTTAGTGGCTTATTTCAGAAAGTTGAATCTGTGGCTGGTGCAGTCCATACACGGGGTCCTTAAATGGCATGGCACCCATTAAAACGGGCAGCGATGGTGAAAATCTCACCCAGTATATTCATCGAATAAGGAGCAGAGTCAAGGCCATGTGATTGCTATATAAAATGTGTACTTTTACATTTTAATAAGTGTTTATATTTGTACATTAAACTACGCTGTTTTGAGAAATCTGTGCTATGTTATTGAGTTGACTGCAGGTTGTCTGCAACATTTTTTGTATATAATGAATCAATTATAGAATATTCTTGTAAGTGAAGGGGATTTCTGTTTGTAGACACACTCAATCGTGGATGACTATGAGGTTAAGTGGAACGAAAAACTGGGCTGTGGTATCAGTGGACCTGTCAGGTGATACAGAATCACTGTCTCTCTCTCTCACTTACTTTTTCGTGGATGCTTTACTGATTTGAAAAAAATAACATCTTAAGTCATTTTATAATACAAAATAAATATTATTTAACTCACCAGAACAATTATTTTGAATTAATTTCTGTCGTGCCACTGTCTAGTGTATAAGGCACCGACCGGTGATGCTCCAAAATTGGGCCACAGTCAGGTCAGTTCCAAGAAAGTCAGTCCACTGAAACAGAGGGTGGATAACCAAGTTGATGTGGTAAGTCTTACATTGAGGTCAAAGTGACACAAAAGACCGAGCAGTACGAAGCGAGTTCCAAGATTTAGGTCCAGCAATCGAAAAATCTCTCTCACCAAGAACAATGAGAAAAAACAATACAAAAACTTGGTCAGATGATGATACAGTGGACTGATGTATAAAAACAGTTACTGATTGTAATCATTTTGACTTGCATGATGTTTTAAAAAACGTGTTATTTGGCATATAATCAGTACCCAAATGAATTGTACCTCACTGTGTTCTGTCAGTGAGAATTTGTGAATAAACGAAGATATAATAAAACTTCTGGGCAACAAGTGAACATTTAGGCAAATGTCGATATTGTAATTTATAACTTCTACGTGCCGGTGTCTAATGCATAAGGAATCAATCAATGGCACACCAAAACCAAGTCATAATCAGGTCAACATCCAGAAGATAAGATATGTATCTAAGATACACCGGAAGAGTATAACTAAAACTGTTTAATGTTGCAGGCCTTGTCGATGTCGTAAAACCGGTCATTCATATGCATTGAAGTGTCTTACGGACCGACCTCGTGCAAGACAGGAGGTCCAGCTCCAGTTCATTTGCAAAGGTCATCCACATATCGTCAGCATCTTTGACGTCTACTCCAACGAGGTCCAGTTTCCAGCTGAACCTCAACCCAGGTGACAGTAGAATACACTTTAGCAGATTTCAACTTAGTTCTGCAATGGCTTATGAATTTTGGCAATGGTTTCACTTGAAATGATTGATGACTTGTGATTAGATTAGATTAGTTCTCTGGAATCTTCTAAATCTGGAGCTATTTATGTATGTGCACTCCGGTTCTCCACCACTTGTAGCGGCTGAAGTATGGAGGAAGCATGTTGGGTTTCTACATGTGGTGTATTAGGTGGTTGTGTAACGTAGTCAGATGAAATTCGTTATCGACGCTGACCACGACCAAGGCTGGCATGAAGATTGCTCATGCCACGTCCATGACCCGGCCATGGACCCAGAGGCCGTTGAGTACCTAAGACGCCCAGCAGAGGTTAATGTCGTTTATTGCAGAGTCACTGTCAGCCTTACTGACCAACCAGTCGAGTCAAAACAATTTATGACTAATTTATTAATACCACATTCAATCTTTATATACAGGATACATTGACAGGCATGCACATACAGCTTTTGCGATTGGCTAAGGCCGCATGCACTATACTAACTCTAAATTGTCCAATCCTAATACAGTTCTCTACCTATATATAGTGTCATTAATCATTATACTATACAAACATATACATAATTACATATAAACCACGCCTACCCACTCTAAAGCCTAACAAAACACCTACCCACTATTAATGCATATGACAGTCACAAAACAGTATACATCAATGTTGACAATAAACTCTGACCACTCAACAGTTCTGTCTTGTCTGACCACTACCTATTAAGCTCAGCGACTATATATAAAGAAAGAAGTCAGCCACTTCGGCTTACCTGTGATAGGTTGTCGATTCAGGCAACAAGGTCGAGTTTGGTCAGGTAATCCGCAACATAGGCTTGGTCATATCGCTGCGTTGTTTAATCCCTCGCCCTGTCTTTGTTCGCAGGTCTCGGTTACTCATCGTCTTGGAACTCATGGAGGGTGGCGAACTTTTCGAGAGAATCAGCAAACATAAATATTTTACCGAGCATCAGGCCGCTAACTACACAAAACAGGTTTTTGAATGCACTTTGGATTAACATGTACAGTCAATGCCATTTTTTCAACATGCAGTCTAATCCAGCAGCTGTTATCTTGTATTGGAGTACAGCATGGTCTCATTACACAAAGTCGTTGGGGGACATGAAGCAATGGGTTACCAGACGCGTGTTGAAAGGGATAATGCTGAAAAGTCGATATTTAGCTCTTTGCTGCAGTTCTTGTGTGACATGTTGACTAGTACGGGTGTTACGTTAACACCTTTGGGGTCATAACACCACTTAGTGTTATGGAGAATGGGTGCATAAAAACCTGGAGCACATAAATGGGTGCACACTGTAGCTACTTGTACCAAATTTAGGTGTAGCCATCTGCATTGGGTGACTCACCTTTCTCCGCATGTGGGTAACTCTCCCTCACTTTGGAGATATCCTTAGCGAATGACCCCGATAGAGCGGTGAGTAAGGTGAGAATAGATCGGAATAGATTGACGTAGAATCAGATAGGATTTAATTCATCGTGTAGGCAGTTGCTATGAATCTCTCTTGAAGAGGAGCTATATAAATGTACTGTTTTAATTGTATTTGTAATTTTTACAACAATTTCTACAGCATCGCAGCTACTTTTCAGGCGCTTTACAACGCTTACTGTCAGCGCGAATGCTAAGAGTTACATAGTAAATGGATTTTCAACTGTTTTTTAAAACTGACCAAATGAATGACAGAATAAATGAAGAAGGAATGCATTGATTTATTTTCAGATCGCTCTGGCAATACTCTGCTGCCACTCAAGGAACATAGCACATCGTGACATCAAACCGGAAAACCTGTTGCTGAAGGACAACTCAGAGGTAAAATCATTTGTTGTCTTAATCATCGACGTTATTATTAATATGCACTTATTATTATTATTATTATTATTATTATTATTATTATTATTATTATTATTATTATTATTATTATTATTATTGTTATTGTTATTGTTTTTATTATTATTATTATTATTATTATTATTGTTATTATTATTGTTATTATTATTATTATTATTAGGTGCCACAATCTAATGACTTGCCCAAGGTCCCTACACATTTACCATCTCAGTGGACACTTGTACCATGCACTCAGCATAACAAAGTGAGCACTCTAACCAACTGAGGAGAGAAAATGAGTCCAGGAAAAGATTAGTTGTTGGTTGAGAACAGATTCAGAAGGGCTATCTACAATGTCCCCATAACAATAATTTCTGCGTCATCATTGTGATAATCAAGCATTTTAAAACTGTTCTTTATCGCCAGAGTTGGGCTGGGAGCGCCTCTGAGTAGGTATCTTGGAGGGGCGCTGTTTAAGTCCAGTAAATGAATGAATGAATGCTGTTGTCATCATTAGAATTGACATTAATTGCCCTTCTGTGCTTATTAATTTGTGATTGTTTGTTGTAGGATGCAGTCGTTAAACTATCGGATTTTGGATTTGCCAAACTTGATGATGGAAACCTGAAGACTCCTCATTTCACACCTTACTATGTAGCCCCGCAGGTGAAATTTTATAGGCTATGTCTCAGCGAAAGGCGCTATATAAAGTGATAAGATACTTACATACATACACATACATATGTAGGCATACATACTTGCACATACATAAATCACATATGCATACATATGGGTTTTCAGCTAGTGATTTCCTTTCAGCTGAAGATTTGCGTTTAGCTAAGGATTTGCTTTTAGCTAATAAAGATTTGTCTCTTGCTAAATGTAACTAATAATGTTTGAAGAGATGTTTTACTGTTTCGTATACTTTTTACCTGAGGTTAAAATGATCCCTCAGGAGTGAAAAACTTGGGATTACGTGGGAAGGAGATCTCGGGAAAACCAGACCTAATTTCAGCTTTAAGGAACATTTCTGTGTGACTTTGCACACGTTAAAAATGTTTGTAATAATAATAACAATAATAATAATAATAATGCAGTACTTGATTTTCTAAATCATTGTTTTGCTCCATCTTGTTGACCTACATTTCATCAATACTTAGTCTGGTTTTCGGCTGCACTTTCTAAAGTTAATATTTGCATTAAATCTGACACTATGAACCATGTACAATTTTTTGTTTCTGCGCTTATTTTTAAAAGGTCTTGGTGGCCCAGAAGCAGCAGGGAGCCAGTCGTACTGGTTCCTGTCTTCACCCGCCTCCGTCACCTTACACGTACGATAAGGTCAGTTTTGGGAGGTCTTGATGTGCAAGAAAAGTTTTTTGTTTGGTTGGATAAGTCATGAAGAAAAACCCATTGTTTGCTACAGTTTTTTTAATTCTTGTCGATGTTTATTGGATGGGGGGACATTTAAAAATGTCTGATAGAATTTCAGGCGGTGATTTCTTTTACGATCACGCTGAAATCAGAGATTTTATATTTTATTGTTATCATTATCAGCATTATTAGCTTTTATGAAGCCTTATTAATCATCATCTGTTGCTATCACCTTCATCATCATCATCATCATCATCATCATCATCATCATCATCATCATCATCATCATCATCATCAGCTTTAATAATTATTAATCATTATTATTATCATTATGAAATCTTATCAATCATCACCAGTTGCTTTCATCATCATATTCATTGTCAGCTTAGTCATTACGGTATTCATCAGTTGCCTTCATCATCATCATCATCATCATCATCATCATCATCATCATCATCATCATCATCATCATCTCCAGTCATTCAGACAAATAAATCACATTACGGTGGCATTACGATGTGAAGTTGGCCCCTTGTGATAAGCATACCGGTAATGTGATTCAATACAACATTGCGAACAGTTTAATGTTACAGTTTGCCTACATCATGAAAATTGGAACTTGTGCAAGTGATGGTGTTTTGTGTGATAGTATTTTACGTGTTGGCGTTTGTGTGATGGTGTTACAGAGCTGCGACATGTGGAGCCTCGGTGTGATCGTCTACATCATGTTATGTGGCTACCCACCGTTCTACTCAGAAGTTCCCAATAAGCAGATGACGAGTGTTATGAAGAAGAAGATCATGGCCGGCCAATACGAATTCCCTGTCGAGGACTGGAGTTACATTTCGCCCGATGCCATCGATCTGGTCACCAGGTGGCGCCACAGTCCTTAGTTTATTTATTTTACAATTTCCGATATTATGTTAAGGTGAAATTGGAAAGTTATGTGGCTACTATTAGAGAGAGACAGTGAAAGTGATATTCGTCCTCATATCTCAATCTCTCCTATCCACCCCTTATGAGCTAGTCAGTTAGTTACTGTTTAATTATGCTGTGTCTTAACAACGATGATTAGCATCGCCCTCCTCTTTGCTCCAGGCTTGGGACTGGCACTGCCAGAGTATGGGCAGTGGCAGAGTTAGTATGGAGAGTGGCAGAGTTGGTTACTGTCATAGCATAGTTACCGTCATGGTTAGTTCCTGTTTAACGTCACTGTGTCATTGCAAGTATGATTGGCGTCACCTTCCTCCAGGCTTTGGACTGGCACTACCAGAGTATAGGCAGTGGCGGAGTTTACTTACGAGCTAAGCACACTTATCCACAACACTGCAATAATAAATTATGTCAGCATCAAAGAAATTTCTAGATTAGGCTAGATTAGATTAGCCACTTTAGAATAGATTTTGATGCTGATTGATCTAGGATGATTATTCAACCACATTTAAAATGGAAATTAATTTGTGGCTAAGTTTTGGTATACCACTTGTAATATATCATTTGGATCAGAGAACGGCATTAGATTGGTATCCTGAATAACTGTTGTCGTTTTTTTTTCCATTTGAGGTTGTTGAAAGTGGATCCCGAGGGTCGTTTGCGAGTGGATGAAGTCCTGGTTCATCCATGGCTGCAGAATGCACCACTGACGGTGCTTCAGTCACCCGCTGTTTTGTCCGACAAGGTTGGTGCAGCCGGTGGAAACCCAATCTTTTGTATGAACTTATGGATGAAACCGGTTTTAAGAAAAGTTCACGGAGTTTCAAGTTTTTTTTATAAATCAGACCAGTTCACTTTCAACAATGAAACAACATCATACCATGGTATGCGTACCTATACGATACGATACAATACAACTGTATTTGAAATTACCCTTCTTGCAAAGTTCAGAAGTGCACATACGACAGAACGTCGATGGCGCTGAGCAATTGTGAGTTAAGAGCTTGCTCAAGGTCCTTACACAGTGACCACCTGTTACCTATAGCTTTTTCCAATATTACTTGATTACGTAGGTTCAATTCTTCTTGAGTTGGTTAATGTGCAACGACCTTGAGCATATATATCGTTAACGCATAGTTGCTGAGCATCACCATTTCATGATATAAGATAGTGGGGCTATATAAATAGAAGAATACAAGTGAACACTGGTTAAACCTGCTTGACCTCTGACCTTTCAGTGTGCAGCAGCCGAAGCCAACGAGGCCCACGACTACCAACTGACGACGATGAGAATGCCGGATACGCCCGTCACCCTCAAACCCCTTCTCAAGGTCAACAACCCTATTCTGAAGAAACGCTGCGGAGGGTAAGGAGGGCTCTATGCGACGCATGTGGAAATAACATGTTAAGCAGAAATACGTTAAGCAGAAATACGTTAAGCGTTTGAATCAAGGTCTTAATATCGGTTAACGTGTTTGCTTTATAATGTTTTAAATAATCTAAAACAATTTTTAGGTCAGTCGTTTTATTTTATTTTATTTTATTCAATATATTAAATCTGGGCTGTTCTGGTTAGTTTTTTATTGAAGTTGTGCTTTTTTACATTTCAAATACTCCAGTGATTATTTAAATACTATGTATAATTACAATTACAATTAACACATTTTGCCATTGTTACTTTGTCTGCAACAAAATTAAGAAATTTTGAGCACCTACGAATAATTTTTTTCTTATTGGCACTATATGAATCTCCAATAACGATTACAAATTACAAAATTTTGATTTAAATACTTTTCTTCTAAACCAGACGATGGGAATTTCTCATTTCGGATGGGCAGCTCTACCCAGAAACCTATGTAATCTGTTGATTTGCTTTCAGGAAATTAATTCTTGGAATGAATTGCGTACAATCGGACTTGTACTGCGTATGTTGACAACTTCTGATCACTGGAGAATATTTTATTTCACTCAGATTTGAAAATTTTATTATATTTTCTTTATTTATCGTGACGTCTGAAATTTTAAAATTTGCTGACAGTTCCCGGCTTTCTGTATTCTGTCAAGCTGTCCATCCGAGCCGTAGAGACTCTTTCAGTTATTGCGTATGTTTCTAACCTTTTGAGGCATTCATAGCAGTAAAGATTGTCTGTTTTTGGAATAACAAGTATTTTCTTATATATTTTTCATTAATAACAGTGATAGACTTAGCACTTTCACGACGAGTCTCATTGGTTTCTCAGTCATTTCTAGTACACTCTCGTCATTAAAGTGTTAACTCTAGTAATAAGTTAGTTGTCACCATCAGCGTCAGTTTTTGACATAAGCCATATGTTGTCGATCAGTGCAGGTGGCTGATTTCCATTCGATCATCTGCTATGATCATTGATCAACATTACTAAGATCATAAAACAAATGTTGATTTCCATTCTTCAATCATCTCCTATGATCATAGCACATTATTCCAAAAGCAGTGGTCACTCAGAAAATCACTTCAAACACCTGGCTTGTGCACACTACATGTTAAAATTAAATGCTTTTGGTGTCTTAACATGTGTGTGTCTTAACATGTTGTTGTCTTAACATGTTGGTGGCTTAACGTGTGTGTGTGTGTGTGCATGTGTTAACCAGTTGCCGAAGCCAGCCTTCACCAACCGACCTCCCAACCAAGCTCCCTTGCACATCAGACCCAAGCATCGAATCCATAGCCGCGATTATAAATCACTGTGTCTCATCTGATAACAAACCAGGTAGTCACTTCTGTTGTATGTCTAGCCATTCAAAACCCAAGGCCGGTTTAAACAAATGGCCGTTGGATTGTCAAGGGTTGAGTAGGGATTCCAAACCCTGGCCGTTGTATATGTATGCGGTTGGGTTATCGAGAGTAGGTTTGGTTTACAAATATTTGCCTGCACTATCGAGCAGTTTCGTGGTTTTACCCAAAAATGATTTAAATGGATGGATTTTAAGGGTTTCAGCTATTTAAACCCATACATGTTTATTTGGATTGGCTCCATTTTGCTTTTACATTGTATACAGAAGAGGAAGAAGAACAGTTCCTTAGACATTGGCACGATAGAAGTTACTAATTACAATTATAATTGATCACAAAAGTACTAATAACTTGATTAGTAACTTCTATCTGGTTGTCGTGGCTTTCTTGTTCACTTAATTGGCTTGATAGTAATTTATACATCTAAAATATGATTCTGAATTGTCTAACATCATTGTTTCCTTGTTATTTTTTCCTTTAATCTGCATGCATTTCATTTTGATTCGAATTTCAACGTTGAACTTACCATGCTCACATCTTATTGCTCTGCTTGGCACTTTGTGTGATGCTATATGTGTCTGTTTTTTTGTCTGTCTGTCTGTCTGTCCGTCTGCTCTTGCATGTAGGCAACGAGGAATTTACTGACAAACTAAACACACTGGTTAGCTCTGCATGCAGATATAACGCGACCAATAGGCAGCTGTGGGATGTGCTTCGCCAGTTCCAGTGGAATGGTAAGTTTGTTTGGTTTGCGTGGTGAGTTCCTCTTAGGTGTGTGTACTAACTCTAACGTTCTTTCAAAAGGCAGCTACTGGAAATCTAAGAGGACACAGTCTGACACTTTATCGTAAGAGGATGTGATTAGACATGAGGAAATTCTTTTTAAGCAAGAGGATTGTGGATCGCTGGAGCCAACTTCCATTGAACGCTTTGAATTAGAATCTAGGCAATTGGATGGAACGATCTAGACACTATAGGCTTATATAGCTTATCTGATTTTTTTAACTGTAACTTTAGATAATTTTTTATCACATTATGATGGTAAAATTGATTGGATGGTTAAATTTGATGACCTGGTTTGAAATTAAGAGTTGGTTTACATTCGAAGAGTTTGTTTAATTCTTTAATGACGAGCTTCATTGGTTTTACCGGGCCATGTTTAGTACACTCTCGTCGTTAAAGTGTTAAATTGAAAGATTGATCGTCTTTGACTAATTGGTTGTAACTTGAAACTTTAAGTTGAAGAACTGAACTTAAAGTTTAATTTGCAAGTTTGTTCTCTTTTTTCTTCATGTAATTGGTTCTATTTTCTATAAATTTTGTTGTTGCTTTTTTATGTCTTTGTGGTAGACGATCAGTTTGTTGCTTTCCTGATTTTGTGGTAAACAGGCTTTACATATCGCTGCACTGCATTAAATTCACTGAGTTTGCTAGGGGGGAAAGTAGAGCAAAAATCTTATCCCTTTAAAGCCTTAAATTAATGAAAATTTGTTTCAGGCTTTTTCAGACTTTTTTCAAGCTAAACCTCTTGTGTTTTAATGCTTCCTGCCCAACTTCCTTATCTGTCTCCTGCGTCCGTGACTTTTGATGGGATCTGTCTAGTGAACTATGATCGAGAGACGTCGTTTCACACGGCATAAACTGTTGATTCATGCCTCAGGGATTATTATTATTATTATTATCATTATTATTTACCCGTGGTAGAAATGATCCCTTAGGAACAAAAATTATGTTTTATTAGTATAAAAGTTAATCAGGCCTTGTCCTACCATGTCGCACTTGTTAATAATATTTCTCTCCTCTTGTTACATACCATGTTCTTCAATGGCAGAACTGATAAAAAAATATGTAATATTACTGCATTTTCCAGATATGTGTTGATTATTTCCACAGTCTCATCATTATTCAACAAAGTCATCTGATTGCCTATCTTTGTTCATACCTGAAACTAGAACTATTCTTGGTGAACAAGCTTTTTCGGTTGCTGGACCTAGTTTTTGGAACTCTCTCCCTGTGTCTGTCCGTTCTGCTCAGTCACTTGTGTCATCCGTTCTCAACTTAAAACTTACATCTTTCAAACTGCTTATCCACCATAGGCTGCCTCTCTGTCTTACGCACTGATCGTCTGGATGTTGACCTGATTACGGTTTGGTTTTGGTGCGCCATCGGTTGATGCCTCGTGCATTGTAAACCGGCGCAGTAGAAGTTGTCTCTATCTTACAGACTGATCTTCTGGATGTTGACCTGATTACGGCTTGCTTTTGGTATGCAATTGGTTAAATGCCTTGTGCGTTAGACACCGGCACATTAGAAGTTACTACTTAATAATAATAGTAATAATAATGATATAAATAATAACAGTGTCTATTAATAATAATAATTAGAGATTGATTATGATAATGGTTTTTTCTGTAGGAGAAAAGTTCGAAACGAAAGTCAGTCAAACAAAGCTTGCTCAGGTACTGAATGAGTTAATTGGGTCGGACAATGATGACGACAACAGTTGAGGCATGTCAAGTCATTTCCCAGAAACCCTGGATCCAGAATCTACATTTCGAGATTAAATTCCTTAATCAAAAGCGGTGGAAAGAATTTCACATGGACCTACATTCATCTTCTTGTCCTAAGACAAGAAAATGTTTTCTGAATTTGTACTAGGGGTCCACCGGAAAGACATTTTCCACCGAGTAACGAATCCGAGTATTTGGATGTACTATTTGCCGGATCCGGAAACGAACCGGGTACCATTTGTTCCATATGCGAAGCTTCACATTTTCATGTAATAAAAAATTATCGAAATAAATTTGTGTACTTGTAATAAGTGACTGATACATTTTGAATTTTAGTCATTTCTGTGCAGTTGTGAAGTTTTCTAAAATTGCATTAAGTTCAATAAAATTGACATAATTTCAAGAAAATGGAATTGAATTCAATGGATGTGTAATTGTTTTAAGGCTGAACATTTATAATTTTATATATGTAAGTTTATTGAATAAGTTTTTAAAGAACAAATTTTTTGCAACTATTTGCGTCTACAGTATTTGCCGAGGCAAATAGTTCCGGAAACGGGATTTCCGGCCGAGGCAAATGTCCGAGGCGATTTCCGGTGGACCCCTAATTTGTACAGAAACTGTTTAATTATAATCTGTGACCTCGGCCAAGAAAAGGGACCACGTGTCACGAATGAATTTTACTAACATCTTCCATAAGCGTGTACCCTAAGGAAATTGGGCTGGAAATTTCAGAACGTTTGGTCAAAATATTTTGGGCTTTTTTACGAAAATATAAAATATCATCTGGTTGGAAATTGCATATAAAAATTCAACCTGTCTCTACCCAATGTATTAATACCGGAGTGTAGCCTTAAGACATCATGTAATGTAATACAGTCCGAGCTGCCGTTGCATTAATTAGCTGCAAAAATCAATATTCATGGTCTTATGAAATAGGTAATTTTCTGGCTGATGTAGAGAGTGACAAATGGTCCCTTTTCTCTACCCAGGTCACTTAGTTGAGAATAGATAAGTTAACAACCGTACATATTCCTAAGGTCCGTCTCATGCCTCAGTCCTAAATGCAGCTGCGAAAATTAATAACACGTCTGCCACGCTACTCACGCATTTCATCCTTCATGTTTGAGGAACTGCACTGGCTTCCTCTCTCTGCACGTATTAAGTTCAAAATCCTAATCCTGGTGTCCAAGACACAGCGGGGTCTCGACCCCAAATATTTAATTGATGTTATACACCAGCCTCTTTCTGTCTCTTCGCATCGTCCACTTCGCTTTTCGAACAGATTTGATCTTTCAGTTCCTCATACTACAACAGCTATGGCAAAGTCCCGATCTTTTGCCTCAATTGGTCCATCTCTCTGAAATACACTGTCTCTGACTCGCTCTCAAATTTTAATAGGTAACCTCTCGTCTTCTTTTGCTCTCTTCAAGACTTATTTCTTTTCTTATTTCTGCGAGCGCATCTGAGTGGTTCACCCTACTAGAGGCGCTTTATAAATGTTTAAATACAATAGAATAGAATATTTTGAAATGTCGATGTTGGATGGGCATTTTGCGGTTGTTTGCAATGCATTTTGGACAATAGGGCCTACACGAGTTTTATATTGTCCTAGTGATGTTGTGCAAGTTGGTAGTTTGCACCTAGAACGTGGATTCAAATCATGACTTGTTAAAATGGGCAAGCCATGAAGCACTTGACCTTTGGATTGTTGAACATTGTTGTCTTCCTGTAATACAAAAGGGTTCTTGAAGGTTTACCCATACAATACAATACAATACAATACAATACAATGCAACTCTATTCAGAAGTGCACAGATAACCATAAAACAGAACATCGATGGCATTGAAGGACTTGCTCAAAGCCCTACAGAGTAACCATCTCCGGGGTGGAGGCTTGAACCCGTACTCCCACATTGTAAGGCGAGCACTCTAACCATTTGGCTATCATGTCCCACTGTTTGGTGGACAATCTATAAACAGATCAAACTTGAACACCTGGTCTTCAGGACCCTTCTGCGTGCAAGCATTACTTGAAGGTGCAATGTTAGACAAACTGGTGTTTTGAACTGGAGTCTGCTAAGATCTGGGAGCACCATTGATCAAATCACATTTTTTAAAGAGTTCTTCTTTTAAGAGCGACTGGTAGATTTAGTTTTAAATTGGTGTTGTTTGTAAATGTTTTTGCCCTATTTATGGTTTAGTTTTTGTTGTGTTTTACCGGGGTAAGTTGTTGCGCCTCAGGCTGCTTTTCCATGTATTAGGATAGACACTTGTGTGTACATTTGCATATACGGATATTTTATACGTCAATTGCTATCCAGATTTAATCTGTGTTAATAGGCGACTCTGCTTAAGCAGAACGTTGGTCCTTTTTGGGTCTGTTTTTACGATTTAGTTGTACATTGTCTGTAAAATTTGATGTGTTACAGTTTCTGGGATCAATTAAAGAATTGATTGATGAAATTGATTGATTGATTGTATGTGTATTTACACCGAAGCCACTGTATAACAGGCATCTTTAAAACATGGATCTGCTATAACATGATGGGGGACATGGATTACAAATGTCATTAACGTTTGTGTGAATTTGCTTCTAAAATGTTTGTAATAATAATAATCATTACTTTCTGAATCTAGCCCTGTTTTGAACACACTCCTGCTAGCGACTTCATTTTCTTAGCCTTGGCTTATGAGGGCGTGTGGTCCCTCACCGTCTCATCTTCCCACCGGTAGTGTACGGTCAGTGTACTCATTATAACTAAGTTGGCAGGTGGAGCAGACACCTCAAAACAAATTTCAGTTCTGGCAGGGATTTGAACTCCAGAACTCTCAGTTGACTGTCCAGCACTCTAACCACCTTGCTATCGCACACTTCAATAATCGAAATATAAATCCTTTCATTCTCTTCTGCCCCAAGTTACAACGCAAAGGACGTTGACGACAGTTTGAAAGTTTATAAGTAGGGCCTATAATATTTTATAATTATATAGGATTTTAAAATGATCTTTTCTTGTAGAATGTTCCTTTGTTCATTTTATTCGTCATCCTGATGGTAATGTCCTTATGTTACTGTCGCATTTTACTCTAATGGTGATTATTTTGGATAATGTATAGGAACAATTGAATATTAAGTTTAATGTAAAACGAACGAGACGACAGTAGGCCTACATAAATATAATAATAATAATAATAATAATTATTATTATTATTATTAATTAAAACTGACAATTACACAGTAAAATTACATTGAAACGTAACGGTACAATCAAGATCTTAAACACACGGTCAGGCCCGCCGAGAGGGAGGGGCAGGGGGGGAAAATGCCCAGGGGCCCGGCGACTTTTTAGGGGCCCGGGCCGGACCCACAATCAACTTATGAAAAATATTATAATCAGTTATACAGAGTTTATGATTTATGCCTTCTAAAATATATTATCTGACGCTTAACTACAATCAGTTTAAACATCAAGCATCTGAATGAAATCATAGTTGTAGCCTATCTATGATATTATATAAATATAGGCTAATATCGTCCGGTCGTAGCCTACATGCACTTTTATTATTTCAATTTTTTTTTCGTACGACCGTACGATATTATATTTATACAGTCTTGTTGTCAAGACCTTAAACCTCAAGACCAAGACCTTGAACCTCAAGACCAAGACCAAGACCAAGACCAAGACCTTGAATCTCAAGACCAAGACCAAGACTTTGAACCTCGAGACCAAGACCAAGACCAAGACCTTGAACCTCAAGACCAAGACCAAGACCCAAAAAATCGCAATCAGGTCAAGACTTCTAAAATTGTCAAGTCGGAATATTCGCTATTTTAATGAAAACATGAGTCTTTTATTTTATTCAAGCAAATTAACTTTAAATGCAAACTGCAGAGAAATGCGAATTTGTATTCAAAAGTCCTTCATGCAAACTATTATTCCGAATGCCTTTTGTATTTTATAAAAACCAATTCGCACAGAATGTTCTGACCAAGACGTGCCTGGTTGGTCTCATAAAAATTCCGCCATGTGAAAAAATACGTTCTACAGGTGCTGAAGTCGCTGACACACACAGAGAAGCTTTTCAAGCACTGGATGTAAATGTACAGATAGTGAGTCCCTTTGAAATCTTCCCATGGTGTATCATACCGTCTGATACAGAATAACAGTTGCTGCTGGCGATGGGTTTTCCTGACCAACAAGACTTGTATCCATCCATAGATATTGGTCGTATGATGCAAGCAGGCTTGATACAGAATTCTTGAGTTCTGTTAAATGACTGTTCATATTGACAGCCGGTCTTGGTCTTGGTCTTGTGAGACCAAGACCAAGACTTTGAACCTCGAGACCAAGACCAAGACCAAGACCTTGAACCTCAAGACCAAGACCAAGACCAAGACCTTGAACCTCAAGACCAAGACCAAGACCAAGACTTTTAAAAACGAACTCGAGTGCACTCGAGACCAAGACCTTGGTCTCGAGGACAACAAGACTGTATTTATATAAAGCCTAAAGATAGTTTAGAGGCCCGTAACTGCTCTGCCTAGGGGCCCGTGACTGTTCTGCCTAGGGGCCCCGAATTTCTGTCGGCGGCCCTGCACACGGTTTGGCAGCCATGCAAGGCGCCGCCTTAGAGGGAGATTACGGGTATCGAACCGCGATCTAATGCTCTCCTGGCCACGAGTGTTACCATTCATCTATCCCCCTCCCCAATAGTGAGTTTTAAGGCGTTTCGTAAAGGAAGAGAGAGTTCGAGCATACACTGACAGATCTTCCCCCCTGTTGTTTGGATGGAGCATTTGCTACAAGGTAGTTTCTATGTAGACGCCCCTGCAAGGTTTCTATGGAGTAGACGCCCATGGACATTGGTAGGCAAGATATGAGATAAATTTGGTAGCTAAGCGTTGCCTCCTTTATCCAGGCTTCTGACTTCCAAGAGTTTCACATCTTACGGCATCAAAGGCCGTTAACATTGATTGAGAAAACGTACACTTTGAGAACGACAAGCTGGCGCATGCGAGGTACGCCTCTTTATAGTTAGACTGTCGGGCACTTAAAAGAGGTGTCTACAAGAGAAAACGATTTATATTCGTAGTATTAGTATCCAGTGGTTAACGACATCTTATGGCTGCTAGATCAGTTCAGGTCGCCCTCCTTCTTTATGATCTTTATCCAGACTTTGGTCTGGCATACGAGAGTACGGGCTGTGGTATTTCGATGTAAATTCCACTTATAACATCGAGTACATGTAGGTAGTTGTTTAACTATACGCTGTGTCATAACGGAAACGATCAGCGTCACCCTCCCCTTTTATCGAGGCTTAGAACTGGCACCACCCCAATATAAAAAGAATTTTTTTTAAAACACCGGCTGAATTTCAACCGCTTCTAATGGCATCGAAGACCGTTAACGTAGATTGGAAAAAGATTCTGAAGAGTTTGATCGAGGTGACAGCGATTAAACGAAAGCTACTACTCTATATAAGACTTGGTAAAGTCCTATTTAAAGGTGTCTAAATTATTATTATTATTCGTTTATTATCGACTCACATTGACAAACCGCAATATGTTACAGCTACGCTTTATCTATTCTGTGATTATAGTGATGCAGCGATGCTAAGTAATAGTTATGTTGGAGGATCTATGAGAGGCTGGAAACTTAACAAGTATTGAAAATGGGACCTGTTACTATTTTTATTAGCATCGATTTTAACGCAAAGCCAATATTACAGGCAAATGATAATCTTTTAGTTTAAAGGCATTTTATTTCCAAGAAACAATTCCGACAAAGAGAATAGACTAAAAGTGCAAAAATACATAAAAACTGCAAGATAATTTTACTGTTGGTAGTTCGTATCTGCTGTTTAACGACAATCTATCGTAAGAAGATGATTAGCCTCCCCCTCCTTCTCTATCCATTCATGTGGGTGGCACGAACGTGGCTATAAGGCAATGCTGGAATTTATTAGGCGATTTGGTAGCTAGATAATTTCTGTTTAAGGACACTGTGTCATACCAAAAATATTTGCGTCCCCCTACTCTTTCCCAGGCTTCGAACTGGCACTACCAGAGTACGGGCAGTGACGGAGTAAATTCAAGTATAACAAATACTGGATCCAGAGTTTACCGACATCTTATGGAAGTTATGGCAACAAAGGCCGTTGACGTTAACCGAAATTATTTTGGCTTAATACAGCTGATTACAAAATGTTAAAATGCTGTCGATAGGCCTATTGACAGGCACACTTTAAACACCTTTAAAATGCTCTCTCAATGCATTATAAGAATGATTATCGCGCGAACTTAAAATATTTGCAAGAACTCCGCCACTGCTTGCACTCTGGCAATGCCAGTCCCAAGCCTGGCTGAAAGAGGAGGGCGATGCTAATGATCTTTGCTATGACCATAATAGGTCGTTGGCTATGACTCAGTGTCGTTAAACTGAAACTACCGTACTACTACTAATATTTGCAATTTGGAATTTACAAAAATATTTGTAATTAAAGATGATTTTATCAATGGCTAAAGAATGTTTAAAATATTCAATAAAGAGTTAAACGAAACGTTGTGTCATCTTATTTTCCTGTATTCATACAGAAATCCGTCAAAACATCCGTCAATTCTTTGATTTTGTCCTCTACAGCGAGCCAGTTGAGCGTATATTATCTCATGCATTCTGATTTAAACGCAAATTAATTACATACTGAGATAAATTAGCTCCGCCCTGCTCCTTTAGGCCTATCTACGCTTCGGACTGGCATTCCAACAGCTTAACGTTTTGTGGCATCCAATGCCGTTAACGAACATGGGGAAAACGACATCTCAAACAGAGGTCCCAATTATCCATCCAAAGTTAGACGTGGTAAAACCTGTTTACAATTAGACTGTCACGCGCTTAAAAGAGGTGTCTAAAACAGAAAACGATATATAGTTGTAGTATTGTTTTCCAATCAATCAATTAATCAATCAATCAAACAATAAATCAATCAATCAATCAGTATTCGTTGACTGCAGAAATTACTGTTCGACACAAACGCGACAGGATTTGAAAACATAGACAGTAATCGCGATTAAATCAGATCTCAATTAGGTAACAGAGACCAATATTATTAATAAATGGCCTTCTGGAAACCGGATTCGGACCTCTTTTGGATTAGGCCTACTCTCTGAAAACACCCTCTGATTTGAAGCAGCACTCGTGAATAGGTTGGTGCCAAAAAGGCAATATCAGAACGAATGTTGTCTCTTCGTTCTCGACTCAGAGTGTTTTTATTCAGAGGCGTAACTTTGGTCTAAAAAGTGGGGGTGCCAATTTCTTACATAGGCCTACACGAAGCAAGACGGAGACTGCGATCTGTGGAGAGGCTCAATAATAAAATATTGATTGGTATCGTTTAAAAAGTGGGGTACGTTACCCCTCAATCCAAAAACTGGGGGTACGATACCCCCAGTCCAAAAGTGGGGATACGGGTACCCTCGTAACCCACCAAATTACGCCTGCTTTTATTTCTAAGCTCCAACTCCTAGAATTGGCCAGACTCCCAATCTATTTATTTCGAGTTTCATCGATTAATTACAGGGTTGGTAGCGCTATCAAAGTTCAAAGATTTACCTTAATACCGTAATAATACGTTATAGCCCAAATTACGGGATAGGCCTATAGGCCTATCCGAGCAGGTCCGATACGTGCAGCCATCACTGGCATCACATCTTCAATCTCCCTTAATGCTCCTGATTAATAGTGGAAAATTTACGTCGGATAGTGCAAATTTAGCGTCGAATCGATTGAATTTCACTACGTACACGATTTCAGTCCGGCCTTTTAAATTAGATCTGCTGTGTAGCTACAATACGGGGACGGGGCCGATGCCACCACCAGCTCTGTCTCAGCGCGGCCGGGCGGAAAGCGGTTGGCTTCAGTTGCCAACCGCTTCATCAGAATCGATCGTCTGCTCACGCTGGCTCCATGCCAGTCTCAGTTGCAGTAGCAGCATCAGATGGAGCAGCAGCTGGCTTCACAGAGGGCTATCCACACGATCTCTAACTCAGAGGAATGGATTTGGAATCGGGGTCGTTAATTTTAAAATATCAGACATTTTGCGAACTGCGCTCGGCGTACACGATCTGACGTAAGCGTCGATGGTCGACCTAAAACAAGGAATGGTAAACAACGACCGTCGGCCATGAACACCAAACGCCTTTGTTGTTCGGCGCCTCACGATTCATTTATCGATTCATCGGCCGTGAATCACCTCGATTGTCTGATATTTTCAGTCGTCTGTTAGGTGATTTTATCGATTATCGATCTCTTGCCTTGTCGAAGGAATATTAATCGTTGCGCGGTGTGTTTATGGTGTGAGCGTCGTGTGTTTTGGCGTTTTGCGTGGTGGGGTATAGCTACAAGTTTGGAATATGTCCGACGCGGGTGATACGAAGCCGTCGACCCCCATTCGTCAACAGATATGGGCCTACCGGGCAAACCTGGTGGCCATTCTGACGCCGATTGTGCTTATGCCGATCCCAATATTATACACATCGCAGGTATTGTTATACAGCTTCATTGTTTATCTTCATAGGCGTCCGCACACGGGGGCATTTGCCCCACCCGGATTTTGCTCATATTTTACAAAATTTCTGATTACAACAGTCCCAGGACGAGTTTCAATGCGAAAAACACTTAATTATTTACACTGGCGTAAACTTGTCCAAAATATTGGGGAGGGGCATTTGGTTATTTATTCTACACTTGTTGCATTGGGTGTACAGTCCATCTCAATTATTGTGGGGTGGCACGTGCCCCGGCTGCCCCCCCAGAGTCTATGCCTTTGATTATTTAGGTAAAGGCCATGACCATTATTTATTTTTAAAGTTGTCACGTGTTCTGTGTTCATGATCATTCTATGCAAAAACGTCATTTTGCTCCCCCTACAAAAATATTGCCCCCCCCCAAAATTCCTGCGGACGCCAATGTTTATCTTCATTGTGTTCGTCATCATCCAACATTTTATGCTCATCATCCACTATAATCATCATTTCTAATTATTATCATTATCATATTTCATTTGATCGATTTCTAATTGTAGCCTAATAGTCATACCTTATTTTATCACTTTCTAATTATTGCAATCAGACTTTATTTTATCATCATCATCATCATCATCATCATCATCATCATCATCATCATCATCATCATCATCATAATCATCATCGTCGTCGTCATCATCGTCATCGTCATCAGGATCAGCACCTCAAAACTGTGATAGTTTTCGTAGGATGGTAGGCCTAATGGTGTTGATGGGGTGAATGTGGGGGTGGCGTTGCAGAGGGTGATGGTTGTGTTGAGTGATGATGATAGAGGTGATGATGATGATTTTATGATTATAATGATGATGATGAAAACTGAGTATAAAGACGCAGTCGTTGTTTGCACAGGCAGCGCAGTGTGGCTACGCGATTCTCGTGATGGCCGTCTACTGGATGACGGAAGTGGTTCCGATGGCTGTTACGGCTCTTCTGCCAATCGTCTTCATGCCCTGGTTTGGAATCATGGACTCGAGGGACGTCTGCGAACACTACCTCAAGGTAAACGCCAGCAGTAGACACCACAGGGGCCTCTGTGTCGTTTTATATAGAGCCTTTTAGAAGTTGCCTCTGTGCTGGCCTAAGAACGAGTTCATCCGCAAACAAATTAATGGAAACATTGTCGTTGGCGGCCTCTCGCATATGTGTAGAACCCAGCCAACAGTATCCTCTGTAGTGTCTAGGGCACTTTACGTTACAATGTAATACTGTAATTGTAATTTGACAGTTATATAGCGCCGCTCAAAAAACAAAGCCAATTTGAGGTGCTCTCTGTGTCAGCATATACAATGTTAAATGTCGCATCAAGAACTAGAACATTAATTACATCAGTTTACAATGTAATTATACACGTAATCTGCAATTGTTATTAGCAATTCAATTAGCATAAGGCGTATTTATATAGCGTCTTTTCTTATGTTAATGCTAATGGTAATTGCAAATTTATATAGTGCCACTTCAAGAGAGACTCTCAACGCATCCATTACAAAATCATATCTCACGTACAACGCCCTTCAAACTGTTTGGAATGATCTCCCAAAAGATCTCCGCCAGTTTGCTCATCCTCCCATATCGCCTGTTGACATCACCTCTCCTCCGCTCGCACTGTCCTCTGCTGCTTTCCACTCACGACTGAAAACCGAACTCTTCAAGCTATCCTATCCTGATTCCATTCCTACGCCACCACACAATCGCCACCATAACCGATTACCACCGTAGCGCCCTGCTGTGTCCTCGGTTTGACCTCCCCGGACTCTGACCTGGCACCGGAACGGATAAGGCGGATATGGCTATTGAGGATTTGATTTGATATAGCGCCGGTGAATAAGCTGGTCTCCCTGACTTGGCTTTTGTGTGGCGCTGAGAAATTTCGGAGATTTACATTTACATTACACAGTGAAACCACGATCGAACAAAATGGTCTTCGAGCGTTTGCGGAAAAGAGGGAAAGACATGTCAAACCTCATCTAATCTAATCAGATCCATTGACTTCTATAGCGCCACGTTATCACAGTACACAAGGCTTCAGTCGATGGTCACTTCATTCATGCCTACCCAGGGTAGAAATTCACCCAAGTGGGGGAGACGGCGATTGTTTTTTGTCCAACAATGGCTACGACAACACACCATTTTATTGATTTCCTGAATAATTCATCGCCTCGTCTCCGTACGCTGTGCAGCCTGACAGGGTGCTGTTCGCATTGGCACCGAGTGTACCCGGGGCGTGTTCCGCCACTGTTCCGTCCATGGTTCCGACTGTACTCGGAGTACTACGCTCTTCGTGTGTGGAAAGATATCGAGCAGATTACGTGTAATTGTAAATGTAAGTGTCGAACATTTCTCAGTGCTTACAGAAGCGTCAGCGAGACCAGTTTATAAACACAGGCGCTATATAAATTCCAGTCCGCAAGAACCAGGTTGTTTGGTCAGTTCGGTGTCAGGTCAGAATCTAGGGGAGGTCAAGCAGAGGAGAGAGCCTGGTGCTATGTTGGAAATCGATGGAGATGTGGAGATGGTGGTCGTGGGTGGTGGCACCGTGGTGCTGGAGTGGAGCCCGGATGAGGACATGACATTTGACATTACATAGGCTAGCACAGAGAACTGCTCTGATTTGTTTTGCTCTTTAGTGGGCGCTGTATAAATTACAATTGCAATTACAATGAGAGCATGGTAAATTCGGTGTTCAGCCTTGAGTGGAATGCTGCAAAAGAGAGCAAGCGAAGGGGGAGTGCTGCCTTCCAGGGAGAGTGCTGCCTTCCAGGCCATGGGAATGCTACCTTCCAGAGGAGTGCTACCTTCCAGGGGGAGTGCTACCTTCCAGGGGAGTGCTACCTTACAGGGGATTGCTACCTTACAGGGGGAGTGCTGCCTTCCAGGGGGAGTGCTACCTTCCAGGGGAGTGCTGCATTCCAGGGGGAGTGCTACCTTCCAGGGGGAGCGCTACCTTCCAGGGTAGTGCTGCCTTCCAGGGGTGAGTGCTGCCTTCC
The DNA here is from genome assembly GCA_963556255.1 of Allolobophora icterica. Taxonomy (NCBI): domain Eukaryota; kingdom Metazoa; phylum Annelida; class Clitellata; order Crassiclitellata; family Lumbricidae; genus Allolobophora; species Allolobophora icterica. Next base: position 45,626,252 of record OY744615.1, on the reverse strand, counting down.
AGTGGGAGTGCGGTTTTAAGAGTTGATGTCATACAACCAGGCGCTGTAACCAATCGGTTACCTTGTCCCTGTTTAATAGTCTAATCTGCTGCTGTGCCTGGTTGCTTCCGTGACCGCCAGCCAGAGCCGGGTCTGAATTTTATTACCGATGTAGTAATAGGGTTTTATTAGCGATAGTGATTTGTTTCGTACTGCCGTGTTTGCTTAGAGTGCGTAAAGGTTGAGTTGCTCTGGGCAGAGTCCGAACCAGCTGTGGAACACGCCCTCCTTTAATTCAGTCTAAGCCTGTGAGGATCACGGGGTTCGTATCCATTCTGGTTCTTTTGTTCAGTTAACTCTTGCCCGATTTCACAGTGCACTTCTGAACACAGCGCAGATCCCTGCTAAGATCTCTGACTAAAACCCTATAAATTGCGAAAATTCGTAAACTAGAGATTCAACGAAAATGATATTCATATAGCTTAAGAGAACGCGATTAAGAGGTGTTTAATTAGAGCATGCTAGCCAGAAACTTTACGCAAAAACTGTCAACATATGGTGTCAGTAAATCCAACTTAAAGGTGTCTAAGCACAGTAAACTATCGGTGGTAATATTAAGTGGTAACGACATCTTATAGATGCCAGAGGTCGGTTAACGTCAAATAATAATAATAATAATAATAATAATAATAATAATAATAATAATAATAATAATAATCTTCGTTTGATATTTTCAAACTGACAATTACGCAGTATGATTACAAATCAGTATGAACGGATGATCACAAGTTATTCCAGTTGTCGAAGTATAACTGTGCAGCCATGCACGGCGCCCATCACGTCCTACATCTCATTTTTACAACGCGCCATCTCGCGAATGATAGGCTGAGTGGACCTTTGGGAGGGTTGCGGGAAGCGATCCCGCTACCTATTGCTCTTCACGCCAGTGTGTTACCACTACTCTGTGGACCTCCCCCTCCCAACTTTTCTAATGATGTGCATTGCTTACTAGCGACTGAATGAAGATCAGCAGCTTTATTAGGCCTACAGCATAAGATTAAGAGGTGTCTAAATAGAATTTTACGCCAGCTGGATGGATCCGGAGTTTAACGACATCTTATAGCCACACAGGCTGATGACGTCGACAGAAATTAGTGTGGCATATTATAGCGCGCCAGCTAGAAACTGTTTGCAACATGTGGTGTCAGTAAATACAGTTTAAAGGTGTCTAAACACAGTAAACTATCGGTGGTAATGTTAGTGTTTAAAGTTTAAACACTAACATTACCACCGATAGTTTACTGTGTTAAAGACATCTGTCCGTTGACGTCGAACTTTCCTATGGACGCGATGATGGTCCAAGCTAGCGATTGAACGAAAATGATTTTCATATAACGTAAGCAAACGCGATTAAGAGGTGTCTAAATGGAGTATAAATTTTGAGAATATACCAGCTGAAAACTTTGCGCAAAATCATCAACATATATGGCGTCAGTAAACAATAAACTATGGGTAGTAATATTAAAGAGTTTAACCACCGGTTATGGATGCCAGTTAGCCATACGTTGTCGTCGAACTTTCCTATGGATGCACTTCATCTTCATTTAGCGATTGAACGAAAATCATGTCCATGTAACTTCAGGAAACGCTAATCAAGATTATCAATATGTGAGCTTGGAACGTTGCGTAAAATTGACAACATATGGTGTCAATAAATGCGATTTAAAGGTGTCCAAACACTGTAAACTACGGGTAGTATTATTAAGTGTTTAACGACATCTTATGGATGCGAGGGCCGTTGACGTCTAACTCTCCCAAAAACCCCAATGCTATACTAGCCATTGAACGAAAATCATATTCATATAGCTTCATGGAATGCTATTTAAAGGTGTTATAATTTGTCAATGTGCGTGCTAGAAACTGCGTAAAGTTATCAACATATGGTGTGGGTAAATGCAATTTAAAGGTGTCTAAACACAGTAAAATTCGGGTGTAATATTGCGTTAATGATGCCTTATGGCCAGGGGCGGATCCAGAAGGTTGACCAGAGGGCCCAATATTATTATTATTATTATTATTATTATTATTATTATTATTATTATTATTATTATTATTATTATTATTATTATTATTATTATTATTATTATTATTATTATTATTATTATTATGCCCCATGGTAAATGCGATTCCTCAGGGACTTCAAGATTAGTAAAACTGTTGAGTGAAATTATTATTATTATTACTATTATTATTATTATTATTATTATTATTATTATTATTATTATTATTATTATTATTATTATTATTTTATGCCCCATGGTAAATGCGATTCCTCAGGGACTTCAAGATTAGTAAAACTGTTGAGTGAAATTATTATTATTATTACTATTATTATTATTATTATTATTATTATTATTATTATTATTATTATTATTATTATTATTATTATTATTATTATTATTATTATTATTATTATTATTATTATTATTATTATTATTATTATTATTATTATTATTATGCATTTATTAATCACCACAATCTAATGACCGGGCATCAATCGATGGCACTGAGCAGTTGTGAGTGAAGGACTTGCTCAACATCCCTACATCATGATTGTCTCAGAGGAGGCTGGAACCCATAGTCTCCGTGTTACAAGGCGACCGCTCTAAGAAATCGGCTGCCGTGTCCCACGATCTACCTACCATCAGCTCTTAAAACCATGCTGATGCCTTTCTCGGAGTACGCTCGGAGCAGCGGACGTGTAGTCCTTCAGAAGAGCACTGCTCGCGAGCTTCTTCGCCTGTCGTTGGACGTGTCTCTCTAATTCGATTTATGTCTGTGGACAGGAAAGGAACGAGCCATGGCCGTCCGGCGCGACGTACTTGACTCGGAGTATTCTTGCGTCAACGGGAAAATAAATTACTATAGTGGAAGAGAAGCGAAAGACAAGAATGAAAGCATATCTGAAGTGCTCAGAAGGACTTCTGGCTCTCTGGATGCTCTACATGAATATTTGAGCTCTATATAAATATTTGTTTATGTCTTTTGGCTGGGGAGGCTGAGCAGAAGTTCTTTTCAGCGTCTTGGAAATTAAATCTTAACGTAGGCTCTATGTGCTGGTTTCTATGGAAACATATAAACCAGTTTCCATGGAAACGTAACTATCGTCTGTCTTACGGGCTGATCTTCTGGATATTGACCTGAAGCTTGGCTTTGGTGTGCCATCGGTTGATGCCTTGTGCATTAGACACCGGCGCAATAGAAGTTATTAATTACTATTACAATTACCGGTTTTGTGGAAACGTATCTATCGGTTTCCGTGGAAACGTATCTTCCGGTTTCCATTGGAAACAGTAACGTTTCTGAGACATCAGTTTTGTGGTTGGGCTGACATTTTACGTAAAGCCTTGATCAAATGTCATTCGATTGTAATCGTAGTTGTAATCTGAGAATGTCTTCGGTGCCCAGAGAAAGCTAAGCCATGGGAACCAGTGACTTGCTTGCTTAATACTGACTTGCTTTTCGTTTATATTAATACTTAATGTTTGGAGCGCCACTGATAAGGTTTTTCTTGAAGTGGAGCTTTCTGATTGTGAGATTACAATTACAATTACCTAATATCTCACCTCTTGCGATCTTCAAAGAAAGTGACTCTTATTTGTTCCTTGAGTGACGCTATATAAATTTTCAGTTACAATTACAATTAAAGTTTAAAGGCGCTTTATAAATTTTCAGATAAATGCATAATTAGTGAACGTCTGGATGTCTTTCAGGACGCCAATATGTTGTTTTTCGGAGGGCTGATGATCGCAATTGCCGTCGAGAAGTGGAACCTACACAAGAGAGTGGCACTTCGAGTCCTCATGCTAGTTGGATCAAAGCCGCCATGGTCAGTAATCGACATACAATACAGCACAATACAATACGATACAATACAATACAATACAATACAATACAATACAAACTGTATTTGCTATTGTCGCTTCAGAGTTCAGAACATCGCTGGAGCTGAGAATGTGCGTGAAGGACAACTTGAGGTCCATACACGGTAACGTTTCAGGGAGAGATCGAACCAGTGCGGGTTCGATTCTCCTCCTCTGAGACGGTTACTCTGCATTACAGTCGAGCACTCTTACCAGTTGGCCACGTACCAGTAGGATTAGGTTTTATCTCGGTATTGGCTTGTCATTGCCGATCGACTGAAACAATCTCTAGTTTCCTGGTGTTTTACTGTGTCTCATATAGACCAGAATAGAATTGATATTAAGGCCACGACCCATGAGAGGAATTCGCCACCCCACCGGCTTAAGTAATTATTGTTTCCCATCTGAAGATATATTTTCCATTCGCGATAGTCTGGCCGTGCTGTGCTCGGCTGTCAATCGAGAAGTCGGCGGTTCAATCGCTACCAGAGCAGAAATTGTTTCGAGATTGCTCTCCCTATTGCGTCTCTCGGCGGAGTAATGAGAAACTGACGTACTGACCGTACCTGTGGGTGGAAGATCCGGCGTCGAGGGAGAGGATTGGCCACCTGTCTTCAGTATTTAAGCATTGCTTTGGTTTTCTTTGTTAAAGTGCGAGGGAGTGGACCACGAACGTAGCTTTCTGCTGATTTGATGTGGCATTTATTAGAGCAATTGTATTTCTGTATGTGTGTTTGTGTGTTTAGGATAATGTTTGGTTTCATGAGTGTCACGGCTTTCCTGTCGATGTGGTTGAGCAACACAGCGACGACCGCCATGATGGTTCCAATTGCTCATGCTGTTCTACGAGAACTCGGTGAGCATCGCAGACGACAGCTCGAGCGACTCATTCCTAAGGATCACATGAACCCATCCAGTAAGACATATCTGTTTTATCTATTATCTGTTATCGAAATTGTGTGTGTGTGTGTGTGTGTGTCACAGTGTGTGTGAACTGAGTTTTGTGTACAGTCTTGCAGTGCGAGATATTGGCGTATATATTTAGTGCGCTTACTTTAGTTTCACGTGTATATGTATATATGATAGATGTATAACGTTTAGTCTTAGTGACACGCGCGGCCGGCCGATATCGGCAGCGGCGCGCTATATGTATATTATTAGAGTTCGTTTATGCGCACAGAAGACAGGTGTGTCAAGAGGCGCGAAGAATTATGCTGACTAGAGAAGTTTGAATTCGAGTGTGTTCGCTGTAGTAGTGTGGCTGACTAGTCGAGTTGTAATCGAATTGAGTTCTGTCTGTTTGTTTTCTTATTAAACGAAAAGATATTAAACTGTGTTGGTGATTCGTACGAGGAAAAGCTACTTATACGTAGAATTAGTGTTCAAAAGGTGAACGTTAAATAGGCGTTAAGTACAAGAGAACAAGGACTTAGCAAGAAGGATTGTCAACGGAAGGATTGGGTTGACATTATTGGTGGCAGCGGTGGGATAAAAACTCACGGTGGAACAGCGTCGGTGTGGATAAAAACTCACGGTGGAATGGAACAGCGTCGGTGTGGATAAAAACTCACGGTGGAACAGCGTCGGTGTGGATAAATACTCACGGTGGATAATAACTCACGGTGGAACAGCGTCGGTGTGGAATAAATACTCACGGTGGAATAAATACTCACGGTGGAATAAATACTCACGGTGGATATAAACTCACGGTGGATTAAAATTCACGTTATCACCTCCTTCGGCGGATAGAAGAATCTACGACGGGGATAAAAGAATTTACGCGTTGTTGCTGTGTGACGAGTTTACGATATCAACGACGGTGGAACACGAGAAAACGGTATAAAAATTTCGTTGTTTTTCACGAACAAATACAAAAGAAATCCCGTTTGTTTATCGATTCACACACTAAGAAAAACCGTGACTTCTTTGAAAAGAGAAATCACCAAAGTAAACAAGTAAGATGGAGAAACTAAGTGCTGAAAGACAAGCAGATATTAAGAAGATGTCTACGGAAAGGCTAAAACAGCGTTTGTTGAAAGCCGGTTTTAAAGAAGAACAATTAGAAGGTATGTCACGTGGTGACATGATGCAGGAACTCGCCGATGTGTGGGTTAAGGAAGAAGTCGAAGAAGAAGGTGCAGTTGGCGGTGCCGTAGAAAAGGTTATTGAAAAACCTCCTGCGCCTATGTCTATGGAGATGTTGATGCAGTGGATGATGATGAAAGAAGATAGAGAAGATAAACGGAGACAAGAAGCAGAACGTGTAAGACAAGACGAATTGCGCTTGCAGAGAGAGAAAGAAGAGAAAGCAGAACGTCTGCAGAGAGAGAAAGAAGAGAAAGCAGAACGTCTGCAGAGAGAGAAAGAAGAGAAAGCAGAACGTTTGCAGAGAGAGAAAGAAGAGAAAGCGGAACTTGCAAGGCAAGAGGAATTGCGTCTGCAAAGAGAGAGAGAAGATAAAGCAGAACAAGTGCGTAAGGCAGAACTTGAATTGCAAAAGAATCAGTTTGAGATTCAGTTAGAACAGTTGAAAAGAGATAGGGAAGATGCTGAAAGAAGAAGATTGGAGCAGATGATTGAATTTGAAAAAGCTAGAAAAAGTGATGAAGAGGTTCGTCAGCAACAGATTGAAGCAAAGAGAATGCGTGAAGAAGAAAAAGAAAAAGCGCGAACGTTAGAGTTAGAACGTGCGGAACAGATCAGACAAGAAGAACTCAAATTTCAGAAAGAAAGTTTGGAAAAGGCAGAGACAGAAAGACAAGAACGTCTGAAACTGGAGAAATCAAAATTGACATTGAAAGAAACGCAAATGAGAGAAGAACGGGAAGCTGAAAGAAGGAAACAGCAAGAAAGTGAAACTTTGGTGTCAAAAATTAAGAAAATAGGTGATGCAATGAAGCATGTATTGCCTCAAATGCCAACTGATATGATGGAGGTGCCATTATATTTTGAAACAGTCGAGAACGCGTTTCGTAGTTTTGCTGTGGAGAAGCCGTTTTGGGTTAAATTATTACTACCATTGATGACGCCGAAAGCTCGAACTGTTCTGAATAGATTGTCATTCGATGATCTAGACAATTACGATAAAGTCAAGCAGCACTTATTAAAAGAATTTAAATTGACTTCGAGAGAATACAGAGCCAGATTTGTGGATGCTAAGAAGACGACAGAAGAGACTTATACGATGTTTACGGCAAGACTGAAGAACTTGCTAAACTATTACGTGAGAAGTCGAAACGTGAACAGAGAGTATGATACGCTCTTTGATTTGCTGGTAGCGGATAAGCTAAAAGAATGTTTACCGCCAGGTCCACTACAGTTTGTATTGTCGAAGGAAGGAACTGACTGTCTCCAAGCTAGTGCAGTGGCAGACCTAGCAGACATTCATGTAAACAATCGAATTGGGTTTGCATTTCCAAATATAAACAGTTATCCTTCTCAACGTTCCGTAAACCAAAGCCAGAGTGGAAAGTGGAAAAGTAATCCAGGAACAGGGAATCAGTTCAAAGGTAAAGAAGTCAAGGCTAGTGTCCCTGTACCCAATGAGACCAGAGACGTGACGTTTGGTCGTCAGGGATTTAACAAATCGTCAGCGCCGTTTGCCAAGAGGGAAGGCAACACATCGTTTACGCAGTATAAGAGATATGAAGGAAATGAACAACGAGGCATGGTTGTGAAGCGTTGTCACAACTGTGGTTCAGACAAACATTTGGTTAAATTTTGTCCAGTTCCAGTGGCAGCAGCTAGTTCTAGCAGAAATCAAGAACACACAAGGGTGAATTTGATTCAAGTGGTTAGTGATACAGATAATCAAACCGCAAGTCAAGAAAACCAAGAGACTGAAGTAAAGTCGGTAATGAAATGTGGTATTCAAAAAGAAATTCTATTGGATGCTGGAATTCAGAGAGAAGTCATAGGAAAAGATGACAATCGAATATTGAAGAAATCGTTCTTGCAATATGTCGAGGTTGAAATTCGTGCAGTAGACGGTAAAGAGCCAGTGAAAGTCAAAGCACTGAGCGACTCGGGTGCAGAAATTCCGGTGATTAGTGAAGAATTACTGGAAGGCATGAAGGTGGAACAAATTGGAAAAGTGAATTTGCAATGTGTGGCAGGAGATGCCATTCCTGCGAAGTTAGTGAAAGTCGATGTTAGACTGTGTGATAGTGACGTGGAAGAAGAGGGATTTCCGCGTAAAATCCAGTGTTCACTTACACCTTATGTCACCTTGATGTGTGCTAGTATTGCAAAGATGGGCAGTACAGAAAGATTCTTGTTGCATCCAGAGATAATTGCCGAATTAAAAGCCGTACCACAGATGAAAGTTAAAACGATACAAGGAGATGTGAGTGTACGAGCAAATGTAATGACGAGAGCGCAGAGTCGGAAACAGGAAATGGCAGATGTTGATGAGAAGAGTGAAACTGAAAGTTCAAGTGATGAGGAAAACGAAAGTAATGAGCAACGAAGCTTATCGCGAGATGGTGTAACATCAGAGATGAATGAGCAAGAGATGGTTGCATGCGAGAATGGCACATTAAATGAAACGGAAGAAGACAATGAATGTGATGTGGGGATAGGAGACTTGTATAGAGATGAAGAGATGGATGAAGAACAAAAGGTGCAGATTGCCGATTCGAAGAAGTTCGAAGAGCAACAGAGAAATGATGAATCGTTGAAGCCGTGGTGGAAGTTAGCACAAGAGAAAGAATCTGAATTCTGTGTAATCAACGGTTTATTGCATAAGAAATATCAGATATTAGACCAGACGATATATCAACTAGTGTTACCAAAAGAGAGACGAATTAAAGTGATGGAATTGGCGCATGAATCGGTATTTGGAGGACATCTAGGAGAAGAGAAAACAAGAGAACGAATAAAATTATCTTTTGTATGGCCAAAGATGAGAAGAGACATTGTGAAATTTTGTAAGTCTTGCGAGAAGTGTCAACTAAAGGCAAGGAGTCTGGTGATGGATAGAGTGCCTATCACTCCAGTCTCAAGAGAAGAGGTCGCCTTCAGGAGAATGACGATGGACCTCGTTGGCCCGATCGATCCAGTATCTGCTGCAGGTCACAAGTATTGTTTATGCATTGTGGACTCGTGCACCAGATGGCCTACAATCTTTTTATTGAAATCGCTGACAGCGAAGGCTGTGTGTGAAGCGTTGATGGAACTATTCATGAACGTTGGTGTGCCGTCAGTGATTACAAGTGACCAAGGAACGAACTTCACAGCCAGTTTGACAAGAGAATTTCTCGATTTAATGGGCTGTAGTCCACGATTCGACACACCAGGACACCCAGAGGCTGCTGGATTAGTAGAAAGATGGAATCAGACATTTAAAAAGATGATCCATCATGTGATAATAGACAACCCGAGGAAATGGCACAAGATAATTCCTTTCACAGTGTGGGCATTACGAGAAGTGCCGAATGCAACTACTGGAGTATCACCATATATGCTTGTCTATGGGAAAATTCCGAGAGGACCATTGGCAATATTAAAAGAGAGTTGGACTAGAGAAATAAACTTACCACCTCATGTTGGAGTTAAACCAGAAAAGTATTTAAAAGAACTCAAAGAAAATATGGAGAAAGCATTATTGTTTGCAGAATCCTACTCTCGAGAAAAGCAATTACAATACACGAATCAGTATAACAAAAGAGCAAAGCACAAAGAATTTGAAGCTGGTGAGAAAGTCATAGTTTTGTATCCAACGTCAACAAACAAACTTATTTCTCGATGGCATGGTCCATGTACGATCATACATCGAAGATCAAAGTACTCTTATTTAGTCGATATGGGTGAAAATGGTCGAAAAATAATTCACGCCAACAAGATCAGAAAATATATTACTCGAGCATTAAGTTGTGGTCTAATCGTTGAAGAAGATGAAGATTTTGGCTCAGTGGTTGAATTACCAATGAGGAATGAGGTTCAAGATGACAAGAATTCACTTAACCTCGATCCTGAACAAATTAGCCATTTGACAGTAACTCAGCAAGAACAGTTGTTGAAAGTCTTGAACAAATACTGTGACAGATTTTCAGAAAAACCCGGATTATGTACATTGGTTGAACATGAAATTGAACTAAAACCAGGATTTCGTGGAAAGGAATTTGCAGCATATCGAATTCCTTTGATTTATCGAGCAGAAGTGGAACGTCAGATCAAAGAAATGTTAAAAACAAACATTATCAAACCATCATCGAGCAGAATGGCAAGCCCTTTGGTTATTGTTAAAAAGAAAGACGGATCTTTAAGACTTGCCTGTGACTACAGATACATTAACTCATTCACAGTGGATTGTAAATATCCGATGCCGATTGTCAGAGACGTTTTGAACAAAGTTGGAAAGTCTAATGTGATTTCTATTTTGGACTGTCGAAGTGCTTATTGGACTTGTCCTGTAAAACAATCTGATCAATGGAAGACAGCTTTTGTAACACATAATGGACTGTATGAATTTACTCGTGTTCCTTTTGGAATGATAAATTCTGGACGAACTTTTGTTAAAGCGATAAATTTAGTTTTACAGCCTATAAGCGACTTTGCAGAACCGTATGTTGATGACATTGCTGTGCATTCTGACAGTTGGAAAGTTCACTTGCAGCATCTAGATGCATTTTTGATGCAAATGAGATTGCCTAACTGTCGCGGTCGACTCCTTCGATCGCAACGACGAACCAACGAAGGAACTATTAAAAGATCTTTAATTAAAAATAAAATCGATTAAGTGTAAAGTAAGTCAACTCGTCTATCAAATATCACAATCGTAGACAGCACACAGGTTGGCTGGTCTCGATTGAACGTCATACGATCAATGTTTCAACGTTTACAAATCTTCGTCAAAAAGCCCCCAATGTACATCAGGTCTATCTTATATAGAGTTCTCCCGGATTCCAGAACGTTCTGTGACGTCACTGTACTTTTCCCTGGAAAGTCCTACTGACACGTATATCCTTGTTGCATGCACCGAATTAATGTTGACAGCTTGTTGCAGAATTTTCCGTGCGTTGTAAACAAGCTTGTTGACACGTCGGTTTTCTTCCCTTGATGCATGCACCCGCGTAGACCACGACATTCCCTCCGCCCTCAGATGATGACACGTCTTCAGCACCATCCCGAACGGGTCATCACGATCAAGCCGGGCCTCCAGACTCCATCTCGATACAGCATATACAACCAAAACAAAACACATCAGTTAGTCAACTTATCCACACAATTTGCGGGCTCGATCCTTGTGTGTCGGGCCATTCCCCCCCTTCACCATCCGAGTCACAACCGAGAGAGGAAATCAGCCACCGTGTTCTGACGTCCAGGACGATATCGAAAGTCCACGTTAAACTCTTGCAATGCTAACGCCCAACGAGTCAGTTTCGCACTCTTAGGGCTTGCATCTGTGAGATAAGACAAAGGATTATGATCTGAATAAATGATTATCTTTGATAAGAATATCCATGACTTGAATCGTTTAAGTGCCCAAATTACTGCGAAAGCCTCTCTCTCAATTGTAGACCAATGCATCTGTGTATCTGTAAGTTTAAGGCTAGCAAAAGCAATTGGTTTTTCTTGACCTTCTTCGGTCCACTGAAACAAGCAACACCCGACCGCGGTGGCACTTGCGTCAACACTTAAACCAAATTCCTTAGTGAAATCAATGGTATGCAACTGTGTAGCTTTACTGAGATCATCCTTTAACTTATCTAGTGCTTCTTGATGCTTTTGCTCCCAAGGCACCTTCGTAGGTATGTTATCTCGTGTCAAATCAGTTATTACCCGTGCTTTTTCAGCTAAAGCAGGTATAAAATTTCGAAAGTAACTGAAAAAACCCATAACCCTTCTAACGTCTTTCTTTGTTGTTGGAGGATGGATATCATTGATCGTAGCGATCTTACCTGGATCAGGTTCAATACAACCTGACCCTACTATATGGCCAACAAACTTTATTTTGTTTTGTGCAAAATTACATTTTCTTAAATTCAAAGTGAGTCCTGCTTCCTCAATAGTTTGCAAGAATTTCTCTAGATGTTCTAAATGGTCATTCCAATTCATTGAAACCACTGCCATATCATCGACGAATGGTTCGGTAAAACTTCGCACTGGATGTAAAACTTGGGTCATAGCACGAATAAAGGTATTGCTAGCGGACTTGAGTCCAAACGGCATCCTTGTGAACTCAAAAAGTCCTGCATCACATACGAATGCCGTAAGCCATCGATGTTCTTTCCGAACTGGAATTTGCCAATACCCCGATTTCGCGTCGAAAACACTAATAAACTTTGCCCGTCCCACCTTTTGTAAGACGTCAGCAATGTCTGGGGTCGGGTAACAATCACCTAGAGAATATTTGTTAACATGGCGATAATCAATTGCCAATCGAACGCCATTTTGACCTTTGGGTCCCTTTAAAACGCAAACTACCGGACTGGCCATTTCACTTTTCGATGGTCGAATGATGTCTAATGCCAACATTTCTTCTATCTGGCGTTGTACTTCAGGTTTAAGTAGCTCAGGTACTTTATATGCCCTTAAACGCTTAGGAGTGAAATCATGAGTTATCTTAATTTCATGTTCTAATACTGGACAATACCCAGGTTTATCCACAAATACTGCCGTGTGCCGATCCAAAATTTCAAAAAGTTGCTTCTGTTCCTCTTGCGAAAGATGCGCTATAATCAGAGGATCAATTCGCTTACTCGGGCTTATTTGTTCACGTTCTTCCTGATCTACAACCTCTACTATACCAAATTCTTCATCTTGATCAACAATTACTGAACAGCTATTGATCATCGCTTGTTCGAGTCGTTCATGGTATCGCTTGATCTTATTTGCGTGTAAATGTCTTTGTTTTCCCTCTATTTCTACTATATAAGAATATGGGGATTTAACCTTGACTACGGTAGCAGGTCCTTGCCATCGACTATAAAATTTAGAACTACCAAAATCTGGTGCTAATACTGCTACTTTATCTCCAACTTCGTATTTTCTGTCAGTACTACGCAAGTTATAATAATCTGCATACCGCTTTGTTTCTATATCACTATAGTAATCTGCATAAACTTTCGCGAATTCGAGGTTTTCCTTTAGTGATTGGAGATACTCTTCGGGTGATTTACCTAAGTTAAGAGGTACTTTTCGTTCGCCAGCCCACGATTCCTTCAACACACTAAGTGGACCCCGAGGAAGAGTTCCATAAACCATAGTGAATGGTGAAATATGAGTCGTGCCTGAAGGTTTTTCTCTAAGGCTCCACAGAACAAACGGTAACAATTGGTGCCATCCACGAGGATCAGATTGAGCAAGCTTAAAGATCATGGTTTTCAAGCTTTGGTTGCATCTTTCAACCAATCCAGCTGCCTCAGGATGTCCAGGGGTATTAAATCTGGGACTACAACCCATTCGCCGCAAGAATTCTTTCGTCAAACGACTGGTAAAGTTGGTACCACAATCAGAACTGATGATCCTTGGAATAGAAAAAGTTGTAAAAACTTGCAACAGAGCTTCACAAACTCCCTTTGCATTCAGCGATCTAAGAGGATACGCCATCGGCCAACGAGAAAATTTGTCCACCAGAACCAGAGCATAATTGTACTGGGGTTTCGATTTGTTGGATTCTCCAGTCACTACCATAGGGCCAATACAATCCATATTTAGATGGTTAAAACAGAGTTCATCCGCCCTCGGAATAGGAGTGATCGGGACTCGATCTGCCACTTTAACTGGAGTTCTTAGTTGACAAATTTGACAAGACGCACAATATTCGCGAATCCTCTCATCCATTCTTGGAAACCAAAAGTTTAATTTGATCCTGGCTCTCGTTGCCTTAAAAGCCATGTGCCCAGCACATGGGGCATCGTGTGCTACTCGCAAGACAACCTCGATTCTATCTTCCGGTAAACATAATTGATTAACCTTATGTCCCATAATTTCCCCTTTGTGGTACAGGAGGTTATTATCTATAAAGAAATTATTTTTATTCTGTCTCGCTTGTTGCCAGCAAGATATAAGATTGTGACAATTCTGTTGCTCACGCAATAAAGTATCATTATTCGCTACTCCCTCATCAGACTTGAACTCTGTTGACTCAACATCAAGAAAATTATCTGAATCATCAACTAGTTGCTCCTGAGAATATTCATTCACTTCTGACGGCAAGGATTCGTTGCTGTTACTTTTCTCGATATTAACTTCTAAGTTATCTTCTTCTGCCCCTTTATTTATTTGTACACATCGATCTACGCCAGCTACCATCACTACATATTGCGAACTATCCCTTAATAGGTCCACAACATGGGGTGTCAAAATAACCCGTTCATTTAGTTCAGGGACTGCAGCGAACATGACGCACAAAGATGGCGCAATGTTTGTCGTTCCTTCCATTGAATTAGCTAATTTCATTTGTAGGTATACTACATCTGCCTTACATCCTTCTCCCTGAAAACCAATTATATTAATCCGTTTAATCACGGGTAAGTTTAGTGACTCAATTAATTTCTTATCAATACAACAAATTTCTGCTCCTGAATCAGATAATGCTGGCTGAGAAGGGAGATCTTCAATCTGTACATTGATATACGACCTCTCGTGTAATCCATCAATACTATTCTCGTATACCCTTACAGCAGTTTCCAACCCTATTGGTTTAGAATTATCCAATAAATTCCCTTGCTTTACTTGTTCAGGTATCTCATGCAACACGTTGACCTTCTCAACAACTAAGTCGATCACTTCTTCAGTTGGGTTCCCAAATATACAAGTACTCACCTTTTTAGAACTTGGTTTGGTCTGGCACTCCCTTGCCATATGACCCTTCTGATGACATAGGAAACAGAGACCCTTTACCTTGGCCTCCTCCTGAGACACCCTCGCACCTATCTTGGCTTCACCCCTTATTTCCGGTTTGGGAGACTTGGGTTGAGCTGTCTGGTTATTGACTTGAACATGTGGTTGACCTTTCGTCCAATTGTTATACTTCGGTGTCGGATGACTACGGCATACTAAGTCATTCCCACCATCATGCGACGCTACATAAATGTCAGCCGCATTAGCTATGTCTTCACAGCTCAACCACTCCTCTTTTTCTTGGGCCAAGATATAATCTAAACAAGCCTTCGACAAGGACTCCTTAAGCCGATCCGCAACCAATAAACTTACAAGTTTATCAAACTCATCAGTTATCTTTCTACTTTTCAAATAATACATAAGAGCCACACGCAATTTGGATGAATAGATCGTAAATGATTCGTCCGATGCTTTGTGCAACGACCAAAATCGGGCTCTAAGATTTGAAGGGCTTATCTTAAACTCCCTTAGCAAAAACTCCTTCAGGAATTTGTAGTCATGGAGCTGTGCCTCAGTAAGGCGCATGGTTAATGCCTTAGCTCTTTCACTTAAAATGGCTAGCAATAATTTTGCTCTAACATCTTCATCCACCTCATACACATTAAACAAACCATCCAAGTGATCAAAGAAACCTGGAATTTCTATAGGGTCGGAAGGAAATTTCCAAAGAATATTCTTAAGGGCATCACTATAACGCTTAGTACGACTTGCTAAAGAATCTCTAACATTTCGTTCTTCCTGCTTTTCCTTCCTCTCCCTTTCTTCTTTCTCTTTCCGTTCCTTCTTTTCTCTTTCTTCTTTCTCTTTCCGTTCCTTCTTTTCTTCCTCTCTCCTCTTTTCCTCCCTTTCTTCCTTCTCCTTCCGTTCCTCCCTTTCTCTTTCTTCCTTCTCTTTCCGTTCCTTCTTTTCTTCCTCTCTCCTCTTTTCCTCCCTTTCTTCCTTCTCCTTCCGGTCCTCCCTTTCTCTTTCTTCCTTCTCCCTTTGTTCTTTCTTTTCTTCCTCTCTCCTCTTTTCCTCTCTTTCTTCCTTCTCCTTCCGTTCCTCCCTTTCTCTTTCTTCCTTCTCCTTCCGTTCCTCCCTTTGTTCTTCATATTTACGGATTTCGAACTCCAGACGGCGCTTCTGCAGCTCGTAATCCACTCCTGTTGGAGATATTGGACTACCCTTAAATTCCTCTTCCTCCTTTCCAATCTCCATGGCCCATTCTTCCATTAATTGATTTCGATCCCATGACATAACATCATCTTCGTCCCTTCCTGCCTTCATAAGATACACCCTAAGGCGCTCAGACGACATTTTGCGAATATTCGCTTGCATCTCTGTTGTCAACGCTTCCATTTTTACAAACAGTCAGTCAACAACAATCAACAAAAAAAACAGACACCACGCGGCAAACCCGCCACACAAAAGGAAAATTCCACAACCCAAAGTGCAACTATGCAGTATCCAAAGAAGTACACTCGCCAAGTACGCAAAAACTATACAAGCTCACGCAAGTCTGGCCTCGATCACAACAATGGATCAAATTTCAAAGAAATAATCAGCAGATATTGAAAGAGAAATAATGGCTGCCTCCCACTCGGCTGCAACTCCACTCTCTTTTCTCCTTCTCAGCCACGACAACACCTAGGATCTTACCCGTATGTTGACTGCTGTCTTCTGCTGTCTCCGCCGAACGACGCACTTCGTCCGTCCGACTGTCGTATGCCGATTCACCCGTCTCCCACGGTAGAAAGGCGTCTCGATCCGCTCGCTGTCTGGAACAGACCGTCTCTTGATCCTCCGGGTTGACTCCTTCCTCCGTCGGCTCGCGTCTTCTTCACCGGATCCAACACCGATGATCCCACCGCTGCCACCAATAATGTCGCGGTCGACTCCTTCGATCGCAACGACGAACCAACGAAGGAACTATTAAAAGATCTTTAATTAAAAATAAAATCGATTAAGTGTAAAGTAAGTCAACTCGTCTATCAAATATCACAATCGTAGACAGCACACAGGTTGGCTGGTCTCGATTGAACGTCATACGATCAATGTTTCAACGTTTACAAATCTTCGTCAAAAAGCCCCCAATGTACATCAGGTCTATCTTATATAGAGTTCTCCCGGATTCCAGAACGTTCTGTGACGTCACTGTACTTTTCCCTGGAAAGTCCTACTGACACGTATATCCTTGTTGCATGCACCGAATTAATGTTGACAGCTTGTTGCAGAATTTTCCGTGCGTTGTAAACAAGCTTGTTGACACGTCGGTTTTCTTCCCTTGATGCATGCACCCGCGTAGACCACGACAATAACGTTACTTTGAATTTGAAAAAATGCATATTTGGTAAGAGTGAGGTAAGGTTTATCGGTCATGTGGTTGGGTCTGGTAAGATAAAGATGAATCCAGACAGAATTGAAAGTTTGACTAATTTGAAGATCCCAGAAACTAAGAAGCAAGTTAAGCAACTGCTTGGATTTTTTAATTATTACAGACAGTTTATTAAGGACTTTGCACAGATTGCGAAACCTTTATCTGATTTAACTAGTAAACGTGTTTCTGATAAGATTGATTGGACTGTTGAACATCAGCAAGCATTTGATTTACTTAAAGAGGCTGTGCGATCCAAAGTAGTGTTATATGTTTTTGAAGTGGGAAAACCATTCAATTTGTACTGCGATAGTAGTGACTTTGCAGTCGGTGCTGTTTTAACACAGATGGACGACAAGGGAATAGAACGCCCTGTGTCATTTATCAGTCAGAAGTTAACTGATACCCAGAAGAGACGGGCTACTGTGGAAAAGGAAGCCTATGCTATTGTTTGGGCTCTAAACAAGTTAAAAGAAATTATAATTGGATCAAAAATTTTCATTTTTACTGATCACAATCCTCTTACATATTTGACTGAGTCAATGTCTAAGTCTGCTAAACTTGTGCGTTGGGCGTTAGCCTTACAAACTTTTGATGTTGAGGTGAAGTACAAGAAGGGCAGATTGAATGTTATTGCTGATTGTTTGTCAAGGTTATAAGTAATCGTAAGACTGTTTATTGATTAGTTAGATATATATATATATATTTGTTTCATGTATTTTGGTAATTTCGCAAATTTTGAAATTTAATTTGCTCAATTCCAGAAAAAGGAAGGAGGTAATGTGAACTGAGTTTTGTGTACAGTCTTGCAGTGCGAGATATTGGCGTAT
>OY744615.1:45383319-45605819 GCA_963556255.1 Allolobophora icterica | reverse complement strand
ATAATAATAATAATAATAATAATGATAATAATGATAATAAAATAATAATGCTCCTAAATAATTTTTTTAAAATAATAATAATAATAACAATAATAATAATAATAATAATAATAATAATAATAATAATAACGATAATGATAATGATGATGATGATGATGATGATGATGATGATGATGATGATGATGATGATGATGATGATAATAATAATAATAATAATAATAATAATAATTAATCCTGATTTTCCAGAAATAACAATAAATAGTCTAATATCTAAGTCCCCGAGGGATCATATGTACCTTGGGGCATAAGAAAAAAAAAATAAAAAATAATAATAATAATAATAATAATAAAATAATAATAATAATAACAATAATAATAATAAAAATTAAATTAAATTTCATCTGATGTCTTTAAGATGAGCAGATTCAGCTGGAGATCAAGATAACACCGGAGAACCACCACCACCACCAGCACCATCACCATCCGCGCCAAGACGACCAGAACATCAATTTCCGTTCTCTCTTCGTACCACACGACCCGATCCCAAAGAACGAAAGCTCCGTCACGCTTGACGCACTCGACGTTCCACTCGGATTCTCCAAGAACGAGAGTTCTGTCACGCTCGACGCGCTCGACATACCGTTCGGTTTCCCGAAAAACGACACGTGTATCACTCTCCTGGACGATGTCACTCCTACCCCAGCGTCTTCGAATCCGGATGTCGTGTGTTCCGGTCCGCCTGTGATTGGGATTCCAAAGGACGAGAGTACGAATACGTTGGTAGATGTCGCAGTTGAGGAACCGAAGAGGGAGAACTCTATGCTCGATGTAACAGCGGCTGGAATGCCGAAGAATGAAAGCTCACAGCTGCTGTTGGCCGAGAACCAGCGCAAGCGACGGCGTTACATCAGCGCTGGAGGAAAGTAAGCCAACATTCTGACTTGGTTATTACGTCTTTTTATTCTAGTTCTCTGACCTTGGGCAGGTTCAAAGATCTAATGGCTCCTGTGGACGCTTGGTTTCCTCCTTCTGTTTACTGTAGGCCTATCCATCCACCATCATCCAGTCCAGCAGCTTCCGTTGAGGTCTTCCACTTATTCTCTTTCCCTCCATTCTTCCGTTCATGGTAGTTCTCAGCAGGGAATCAACTCTTAGTATGCGACCTATGCACTTCCCCCGTCTCTGTCTCTTTATATAGTAGCCACAGATCTTTTTTCTTCCACCTTATAGGCTCTTATATATAGTGTACCTAATGCAATTCACTCATTCACTCATTCATTCATTCATTCAATAAATGTATGTAGCTTCTCTTCAAGATATCCGACCGGAAGTGCTCACAGCCCTGTCTTGACATATTTGAAGTTTTCTATGCAAAAACGTTATCTCCCCTCCCCTACAAAAGTTTTGCACCACCTCCCTACAAAAGTTCATGCGGATGTGACGTGGATCCGTACAATTTATTGCGATGTTGGAATCAGATTTTGCTACACTTGACCATCGGCTGGTGCCCTGTGCATTATGAAAGCGGCTCTATAGAAGTCATTAGATTAGATTGGATTGGATTGGACTGGACTGGACTGGACTGGACTGGACTGGATTGGACTGGACTGGACTGGACTGGACTGGACTGGACTGGACTGGACTGGACTGGACTGGACTGGATTGGATTGGATTTAGCTAAATCAAACGGCTACGTGGATCCGCCTTTTTGCGCTAACCCTCCGATGCGTGTATATGGTGTCGAATGTTCGGCGTATTGCATCATCATTTGAAACCTTCTAACCTACGGAGGTGCATTGGTTTCAGCAGCCATGGGGGAGGGGGAGCTTCGAACCTGTGCCTGTCTTATGTCTTGTCATCATCTAGCAATCTTCAGCATCCGGGAAAGCTGTTGACCTGCACATACCCGAGAGATTGCTAAGTCCCCATTAGGAATGTACAGCTGTCGTAAGCTGCGCATTTACTTGCACCTGTATGCCAATGGATTTGATCAGCATCCGGGAAAGCTGTTAACCTGCACATACCTAGGGAGTTTATCAGCATCGGCAAGCTACACACCTGCACATACCAATCTTCTCTTCCAGTTCTTTCAAGAAGGATTTAATTCACGGTGGATCGTAGGAGACTAGAAGTTTCGGCAAATGAGCACAGCGTGGATTATTTCAGAGATTTTAATTTCGGTCTATGTTATTATAGCACGGTCCAGAGGGACCTTAACTCTCGTGGCACCCATTCAAACGGTTGAAACGGATAGCTGTGGCAAAGGATCTCACCCGATCAATTAATTGAAGAATGAATAAGGCCAAGGCCATGCGGTCGCTCTAGCACGGTACTTATACTGCGACCTTAACTGACTGCCTGTTCAAACGCGCGGCGGTGGTGAAGGATCTCACCCGATCAATTCATTGACTAGTGAGCAAGCTCGAGGCCATAAGGTCGCCATAGAAAACAGTTTAACAATTATTATTTGTACATTTACATTCTATAGAAAACAGAGGAAGTGGTTAGAAAGCTTTGCTTATCCGAGTAACGGCTGTTGCGTAATCGGACGCCTACGTCTTTCATGCGCGAAGTACTTCCGTTGTAAAACAAACCCATTTGCTTTATCGTCAAAAGCACTTGGATGTTATCATTTCGCGTTACGCTGGGGAAGTTATCGTCGGAGCGTAAGCCGCCACTTGTAGCCTACGAACGGCGTAAGTTGCACTCGGGTTACCCAAGGATTTACCCAAGTGGATCGGCCTTCCTGTTTCCGCAAACGTCGGCTCAAGACCTTGTTGGCGATGAGTCATCGATGTCTGGAAGTGCGTGGGCGGGGGAGTGGGTCTTGTCGGGAATGCGGGAATGATGTGTGGTGTAGGGTTTGATTGGTCGGGTTGAAGTGTTTGGGGGAGGGACGTATGGTCCGCCTAGTAAATTATTCATCTGTCGGTTTATGCTGGTCTAGCTGGATGGATGGATGGATGGATGGATGGATGGATGGATGGATGGATGGATGGATGGATGGATGGATGGATGGATGGATGGACGGACGGACGGACGGATGGATGGATGGATGGATGGAGAGGGATGAAGGAGAGGGAATGAATAGATGTATAGGGGAAAGGAAGGAATTCTGAAGGTATGGATGTATGGTTGGATGGATGAATGGACGGATGGATGGATGGAAAAGAAGGAACGAGTGAGGGAGGGAGGAAAGGATGGATGGATGGATGGATGAATAGGTGTAGAGGGAAAGAAGTATGGATGGATGGATGGATGGATGGATGGATGGATGGATGGATGGATGGATGGATGGATGGATGGATGGATGGATGGATGGATGGATGGATGGATGGATGGATGGATGGATGGATGGATGGACTCGCTCCCTGACTATTCGGTGTAATTAAAAACTGTTCGTTAATTACCTAAGCAAACGCAACATTGGGCTTCATTTCTTAGATCTGCTGCTCTTCAAAAGATACGGTCGCTCTTGTCTGTCTGTCTGCCTGTCTGTCTGTCTGTCTGTCTGTCTGTCTGTCTGTCTGCCTGTCTGACAGTTCATTTAGTTCTAAGGAGAGCTTAATTAATGTTCACCTGTACGGAGATCAGTTAAAGCTCACCATGGCAACGGGTATACCTGCTGGCCTCCTGGGCTCTATTTCACGGATGGAGGACGGCGGTGCGTAGTGGGAGGAATCGTGGGAGAGATGGTTGGTGGTGGAGATGACGGTCTTTGTAGGCCGACGTGGAGAAATGACCTCTTGAGACCTTAGTTGTCCGTCTTAAACATTGCCAACCGAATTGGTGGAAACTGTCGTGCAGATTTGTCAAGGTGTCAGGTATGCAGGCGTTAGTTGAGACGCGCGTCAGGGTGTCAGACGTCGTGTGAAACGCGTCGTGTCGATGTGTCAGAGATGTCAAGGGAGAGACGTATCCGGAGGTTGACGAAGGAGAAGGGATATATATTTATTTATAATTATTACGACCAGTGGCGCCGCCAGACGCCAAAAAGTGGACGCACAGTCGCAAACATATTTAAGACATAAAACATTGCCAGTCATTTTGGTCAATCAGTGGTCATCGTCATTCATGTGATAATGAAGCATAAATGAACATTACACAGGTGTTCCACTACATAGACGAAAACTCATAATGTCTTAAACATTTACACTGTCGTGCTTATATCCGCGCGCTTTATGTGTAGGCCTACATTACGCAAATTACCAAACATATCGGCTAATGTTCTTTGTTTTTCGTCGGCTGTTCGTTAGCTTTACGCAAGGACATTCTTAACTTAATATCACTAAGGTGATAATAAGTTAATATTATTAAAACGCAATACAGATAAACACTCTCGTATTGTTTACTACGTCATGACGCGTAATATCCGGAGCATAGATATACAAGTAGAGGCTCAGGCTGTACAGTGTAACCATAGAGCTACTAACAATATCAGATTGTCATTATTGTGTGCACAGTGTGCTTTTACTAATACCAGAAGTTCTTATTAAACCTGAATTATTTCATACATTTAGATTCAGATATTTACATTTGAAGGTTAACATTTAGAGGTTCTCATTAGTGTCACCAATATTTCATTGTTTACTGTTTAGCCAAAAAAATAGACGCAAATGCGTCTATTGCGTCCGCGTGCCCGCGCCTCTGATAACGACTACTATTATATGGCATTTACTGTCTAATGACTGTGACGATGTCTGTGATGACGATCGTAATGAAGATGACGATGATTATGGTGATGATGTTGACGATGATAATAAGGAAGTCAACACAAAAGCTTCAGCTGCTTTGCTTGGTTGTGATTGAATCTGTCTCCTGTTTATATAAACCAGGCGGCGTCGCAGTTAAAATGTCCCTTTATGGCAGGGCATGAACAGAACAATCATCCTTGGCAGCTGTTGTCGCTGGTCCTGATGCTGATGGTGGATTTGGCGGTGCCATTATCAGGTGTCTGTAGTCAGTTATGAGTCGCTGCCACCTCCGCATCCTTTGGCGCCGATGATGCTTCTTTGTCTTAAAATGGACCAGAGTGGCGCTACGCAAACACGATCTACGAACGAGTAAACACGCATAATGCGGCGCCAGCTTAACTCTGTATGTCCGTCCGTCCGTCCGTCTGTCTGTCTCTGTCTGTCTGTCTGTCTCCTCTCTGTCTCTCAATCTCTGTCTCTCTCTGTCTCTGTTGTCCATTGTCTGTCTCTGTGTCTGTCTCTGTGTCTGTCTCTCTCTGTCTGTCTGTCTCTCTCTCTGTTCCTGTCTCTGTCTCTGTCTGTCTGTCTGTCTGTCTGTCTGTCTCTATCTGTCTCTATCTGTCTCTATCTGTCTGTCTGTCTGTCTGTCTGTCTGTCTGTCTGTCTGTCTGTCTGTCTGTCTGTCTGTCTGTCTGTCTGTATCTCTTTCTTTCTACTTATCTGGCACGAAATGTCACAGGGTCGTGCGATGTTTAAATTACGAATGTGCGGCCAAAGTGCTTTGAATCACGAAGCATCGGTAGGGCAGCTTGTTATTTTCCGTCGGCAGCGGTCAGGGCAGAAAAGTCATCAACGAACCCAGCCTCAGCAGCCGCTCCGCCTCCTCTGTCTGGTCTCTCTGGCAGCAGATCTCCACTGGACGTCAGTCTTCGGACAGCGCTCGTGAATAAGCCGGTGCCCTGCTCTTAGCTTTAGAGTATCGCTGTAGAAGTTTCTAGTTTACGATTACGATTCTATATCGCATCCAATCTATAGTCCAATGTAATCTAGGGCCTAATCTCAGAGAGCTTTGTATTCCAGTGTCATCGTTAGGCCTACTTGGTCGTAGATCTCTTAGCTCTGCAACGCAGGGTAATCTGGTTGTTCCCCCATCGCGTACATCCACAATGCAACATGGAAGCTTTGCAGTGGTTGGTCCCTCATTCCGGCACAGGTTTCCATGCGTCTTCGACATGAGCTTCGTCTGCTTTCAACGGATCTATTTCGTAACAGCGGTTGATGGCCATTCTGTTGCAGCGTGCAATAAGGTCGGGAGCACCTCTGACGAGTTTTCTTGAAGAGGCGCTATATAAATGAGCACTTACAGTTACAGTCTAACGACTTCTATAGCGCCGTTATTCTAATCCACAAAGCATCAGTCGATGGCGCTCCGAGTAAAACCAATGGGAAGGGGATGGAGTAGTGGTAACACTCATGGCCAGCAGAGCATAAGCTACGCGGATCGACTCCCGTAACCCCCTCCTCTAGGGCGGCGCCTTGCACGGCTGCCAAACCGTGTGTTTAGTTAAGATATTGATTGTAATTTAATGTTTCAATGTAGTCTTACTGCGTCTGTCGGTTTGAAATAATAAAGAATATTATTATTATTATTATAATTCGTCGGAGAATCTCGGTCAGAGATGCTGAGAAGGACCAGCTGCAGTGTGGGTGCTATGCGCATACCAACAATCGGTTGTTCGTAGTATTAAAGACGCTGTGTCATAACAAAGATGATTAGCGTCGCCCTCCTCCTTTCTCCAGGCTTCGGACTGGCACTGCCTGAGCATGAACAGCTTATTACACGTGTGGCGGAGCTTCAACAGTCGGCAACTCTTCTGATCTTTACGAAAACAAGAATCCTTCCAGATGGAAAGTGTTTGGGCAGAAATAATTGTAGGCAGTTCCGAGTGCCGACCGCATTAATAGACCATGAATCACGTGCGTTATAAGCTTTTATGGTATATATAAAAATTCCAATATTATATTCAATACAACTGTATTTGATGTTGCCCTCCTTCCAAAGCTCAGAAGTGCACTTGTATGATCATACGACAGAGCATCGATGGCGATGAGCAATTGTGAGTGAAGGACTTGCTCATTGCTCGAGCTCCCTACTCGGTAACCGCCTCAAGCGAGGAGGATCGAACTCGTACTCTACGCGTTACAACTCGGACAAGAAAGCCACCGTGACACATTGTGTGTGTGTGCATGTGTGTGTAAGTGTGTGTGTGTGTGTGCGTGTGTGTAGGTGTGTGTAAGTGTGTAGATGTGTGTGTAGATGTGTGTGTAGGTGTGTGTGTGTGTGTGTGTGTAGGTGTGTGTGTGTTTGTGTGTGTGTGTGTGTAGGTGTGTGTAGGTGTGTGTAGGTGTGTGTGTGTGTGTGTGTGCGTGCGTGCGTGCGTGCGTGTGTGTGTGTCTGTGTGTGTGTGCTTGTAGAACTTAAATCTCCCAAGGGCGCCTAACAGGGCAGTCTAGCAGACGTAGAGGTCTTAAGATGGCTTTCCTCTGTCGCTTCGTCTCTCTGGAACAATCTGCCACCGCTCATGATTAAGTTAATGCGTTTCAATGGCATCTTTAGCCGTTCAGGAAACGTTTTCTGCTCGACTTGAGACACGGTGATTCCTAGGGAACCGTGCCGGAGCACCCTTGTCAGTTGCTTAAAGGACGCTATCCGAGTGCTCTGATGCAGACATACATATATACAAAATTATACATACATACATACATACATACATACATACATACATACATACATACATACATACATACATACTTACATACATACATACAATGTCATACATACATACATACATACATACATACATACATACATACATACATACATACATACATACATACATAAAGACATACACACATACACACATACATACATACATACATACATACATACACACATACATACACATATACATACATACACACACATACACACTTACACATATACATACACACATACACACATACATAGATATACATACCTACATAGATACATACAAACATACATAGTACATACATATATATCACTGAATGTTTACTTTTGAATGATAGATGTCTGACATGACTAGACACTGTTTTAAATGTCTCGTACCATCAGACAATCGCAATCGTGCTTAGTCTATCGATTTCCTGTCGGTTTGATCGACTGACGGATAGGGAGCGAACGATATGTCATAAAATATAGACGAGATATTAGATACCGATGGGGGAATGAATTGACCGCCTCGTTGTTCGCCGTCCATTGTCTGCTTGGGGTGTCTGTGGAATGGACTTTTATTCGTTCATGGCTTTTATATAGTCTAATATAGACCCAGTCTAATAGAATGGCTGATATTGGAGCTTCATCAAATGTCTGTCTGGCTTTCTGTCTGGCTCTGTGTCTGGCTCTGTGTCTGTCTGTCCGTCTGGCTCTGTGTCTGCTGTCTGGCTGGCTCTCTCTCTGTCTCGCTCTGTGTCCGTCTATCCTCCTCGCTCTCTCTCCGTCTGGGTCTCTGTCCGTCTGGGTCTCTGTCCGTCTGTCTGTCCGTCTGGCTCTCTGTCTGTCTGTCTCTCTGTCTGGCTCTGTGTCTGTCTGTCCGTCTGGCTCTGTGTCTGTCTGTCTGTCTGGCTCTGTGTCTGTCTGTCTGACTATGTGTCTATCTGTCTGGTCCTATGTATGTCTGTCTTTCTGTCCCCGTGTCCATCCATCTGTCCGTACGTCTTCTTGTCTTTCCGTCCATTCCGCAGACCGTGGGATGATTTAGTTGAGCGAAAGCAAGCGACAGCGATGTGTGTTGTTCATAGAGATGGACGTGAATTGTTAGCGACTTCGTTTTCTTAGTCTCAACACACGAATGTACGTGACGAGGAAACAAGCGATTGGAAGGATGCGTAGGATGGAAAGACAGACGGATCGATGGACAGACGGAGAGAAGGAAGGATTGAAAGACAGACAGACAGACAGATGCACGGATATTAATAGTAATAAATGACAATTTATATGGCGCCGTAACACAGCCATGCCGTTATAATCAACTAACGGTAGGCCTTTGCAAACAAATAAGTAATGGACGATAGTTGGACAGGTGAATGGGTGGAATGACTGACGGAGTGGTGGGTGGATGCTCACGGTAATGGAAAAACAGACAGACGGGTGGATGGAAAGACAGAGGGAGGAATTGAAAGACAGACAGACAGACAGATTACATACAGAAACACAGAGGCACACATATGCACACACACAGCTGTGCAGACTTAACTGGTACATACATATACACACACACAGACAAAGACAGACCAACAGTGGCGGATCCAGGATTTCTTGCGCGGGGGGGCAAGGGTTTCTTCTGAGGGGCGCCACGTTCTAGGGTAAATTTGTAATCAACTTTAAATGATAGTACATGTATATTTTGAAGTAATGCCATTTGTAGTAGACCACTAGTAGGCTATATACTATCCTATATTAAACTGTTTCAAAGTGAAGAAATGTATTCTATGTACACCGTCAGTGGGAAGATGAGACGGCGAGGGAGAGGACCCACCCTCATATATCGAGGCTAAGAAAATGAAGTCGCTAGCACTTCATACCCATGGCTGCCTCAGGGCTAGCTTAAGGGACTACTCTTCTTCTTCTTCTTCTTCTTCTGTTATTTTGCACTTGGCATCGTTCCTGCCTTATTAAATTAGGCATTACAGTTTGATCATTTGAAATCCGAAATTTTGCAAGCAAATGTAAAATGTAAATCTTCGACTAAATGAGGTTGCAGATGCTACAAAGAGACTTAGTGCCTACATGTAGGCCCTAATCGATAACATCATGCTGTGGAGTCTGTCTATGCGCCTCAAACTTAACCCTGCCAAATCCGAGCTCATCTGGTTTGACCGTTCCTCTAAGCTCCTACAGTGTGCTGAACTCTCACTTTCTATAGTATACTTCCTCCTCTCTAAGTTTCAAACATTGTTTGGCATTTGCTTGAAGACTAGCTCGATCGCTTCATAATTTTATGCTTATAGTCGCTTCGCTAAGTTTTCTGCCGGTTTGCGTTTAGTAGTTTAACGTCAACCATGAGGATAGGCCTACAATTTATAATTATATCCAATTTATCACAATTTAAAGCTAATGTTATTTATTTAAGGAACGTGAATTGATATTATAAATACCATATATTCTTCGTTTCATGGCAGTTTAATCCAATACGCGGATTGCCAATCCGAAAGCGACTTGTAGAGAACTGCCATGATAACTATCCAAAACGCCGCTAGAAATTTGATATACTACACTCTTTAACTGCAGGAATGTGTGCTAGTTTGATGATGCATATGTTTAAGCTTGGCACCGGCGATTTGGGGTATACGATATCGTACGACTCATATTGAGGATGACTTTGCTTGCCTGTGGGCTGTGTAGGACTCTGTTGCACTTTGGAACTTAGCCTACATCCTGAGACACTTACATGGACAGTGAGGGTCAATTCAGGGTCATGCCAATCTTCCATGTCCTGCCTATGTTGTCTGTCTCTCTACCTCCCTACTACATACGTAAAGATAGACAGAACAGCAATACTTGGGGAAGCACAGTTGAAATTAGACCTAGCCGACTCAATAGCGATGGGCGTTGTTTATTGGGGTTAAGAAAGTGGGTACGATAACCAAGTCCATAGCAAAAATTACGCCTATCACTATGGACATGGCTTTAACGAAACCTCGGTCATGCCCGTTCTGGCAGCCCCGCCATAACAGCCGGGTCTGGTCTGGAGGGGCGCCGTCAGACAACCAAGAGGGGCGCGGGGGGGCGAACCGCCCCCCCGGGCCTATAGCTAAATCCGCCACTACAGACCAACGGATGCAGAGACGGACACAGGAAAACAAGCACACTGACACGAGAGCGACAGAAACGTGCAGACACGCAGCAACGGAGAGAGACTAGACGCAATTTCGATAAAACAAGATGAATGTTTTTGGTATTCTGGATTCTGACCAACCAACCCGGCTCCTATCATGACTTGAATTGATATAGCGCCTGTGTACATACTGGTCTTCCTGACGCGGATATTCTGTGGTGCTGAGAAATTCTGGAGATTTACATTTACATGAGAAATATTGCGGTTGCAATTCAGAGGCGACTGCGCGTATAATTCTTTCCTATTATCCTCTCGGCTGCTGGTGACTGACCAAACAAACATTCGTTGGCCGATTGGTTAGAGCGCTCCGCCTCTAACGCGGAGAGTACGGGTTCGAGCCCCGCCCCAGGCAGTTACTGTGTAGGGATCATGAGCAAGTCCTTCATGCACTATTATTGCTCAGCGCCATCGATTCTCTGTCGTATGGTCGTGTGTGCACTTCTGAACTTTGGAAGGAGGCAGTATCAGAATAAAGTTGTATTGTATTACTGTATTAGAACCCTGTGCAGGGAGTGTGGATCGCACGGACGTAGTGAGTTGTTCAAGGGGTCTTCGGGGGTGAGGGGATGCAAACTGATGCAATAAAATAATAAACGTTTTAATTTTTACAATTTAGTTTAGACTTCGGACATTTTGTGCCGTGCCGTAGGTGCAGGAGACCCCAGCAATGCCATTAGCCGGATATCTTTCTTTATGAATGTCCCTAATGGCAAATAATTATATTATTAGTATTATTATTATTATTATTTTTTTTTCCCCCGAGGTACATATGATCCCTCGGGAGTTCAAAAATTAGGGGGGCATTGTTCTGGAATGGCTAGTCTTCGCAGATGGTTTTATTATTATTATTATTATTATTATTATTATTATTATTATTATTATTATTATTATTATTATTATTATTATTATTATTAGGGATTCACAAAGAAATGCAAATTTGAGGTTCTATTTTGTAAAATTGAGGATTGTCACAGATGATCAAACTCTTGGTCATCGGATGCGATTGTTCTGTTTTTCCAGCAGCATAAAAGAAGTGACGATGGTCATGGACCATGATCGACTGTCTCTCGAAGACGATGCCATTAAGGATCGACATTTCAAGAACTTCAGCAAGGCTCTCAAACTGAGCATCGCCTACGCAGCAAACATCGGGGGCACTGCGACCCTGACGGGGACCGGACCAAACATCGTCTTGAAGGGACAGGCTGATGCGTATGTAGGATTACGTTACAATTGCTGTAATTGTAGGCCTATATCGTAATTGCAAACAGTTTGGAGTCTCAAGACATTGCCTTAGGATACGATGTGTAGACCACTCTGCAGTTCCTGTATGATGTGTTAACCAGGGGCGTAACTTTAGCCTAAAAAGTGGGGGGTACCAATACCTTGGTCTAAAAAGTGGGGGGTACCAATTTCTTCTCCACTTTCGTTTTTCGCATGTTAACCATTTTGAACGTATTCCCTGCCAGTATTCTCATTAATTTTGGCTCTCGATTTACCTGTGTATCTAAGCACTTTCATACTTTTGGCGGAGATTGCGTTCTCTGGGAAGGCACAATAATAAAATATTGATTGGCATTGTTTAAAAAGTGGGGGGTACAGTACCCCCCAGTCCAAAAAGTGGGGGGTACGGGTACCCCTCGTACCCCCCACAAATTACGCCTATGGTGTTAACCAATGCAGCGCGTTAAGCTGATAGCTTTGGGGGACATAACATCACTTCTCGTTAAGCAGAATTGCGCGTAAACTGGTTCACACTGTATTACGACTTGATGATTGTTCTAAATGTGGAATAATTATAAATATATGAATATGGATTTTTTTTAGGATTTACGGTGGCGATGCGGGAATCAACTTCAGTTCCTGGTTCGTCTTGGCGTTGCCGAACATGATCCTTGCTCTTGTTCTTGCCTGGCTCTGGCTACTTCTTCTCTTTCTTGGCCCACGGTAGGACTTCAGACACTTTTTACTTATTGTATGTATGTACATGTGTATATATAATATATATATACAAATATATATATATATATATATCAGGACAATTGATATAGGGCATTTTAAAGTATCACACAACAGTGTTTTCAGTTGTTTTGAACTAAACGGTGTAAGTTGTAAATTAATTTGAATTTCCGGTTTATTGTTCGTTAATATTTTGTCTGATCGGTTTTTGCCAGGGAAGCGTTTCTTCGACGGGATGAGAATGAAAAGAGTTCGCCTACGGAGACGGCAACCCAAGTCATAAAACGCGAGTACAGAAAATTAGGGCAAATTAGGTGAGACTCAATATTAGGTCAGATTTTTAGGCAAATTTGGTGAGACTCAATGTTAGGTAAGAACCGTAAGATTTTAAGTCAAATTAGGTGAGACTCAATATTAGGTCAGACTTTAGGTCAAAATTAGGTGAGCCTCAATATTAAGGAAAATTAGATGAGACTAAATATTAGGTCAGATTTCACAGCAAATTAGGTGAGACTCAATTCAGATTTTGACTCAGTATTAGGTCAGATTTTATGGCAAATTAGGTGAGACTCAATATTAGGTCAGATTTTATGGCAAATTAGGTGAGACTCAATATTAGGTCAGATTTTATGGCAAATTAGGTGAGACTCAATATTAGGTCAGATTTTATGGCAAATTAGGTGAGACTCAATATTAGGTCAGATTTTATGGCAAATTAGGTGAGACTCAATATTAGGTCAGATTTTATGGCAAATTAGGTGAGACTCAATATTAGGTCAGATTTTATGGCAAATTAGGTGAGACTCAATATTAGGTCAGATTTTTTATTGTGTTCTGTTGTATTGTCTTGCATTGCATCATACTGTATCAAGGTGAATTGTATTCTGTTGCGCTGCTTGTGTCATCATCATCATCATCATCATCATCATCATCATCATCATCATCATCATCATCATCATCATCATCATCATCATCATCACAGTCCGTGAGCTCAGCGCCCGTTGGTGTCAATCGCATGCTTCACTATTTTTCTCCATTCGTCTCGTTCCTGTGCCATCAGGCTCAGCCTGTGTATGTCCATTTCGCACCAATCTTTAACATCGTCCAGCCATTCTCTGCTTGGCCTCCCTCTGATCCCCGTACCGTCGATTAACCCAACATGGTTTGCTTGATCAGTCTGTTGTTGTCCATTCTGCACACATTCTGCTTCGTATTATACTAAATTGTATCTGTATTGTATTGAATGGTATTGTCTTGCTTTGCATTGTATTGTATTGTATTGTATTGTATTGTATTGTATTGTTTGTCTTTCAGTTTTGCAGAAGCAACGGTTCTCTGTCATTTCATCGTCCTTGCTTTGCTGTGGCTGACAAGGGAACCAGAGTTTGTCCCTGGATGGGGGAGCCTGATGCCAAACAAGTCAGTAGAAGACCATCCAGACACATTTAGACACACACTTAGACACACAAAGGCAGACACACGCAAATGCAGACAGAGGCAGATACACATAGGCACACACAGATACACTCAGACATACAGAGACAAACACAAAGACAAACACAGAGACACACAGACAAACAGAAACATACTTTGAATTGCATAGTTGAGTCGGTATTGTCTGTCTGTATTCATGGTGCTGCAGTGAGGAATAGTGTGTATTCAGTGCCATTGTTGAGTGCGGCTGTAGTCATTTTCTACGGAATTGACTGTGACACGCTTAGATACACATGCGCACTTGTACTTACACACACACACCACACATGGACACACACATACATGCACATACATATACATGCATGCATACATACATGCACACATACATACATACATACACACATACATGCATACATACATGCACACATGCGCACATACACATGCATAAATACATACACATATGCACAAACATATACATGCATACATACATACATACATACTCAAATGCACACCTACTCACGCGTATACATACACACATGCACACATTAATGCAGACATACATGCACATGCACACATATACATATACACCATATACACATGCATGCATAAATTCAAAGCAAAGCAATTCAAACGCAGACATATAGGCCTATAGGCAGACACATACAGGCAAACACAGATACACTGAGAGCATATATGCACACATACACACACGCGCGTATCTACCAGTCAGCCTGCGTGTCCCTGTAATGCCTGTCGTTGTCTTATTGGTTGTCACTGTGTGTGTTTCTAGGTACGTAACAGACGCAAGTGTTGCGATAACGGTCTCAGCGTTTCTCTTCCTGCTTCCGTCGAGATTACCCGAATGTCTGAGATCAAGAAAGTCCATCTCCAGTTCGTATCCAGTTCAAATATTCAATTCTAAATCGATTGGCAACTGAATATACCTAGTTGAATTGTAATTGTAATCAAGCATTTATAAAAGCTCCACTCAACGACTCAGAAACACTCCCGACCCAAGTCAGTGCTACAACAGGGAGGGAATAGATGGATGATAACACTCTGGCCTGAACAGCATTAGATGTTGAAAGTCGCGGTTCGATACCCGTACGGGGCGTATACGGTAAGGTAAGGAAAGGGCCAGGTAAGGTAGGTCGACTCAGCCTTCCACTCTCAAGAGGGCAGCAGTAAAATGAGCGGGCGCCTTACAGGCTGCCAAGACGTGGGTTAATTAAGATCTTGATAATTGTACCGTCATGTTTCAATTGTTTCAATGTAACTTGCCGCGGTTTGTCTGTGAGCTAGTCAATAAACACGAATATTATTATTATTATACAAATAATAGACTTCAGGCTGTTTCCGGAACTGGGGAAGAGAGAGGCTGAGGAGCTCAAGCCGCAATTCGGTTCCAACTATAGATGGACTAACATAGGCAAAACTTGGATCACGTAAATGCAAATATAAACGTTTTTGGAACAACCATCGACCCTGCTCGTTTTTCAACTGTCAGAATGAAGCTGTTTTCATTTCTGAATAATAAACCAAACGTTACTTTACTCTCATCAGGTGAAGAGGAGTCATCATCATCGTCATCATCTTCGAAGAAACGCTCCTCACTCAATTTGCTCGACTGGCAGACGGTAAACAAGAAAATGCCATGGGGAGTCATCATTCTACTCGGGGGTGGATTTGCTCTGGCCGATGCTTGCAAGGTCGATTACTGTTTTACGTGTAAAACATTTGGGATACATGTGTAAACTTGTGCATAATGTAAAAGAAATCTGGCTTGCGTGGCTGTTCGAGCATTGTCTGTATGCATGGGCGGCGATCCCTGGGGTGGGGGTGGGGAGTCGAAGGGGACAAGACCCCCACCTTTGAGAGTGGGGGGCACACCATACATTCCCCCCACCCAAATTTTGAAGAAACACCAAAAAAGGTCAACAAATTCGCGAAAAAATGTTTGTAACAGCAAATTTTATCGCCAGATCAGTTCAAAACTGTTTTTGACCAAATCATTTCAAAAGTGTCCCCCCCACATGTCAAACAAGATCGCCGCCACTGTCTGCATGCGGTGAAACTGACTGTTCTTAATGTATGTACGTGTATGTAAGTATGTATGAATGAATGTATTTACAGTTGTTTAATAACTATACGTGCCAACAGTGCCATTCCCAAGTCTGGAGAAAGGAGGAGGGCGATGTCAACGATCCTAGCAGCCACAAGATGTATATGTATGAACGTTTAATAATAATTATTATTATTATAGTAGTAATAATGATAATAATCATCTGCGACATAAGCTTCTAAACCTCTCTTTGCCTCTTTTCCAAAAACCCCTGTAATCATAAACTCCGAATTTCTAAAGCGCTACTCTAAATCCAAACGCAGAGCACCAGCTTATTCACGAGCGTCGAGTGTATGGATATCGTTCGTGTAGTGCAGGGCGAAGTCCAGTCGCTAGTGCTCTTCCATGAAGTTAGGTGCTAATCTGAGCCTTCTGAAGGACACTTTACGGTCTACGTGCAGGACAGATAACTAATGACTTTGCTCATAATTCACGATAATTGTACTTTTATAGACCCATTTTGTGCCCTTCAGATCTGCTATCGTAGAGTAATGGATAATACACTGGCGTGAAGTGCAGAAGGTACCAAGATCGAATGCCGTAGCCCTTCATAAGGTTTACTCAGCCTTCTACTCGCTAGATGGCGGCGGTAGTTAAGTGAGTGTTAGGCCGTGATTGGCGCCCTGCGTGGCTGCCGTTAAAAACAGTTGTATTCGACTCCTGTAAACTGTTATCGTGTGCTTCTACTGTATACATGTATGTAAGGCCAATGTGGCTGCCGTTTCTACTATATGTATGTTCACTGTACAGTGCAGTGCGGCTAGTAGGCGCTTAATAAAAGAAAATATATTATATTATTATTATTATTATTATTATTATTATTATTATTATTATTATTATTATTATTATTATTATTATTATTATTATCAAATTTAGAGTGCTTTCATGCTGACTTCTTTGCCTCTTGGGTAATCCAAGTCTTTGTATATACATGTGTTTATGCCTGTATGACGTGTATGTGTTTATGTATGTATATATGTATGCTTGTGTGTATGTATGTATGTATGTATGTATGTATGTATGTATGCATATGTATGTCTGTACATATGTATCTATAGATATCTGTCATTACATTACTTTCAGACTGAGCTTCAGACTTATTCTGTATCTTACGGCTGTGTTTATGTTGTAGATTTCTGGTCTTTCTGTAATCGTTGGTGATATGCTGAGCAACTTTCGTTACATGCCCGGCTGGGCGATAGTCCTCGTTCTCTGTATGCTGACGGTTTTCCTGACGGGTTTCACTAGTAACGTCGCCACTGCTACAATCTTTATGCCGATTCTAGCCGAACTGGTAAGTTGGTCGGAATCCGTCGTAATCGTAATTGTAATCGTAATTGTAATCGTAATTGTAAACTCCAAACATTTCTAGAGCTACTCTAAAGTTAAACGCAAAGCACCAGCTTATTCAAGAGCGCTGTGACGTATCAAAGGCATGCACTTTCTTATTTAACATTTGCTACGTTACCTTACCTTCATTGCTTTACCTTGGCTCACTTTAACCCATTAACTTACCTTCCTTGCTCCTGCCTGCCTTACCTATGCCTTACCTGTCTTACATTACCTGTTTTTGCCTTACCTGATTTTACCTTACCTGATTTTACCTTTTTACCTGATTTTACCTTACCTTACCGTTACATTTTCTTCCTTACTTTGCATTTCTTAGTTTACCTTTCTTGCCTTACCTGACTTTACCTTATCCCCTTGCTTACCTTACCTGCCTTATTTTTGCCTGGTATGCTATTGTCTGACTTTCATTATCTCACCTACCTGCCTTACATATCCTGACTTTACCTCATCTTCCTTACCTTACCTAGCCCATTTCTTACCTTACCATACCTGTTGTCATATAAATTTGGTGTGTGCTTGCGATGGTTGTAGGCTGAAACGGTCAACATTAATCCTCTCTATCTCATGATTCCTGTCACCATTTCCGCTTCGTTTGCTTTCATTCTTCCGGTCTCCACTCCACCGAACGCCATCGTCTTTGCCTATGGCGACATCAAGATACTCGACATGGTAATCGTAACTGTAATTAGTAATCATAATTAGTAGTCGTAATTAGTAATTGTAATTAGTAACCAGAGTCTAATGCAAAAGGCATCAACCGATGGCGCTATCAGGTCAAAATTCAGACGCTTATGGATTTGAACCCGGGTTGCATAGGTGGAAAGCCGATTGGTTAAAGTGTTTGCCTTGTAACGTGAAGAGTACAGGTTCAATCCTCTCCTCTGAGACGGTTACTGTGTAGGGACCTTGAGCAAGTCCTTCACTCACAATTACTTAACGGTGTCGATTGATGCTTGGTCATTAGATAGTGGTGCTTTATAAATGCATAGTAATAATAATGATGATAATAATAATAATAATAATTCAGCATAATAATAATAATTATACTGTATGATGATAATAATAATATTAACATCAACAAGAATTCTAATTATAATAACAATAGTAATAATACTAAAAATAATAATTATAATAGTAAATAACTGATAATTTTAGTTATAACTAATTATACTAACTAATTATAATAATACTGATAACTAATAATAATAATTATTACAATTATAACTAATTATAACTAATTATAATAATAATAATAATAATAATAATAATTATGATAATAATAATAATAATAATAATAATAATAATAATAACAATAATAATAATAATAATAGTCATCAGTGGTGGATAGGCCTAGGTAATTCCTGTTAATGACAGCCACCTGTTGGTTCTGTTGCTGCAGCTGAGAGCTGGACTTCCGATGAGCATCATCTGTATCCTCGTGCTCCAGATAGCCATCAACACCTGGGGATACGCCTACTTTAATCTCGGCGAATTCCCCGAATGGGCGTTCATCAGAAAATCCCACCTGAGCAATGTAACACTTGCTGGCACCGTTGCTGGCTTCAACACAACACTTCTGAACGACACCCTTGCGCACATGGCGATGTCATCGAAATCCATTTGACTGTGCAACTAACCTCGCTCGAGGTTCTGCCATTCTACCTGCTATGTTCATGCTCAAACAATTGCGGTTTATCGGGCTAAACCTGGTTCAGAAACCACTTGCCATTATATTGCACACGGAATCGGTTTATGTGGTTAAACCACTAGAGCGATTTGTAAATTTTGTGCCACTCGAATGGCTTGCAGTGTCTATCGCTTTCCACTCCAGGTTGAGTCCCACATCTTCATTCAAGAATCCCTACCCTGTTCCATCCACTTCTTCGCTTTCTAATCTCTGTAATCCTAAACGAAAACCATCTTACCAGTACCTCTGTCCTTGGGACTCTGTGGCAACTGGACTTGGATGTCCATATGACAACCCTCTGGGCAACCCCTCTGACAGGACGCAATGCTCGTGAATAAGCTGGTCCCCTGCGCTTAGCTTTAGGGTAGCGCTTTAGAAATTTGGAATTTACAATTATGAACTAATGAGTTTCTATGGCTAAACCCAATCTCAGTTCAAATCTGAATGGCTACGGATGAAACTGGTTTTACTATTCTTTTTGCACACAGTCTGAGTTTATGCCATCAGCTGATGCCTTTGCTCTCGTTAGCTTTCATTTAGTAACTTAACCAGCCCAAGGTGTTTCATTTCTATATGTTGAGGTCATCAGTGATGAGGTAATGATAATCTGCTTAAACTTCATGTACGAAATGTTGAAATCTCATCAGACTGTGAATATCTAGTCAGAACGATAAAGTCGGCGTTAATCATGCGATTGTCTTTCTTTTTATCTGGTTAGCTGCAGTTACATTACGCTTTGTTATGTCTATCCATATTAATTACATAACCGAATTACGATTTCTAGTCAGATTGTCAAAGTCAGCATTAATCATGATATTTCTTTCTTGTGATTAAACTAGATGACCACAACTACATTAGGCTATATGTTAAGCCGCATGAATTAATCTTGTGTAGTGCTACATGAATTAATTTAGAATTTGTTACATAAACTAATGATCTGCACACTGTATTCTATTTTTTGACTGGAATTATGCAAAAGTTTACGATGGCTTTTTGACTGTTGTTAAACGACATGTTGATTGTTTTTAACACTTTAACTACGAGCATGTACTAAAAAGTGACTGGGAAACCAATGCAGCTAGTTGTTAAAGTGTTAAACACTATGGTGTTGCTGTGCAGAGTTTCTATTGTTTTTAGAAGTTAAGGTGTTCTTACTTTCTATGCAGATATAGAAGCAACAGCCTGCTTTTTGTAAGTATTACCCTTTTACAAATACTATCGGTACTAAGCTGCATAAGGTTATGAGATAGACCAAGGAATTGAGAATCATTTCTTTAAGTGTAGATGAAGGGATCATTCCATTTTTTAAGTGTTGGTGAAGGGATCATTTATTTTAAAGTGTAAATGAAAGGATCGCTTGTTTGTTAAAGTGTAAATGAAGGGATTTGTTGATGTGTTGCATGTACATTTGTAGAGATAATGTTCATTTGTAGTTAGGCTTCGTGTACAGCCGAGGGATCATTCATTTGGTGATATCATGCTGCAGAGCTCTTGTAAAGTAGTGATTGTATAAAGCGTCCATGAATG
Organism: Allolobophora icterica; assembly: GCA_963556255.1. Lineage (NCBI taxonomy): Eukaryota > Metazoa > Annelida > Clitellata > Crassiclitellata > Lumbricidae > Allolobophora > Allolobophora icterica. Next base: position 45,585,110 of record OY744615.1, on the reverse strand, counting down.
GTGACATGTGTACACTGTACAGATCGTAGAAACTGCACGTTTACAGTTTTTTAAAAATAAATTCAAGATTAACGAGAGTCATCGCTGCAGATCTCGTATGGTGTGGTGAGAGAAAAGTCCTGTAAATTTTGTTGTCTTTTGAGCAGAACATATCACAGCTATAATATTATGTATTTTGTGTTCCCGATAAATTTCAACAATTTGCTTTACGCGATAGTAGGCCTACTGCACATTGTTTGAGACCGTTTCTCGATTGTAGAGAAGGGACTTGATAGAACGGGCCTCAGACTATTTTAACAATGACGATGAGAAGAAGAGCAGTTCCTTCAGCTATCGGCGAGAGGCAGCCTTGGTTTTGAAGTGCTAGCAAATTTCAGTTTGGTGCCATGGGCGGTGACTCTTTCTTGCCGCCTGATCTACGCACTGATTGTGTACAGTCTATGTACTCATTATGGATGAGTTCGTTCGCTAGCGGGCAAATGAAGCCCAGCTTGAAAAAAATTCTGACTGGGTAGGATTTGAATTGAACCCCTGACCTCTTTCTTGACAGTCCAGACACTAACCACTAGACTATCATGCTGAAGAATTTAAGTAGCATACTCGAGATGTGTTCCAGCGGAGTTAGTTAGCTTCTATAACACCACGAACAATAGACAGGGCATCATTCGTAATTATCATTAGGTGGCAGATTGCGTATGCACCTTTAATATCTGCCTCCGGGATTAATATTTACCGGGACACGGTAGCCGAATGGATAGGGCGTAACGCAGAGAGTACGGATTCAAGCCTGCCTTCGGACTGTCCCTGTATGCAGGCTTGACCAAGTCCTTCACGCAGAGTTGCCCAGCGCCATCGATGTTGCATCGTACATGTGCACTTGTGAACTTGGGAAGGAGGGCAATATCAAATACAGTTGTATTGTATTGTATTGTATAAACCGTGATGCCTCGGATTCAGATTTATTGACCACGCACACGCAGTAAGTACAATAGTGAAACGTTGCATAAATAGAGGAATAAATATTCTGAGCTGGCTCGATGTTTGTTCTATACATAGGACTACAGGTAAGTTGTGTAGTTAAACCGTCCAGGCGAGTATTTGGGGAGGTCTTCGTCAGTCAGTGCCTCGTGAACTGTGCCTGTGTGTGGTCAGTGTGGGGTAGGGTGAAGTGGGATTGCGTCTGTGCTTTGCAGGAAGAGACCGTGATAAATTGTTATAATATTAAATACTTCTATTGTTTTTACCATCAATTTTATTAATATTACTATTGTGTTATTATGTTTACTGTTGATATCACTTCTTGCTTTTACAGTTGCTTTTATTATTGCTATTATTGTCAATTTGTCATTACTATAATTATATTACAGTTATTATTTGGACAGAAAGTGTCGATTGAAATATCAAGTTTAAAGCAGCACATTTTTAGATGTTCTTCAATACTTTGGTCTGTGCACATCTAACCAGCTTGTCTTCATTTTGAGATTGATCGAGTCAATGATGGATTGATTGATTGGATGATTATAAGAGAGGCTTGACAATCTGATATAGGAAATTTTAGTTCACGTTTGAGCTCCGTCAGATTTTATATAGGGTTTAGAATTAATGGGTTTATCCCATTTAGATCTACGCTGTTGACATATTTATGTGATAGAATTTCAAACGGTACTTATTGCTAACATGTTGAAATGTTTTACTTATCATTTAAAATGTTGAAATTATACTTAACAGAGTTGGTATATTAGTTACACATCTTAGTAGGTAAATTATGTAAATGTATTTATTGCATACTAGTGTTGTGTAATAGTGTAATGTTTAAAAACTCTGTAAGTAAGACTATGTATTGTATCTGTTTTTAAGGACAATGGCTAGTAAACGATTTCTAATCGAGAGAATTTCAGAAAGGAGAGTGAATTATGCTTTTGACGTCATTACCATGAGTTCTGTTTTTCACTTTAAGAAGTAATCTTATGAAGCAAGAGACAATGAAATTAAGTAAATGAGTAAACTTTATTAACACGAGAGATACGCCTGCATTTTACAAACAACAATGCACAGCAAAAGTACACAAAGAAAGCACACTATCGGAAAAATGATCAATGCAATATTTTGTAACAGTTTAAGCAGCGAACTTTATACACAGTTTGCAAGCAAACTTCCAGAATAAAAATCTAAGAAAGTGTAACCTAGTGTAAGTACCTATGCATCCACGTTCACTGGGCCCATACTTGCCCCCACAGCATACCTGCATTGTGCCACCGGTGGCCCACTGAGGGTTTAGTGAGGTCCAACACGAGGACGTCAGGGTAAGCAGTTTATTAGCGTGTGACAAATGTTCTCAGTTTACATACAGCAATGCATACAAGACAGTGAAAGATGAAAGCGTCATGGCAGTATACACACTATACATGAAGCAACATTATATAGTTTAAAAATCTAGCATATATGCAGTTCAAGAAAAATGTTACACCTTTCACACTGAAGTAATAATAATAGAAACGAGTGTATTACAGAGTTTAATTATTACAGGGCTAGAGCAAATGAAGGATTTATTTATTGCACAACATGTATAAATCAGCAAGGTAATTCAAACAAAAACCCCTTTACCGAAAACTGATCTTATGCGGTTGTAAGTGGTTTAGACAGTGATAGGGTGACTGAATACTTAAACAACTTTAGTTCAACTTTCTCGGAACCTTCCCCAGTGTACATTATGTATGGTATCCACTCAAACTGTAGCTGTGTCCAGCCCAGCACAAAAAATCCCAATAATGGATGGACTACATCCATGAGGAGCATAATCCTGAAAAAACTATTAGTAGTCTAAGTCAAACAGGATGAATTCTTCATCACCAATATGCAAAGGCGTAGACTCTGGGGGGGGGATCTGGGGCATGTGCCCCCAATAATTGAGATGGACTGTACACCCAATGCAACAAGTGTAGAATGAATAGCCAAATGCCCCCCTCAATATTTTGGACAAGTTTACGCCAGTGCCAATATGAAAGTTGAACATAAAGGTGGGAGCTAAACCAAAACTCCATATCGAGTCAATCCTTCCAACTATCTTTCCAACTACGTACACTCGTACAGTAACAGATTTGCCTAAAAGTGAAAACTTGTTAACGCACACAAACTGTTGTTGCAATTGTAGTCGTTTACTGAAAAGTTCAAAGACAACATTTAGAACTGTATAAAAAGCATTCTTGTTAAAACGCGTGCATCAATAAAAATGCATTAAAATAGCCTGTTGAAATAATAGTCACAATATTTGCTAAAAACAAATTATAATGTTATAATATCATTATAATAGCATATGCTATTGCTGAAACTACATGTGGTGTGTAACACGCTATAACATATGTTATAAAGCAATAACATCTTATTACAAAATACACGTGAGTCTAATAAAATACTAATATCTATATATGTTTGCATTTATCACAAATGTAGAAAGTAAAAACAAAGTTAAGTTTAAAATATGTGCAATTGGCAAACATAACAATACAACCAAAATCAACAAAAAACTTCAGCACTGTAGCAAAGTCCTGCACAGCAATCGTTAAGAAAAATGTTCTCATAGTAGGCCTATCCATGTTATACAAATCTGTTTATGGAGATACATTATACAAATGAGATCTATATGGCGACAGAATAGTATTTAATGTCATTAACAGATTCACATTTGTACGTATATAATACAGTAATAGACGTCTCAGATTATTCCAACATACATTCAGTTGATGCATCTGAGCTGTTAGTAAGTTTGTAGCCCGTAAAGAGTACATTAACAAATGCAAGCCCAACTAGACATATTCTCAAGCTTATTTAAAGTGACAAAAATATGGCAAAATTTACATGCTCTAGATTATTTTGGAATATGTGCATATGTACACAAACTTGCAATTTCTTAGAAATTATACATTCAAAACCCAATATTCCCAAAGTACAAAAGTATCACAGGCGTAATTTTCGGGGGTACGATGGGTACCGTACCCCCATTTTTCATACCCTGAAGAAATTATGCCCGTTGATTTTTCTTGGAGAAAGGCTTTCAGTTGAGTCCGTAAGACTCAAAACAATAACCAAACATCATCATCATCATTATCATCATGATCACTATCATCACCTTTATTATTATTATATTTATTAGATATGGCCCACAAACGGCGCCGTTATAATTATTTAACAGTCGCAAAGGGGAAACAATTCGAAATTTGGTACCCCACTTTCTACACCAAAGTTACGCCTTTGAAAAGTATGGTCGATTACTATAGTTGTGATTACTATAGTACGAAGTTTCTGAAGCATTTTAAGATTAGTTATACAAAACAGATAGAAGCAATATGACAGCTAATCTTATGGAAAAATTACAGAATAACAAATTCTGCCAAGTTTGTTGATAATTCTTTTATTTAAAACCTTTAAGCCTAGGGCCTATATTAATTATAATAAAAAATTTCTGTAGTTTCGCTGCCACATAAATTAATCAAAGCACTCCGTATGTCTGCCTAAATTTTAAATGTTCATTCCATGTCAATGTAGGCCTATATTCGTAACATACGCGGCGCAACACGAATGCACGAAATAATTAAACTAGAACTGAAGAACTCTATGGAATGCGTTCTCTTTGTTAGGTTTTCCGTGGCGTCCGACAGCGTCTTTGTAAGTGCATATAATATTTTGTTTATTTATGTTTTAAAATGTCTTATATCGTTTAAATTTGCATCGTTTACAAGACCGCACAGAAGTTACGATTCTAGTTTAATGTTTGTTTGGCTGAAAGAGCAAAGATCTAGAGTGCTAGTACACTTAAAATAGGAAGGCTACGGTGCTACCCCAGGCCTATACTAGTGAAAGTTATAGTTTGCCAATCGTGTATGGAGGTATGCACGTCACGCGTGGAAGGCGTTCGTTTGCTATTGCAGGTACTATGATGAGATACCTTACATGTAGATCTCTGGGTGGGCTGATACGAATCAGTGCTCGTGAATAAGTTGGTGCCCTGCGCGAAGCTTCGATATTCGATTCGAAAACGAATGGCAGTATTCGATTCGAAAATGACGTCACGATTCGAAAAATCATCTTGAAAAATCTTGACGTGCTTTATTGTAAACTTATTGCTTTAAGTCATAAGCGGCTGCGACTGCCGCAATGCAGCATTTAAATGGACCATGGACACCTGTATAATAGCGCAGCTTATACAGGCGTCTACGAATGAACGAGCTGACAATTAGCGGGCCCAGGTTAGAAATACAATTGGTAACATCTCCCACCGCTGAGGCCACAGCACTATTCCATGAGGCCAAGATTGCATGACCGATTAATAGCTAGGGCGGACAATTTAATGAGGAAAACATTTCTGACAAGAATGCTTTATTTTGTATAAACTATTATGTAAACCAAAGTGCGGTATAAGCAGTTGGTATTAATAAAGAATATATTTACTTTACTTTACTTATTTCGTCGTGTGACACATCCTCCATTTTGGCCGTCGGTGAGGTAGCGTCAGCTATACCCAGTGGTCGATCGAGTCGAATGTTACTGAAGCATCGGCCGACGATCGACTCTATCAACTCTGTCGACCTTTCGTCGACTCGATCGACTTGGCAAATAAACGATCGACAACAACTTGTATGAAGACATACATAGCCAATCACAGGCAATTACCAAAAACATTTTAAAATCATATCTTCTAGAAAAAAACATTTGACATCTTCTAGCTGTGCTAGTTTTGGCAACTACTCTGAAGGAAGGAGATTGTGTGATCTAAAACTGGCATTATTTTAGTTGACTTTTCATGGAATGGCGTACTTCTAAGTCCAGGTGTCAGGCCAGTCAACTTTGAGACAGTTAGTCAACATCTTTGCAGAAAATTACCGGTGAAAGCATTCCTTCAACTGGGCTTTGCCGTTATTACTGACTAGTCACCAGGGTGAGAATTGTCGGGGGGTTGGAGGGTTCAACCCCCCCTAGTCTTTCTTAGGAAACCATAGTAAAGTCTTCATTTCACACCCAAACTCCACATGAATCAAGACCCCCCAGTCTTTTTTCTACAATTCTCATACTGCTAGTCACTCAACTAAGAATCCAGAACAGTTATTCTACTGTTATAAACAGCAATGAAATTATGGTCGATGTCTTAAAACATATTAATACTGAGGTGTAACTGTTGTTTTTAGCACGTTCATCACAAAGAACAACATTCTGTTGAGCATTACAAAGCAGTTTTAAGATAGACGTGTACATTTCCTCAAGAACAGCACAGTGAATTTAATTTGACTCATGAGATGTATGTATTTGACTACAACTTTTACTACGATTTTATGAATGGCTGTTTCGTTATGAAGTGTTTTCTTGTGACTAATTCCTTACTTTAGATGAAAAATAACTGCTAAGTACTGACAGATGAAACATCAGCCCTTCTTGTAAGCATCTGGCATGATGTCTTCAATAGTTTGACAAACTGACACTGCTGTGTTTTGGAAAAGCTATGACAACAACAATTGCAGAAACTTTACATGCAGAGACTCCTTTGAAGTGCATACAAAATTCTGATGATTGGGAAAGCACATGCAAATCTTTTTAAAAAGTTCTCTGTGAGTATCGTATGTATATGTATATGTATATGATTGATTGATTGATTTATTGTATATGTATGATGAAATAGATCTTCCGGTCATTCAGGTCTAACGCAATCGAATGACTTTTATAGTGTAGTTGCTATTGCACAAACTTAAAATCGACTGTTGTATCATGGTCTCTCGTCTACCTGAAAGGTACATTGATTGATTATTCGTTTATTTTCATCGCATGTTGACACACTGCAACATGTTACAGCAAGCGAATAAAGAAAAATATAAGAACTAACTAGTGCTCTCGACTATCTAAGGGCAGAATACAAGACTCTACTCTAGGTAAACAGTCAGTGTTTTAGTTGTCAGAAAAGGACTGCGGGGTCGAAAAGTTTAGATATTATCAAGGTACACGAACACAGGTCAAAATCTTATGTTGCTAATATGTTGCACACAAAAAAAAACCCGATATATTCTAGTTGCCTGACCCCCAACATCTTTTCAGTTACTTAGCTGAGGAGTTGAACCCATTGTTCACATCTCTCTCTCTCTCTCTCTCTCTCTCTCTCTCTCTCTCTCTCTCTCTCTCTCTCTCTCTCTCTCTCTCTCTCTCTCTCTCTCTCTCTCTCTCTCTCAACTTGATTCGTGCTTCATTTGATATTTTTTAAAGAGAATTGTCTCGGGTTAGCACGAACCGTAGACGGCAAAGCGATTGCACGGTGTAAGTATGACTAACGTTGTGAAATGTCTTGTTAGAAATGAGAAACAGTCGCTGAATAAAAATTTTTTATGCAAACATACATAGCAAACCAGAGGTAATCACCAGAGACAGTTCTAATTAAATGGCAAAGATTCTGTTCATCATGATTTGGGCTTGTCCCAGTAGGCCTATACTTGCATTGCATCACATAGTAGTTCTGTGTGTGTATATGTATGTTTGTAAATGCTTGTTTGCATATATGTATGTATGAATGGCTGTTTCGTTATGAATGGATAAGTGCATAACTCGCTTATGTGCATAGAAGCTGGCCACAGAAGTTTAGTTCATTCATTGTTTCTCTAATATTGTAGGACCACATGACTACGATGAATGGCCGAGTGGTAGGCTGAAATCACTGACGACTTTCAAAAAGGAGAGCCCTCGTACATATAATGCCATATGGCTGTAAAGTTTCGTAAAGAGTAGCGCTTTAGAAATTTTTTAGTTTACGTTGCATTACCTCGTGAGACATTTCTTAAACAAATGGTCATATTGCGTTCCATTAAACAGCTGAGATTGTTATTCCGAGTGAGCTGGTGAAGAAATGCCATAATAGAAGTTTAGTTCATTAATTGTTTCTCTCTGTAGGACCAAAGGACTACGATGAGCTGCCGAACGGCAGGCTTAGGTCGATAACCACCGAGAAGAAGGAGACTCCTCGTACGTTTAATGCCATATGGCTATTAAGTTTCGTGTAATTTTCCATAAATCGTAACTGATAAATTCTAGAGGACTACTTAAATCGCTCTGTGCAGGTCACCACCTTAGTCATGAGTATTGTAATGCTGTCACCTTGGTTTTTACTGAATGAAATGTGGTTAATCTGTATCCGTCTGCATATACTATATCAGCCGGTAACGATTTCGTTTTTCAGCGTAGTTTCTTGTGGATAGAAGTGGTAACTTTATTTATGAAGTGACACGGTGGGACGTTGGTCCTGTTACAACGATGACCATCGTTCACAATATCGTGCAAGGGGCGACAATGACCATCTGCTTTGTAAGTCTTGTTTCTTTGGTTGATTTCTTGTTGAGTGCATTGTGTACAATAAGCAGGTGCAGTTTTTTGTTTTTTTCATATTATTTTCACAGGGTTGGTGATCTTAGCAGTTGTGTGTTGTATATATATATATAGGAGCTACATTATTGCAGGAGTGTATGTAAAAATATCGGCTGAAGGGAAACTGTGAGTTCTGTGTGGACGGATGCTATCAGATGTACAGCTTAGACACTTAGCAGCAATACACTGAGATGCAGTTGGCCTAAATATAGAACTGGTTAACTAAGACAGTTGGAGTTTCAGGCTATCGGTACACAGGAGATGTATTTAAAATGTATTTAAAATGTATTTTATTATATTTACATTTGTCATAATCTTACACTTGGGTCAAAAACGACCCTATTGGTACTCAGTGAATAAATGCAATACCTGCGCCATCTGGGGATAGAAAATGCAAAATAAAACTTGGAATTTTGTACACAACAGGAATACCTAGTCTTAAAATTTTGCATATCATTTATAGGGGCTGAGGTGCACTAATGGGAAAACCTCTGGGGTCATTTTTGACCCCATTGGTAATCAGAGGGTTAATGTCGTAGGAGTTTTGAAACACAGATTCAATTAGTTGTTTTTTCATTGTTGTTGCGGAGGTGGCCTGTCCTCGCCGGAGGGAAATCTGTTGTTTTAGGGTGTTGGACCATTGTTCTGGCCAGTGTAGCCATATGGCAGGTAACCATAGACAACAAAATAACATCCTGTGTCTGTATTGTGAACTTAAGAGTCTAAAGCGTTATTTAAACGTTAGCAGGGTTTGTTTTAACGTGCAATGAAGCACAAAATGTGCAGCGATAAATTGAAAAGTGCAGTGATGAAAGGCTATTTGTGCAGTGAACTGTATTTCATAATGATTATTTATGATTTTTTATTATTGAACAAAACTAAAGGTGACAATGATGGAAAAAAGCTCACATTATCTCCAAACAGCTGGCTATCAAGAATAGTCGCAACACAGAAGGCAGCTAACTTTTGCTAGGGCCTACAACAGTGCAGATTGTAATAAACCCAGTCAGCCTGTATTTGACCTGCAATACGTACGTTACTCCGAAGTGGCACAGTAAATTTCTTACATGTATTGTGGACGCACATCGGCCAGTGTTTAATCTAGACGTCTTTGGGGGGGGGGGAATGTCCCCCCCCGGATTGATGTTTTCCCCCAGAGGCCAGCAATATTACAATGTAGAGACCTTCAGGGGAGGAAAATTCCCCACGATACACGTGGATACATGGTCCCCCCCAGAGAGATGAATTCCTAACAAAAGGTCATCAACTTTTTTGAGAGAATAATTGCTGTAGAAAAAGTAAAAAAATCGGACGAAGGACTAGAAAAAAGGTCATAAACTTTTTTGGAAGATGAAATTAGGAAAAGTCTGACACTTTTTCAAGATGGATGAAAAAAATCTTGTGTCAATTCTTTGCTCCCCCCAGAAACCTTGTTTCCCCTCCCAGAAGAGGGGGACTAGATTAAACACTGCACATCGGCAGGATGTTCTTGCCCGACTGTTGAAATCCAGAGCTTTATCTTTGCGACTTGATAGTTCAGGGGACAAAACACAAGTCAGGACCGTCTTAACTTAGGTGGAGGCCCATGTGCACCGCCGCGGTGGAGGCCTTTAGGCACACTATTCTGCGGACAGTGGCGGCGATCTTGTTTGACAGGTGAGGGGGACATTTTTGAACTGATCTGGTCAAAAAAGAGTTTTGAACTGATCTGGTCAGAAAACAGGTAAAAAATGTTATCGCCGTGAACTGATCTGGTGAAAAAAAGTTTTAAAAAATTTTCGCGCTCACGCGCGAACAAATTTTATGGCCTTATTGAGGTTTCTTCAAAATGGCGTATCCCCCCACTGTTAAAAGTTGTTGTGAAAACACCACACAATACATGCAGAATTTCTCTTAAAATGTCATCAACTGACCTCTGACCCCAAACAGTGGCAGACACCAATGTAGACTCGCGCTCCGGCGCTCGCCATGTGCAGTGATAAATTTTCCTTAAAACATACCCTGAACGTTAGTGCACACCACCACTATCATCACTACCGATGATGATGGTGGTGGTGATCACCACCATCATCAGCATCACCACCACAGCCACCATGGATAAAATTCCACAGGATTTTTCTAGATGGGCACCTGTTTCCATTTCGAGACCTGAGTAAAGTTTATGTTCTTCAGATCATAGCTATACTTGCATATGAATATATGCAAGAGCTTGTATGAAATGCTTGTATATATGCAGGTGTGCATGTTTGTATGTGTATGTGTCTCTAAACACTTAATATAGCACTGGCTAGGTATCTTTCGAAAGCGCTGTAAAGAGGTATTATATCTCTACTGAAGAAAATTAACAGTCCTTATGGCGACCTTTTCATTTTGTGACATTTGGCCGTCTATGCTGTTTGACGAATTTAATTAACGGATAGGTAATACATCAGTTAAGTAATGCAATTGTTACCTTTACTTTAATACCTTAAATTCTATTATATATACATTCTCATAGGCGCCGACTCCACAGGGGCAACAGGGACGCTCGCCCCAGTACTCGCGAAGGTCCTGGGGCGAGAGTATACTTTCGCCCCAGTACATTTTTGACCTTCATATTTACTGTTTCCAAGGGCCCCAAGCTTTTAACTAAAGAAATTTCATGTACTTTTCCGTGTATGTCTCAGATTCTCTGCAGGCTGGACTAGCCTGTATATATGACGGATGCTTCATATGATACATAGTACACAGGGACATATGGTGTCTACCTATAGGTCACCGGGGTCGGGGTATTTGACCCAGATCGACCACAGTATAATTGAAAGCCCAGCTGTTCATGAGCCAGGTTCTCCCTTTCAGGCGTCAACCAGTGCGTACCCGGTATACGCTTAATTTACGGTATATATATCACTCAGTTCCAGCGCTAAGAAATGCCTGAACTTGTATCTGCCTTGTTCGTCTGTCTTTCGCGCTCTCACTCGCTTGCTCACTGGCGCGCTCTCTCTCTCTCTTTCTCTCTCTCTCTCTCTCCTGTTTTCTCTCGCTCTGTCTCTGTAGCAGGCTGTCTCTCTCAATGTCTCTCTGCAAGTCTTGCGGCCTGTACACACTAGGCCCTACACTGTCTACATACGACTGCATCTTCATTCTTCGGCCTCGTGTGAATTAAAAGTAGTCTATCTTGTTGCCATAAAGGTTACTAATAATAATATAGTGACGTACTACTGTCATTACAAGATGTTCAACGAGCGTACACAAGTATAGCCTCAAGATGCACTTTCGTGTCCTTACAGTTAAATATAATGTTGCTATTACATACCAGGTAACAGTCATACCTAATGATACTAGTCTTTAGTTACATGTAAGTATACTGTTACTTTTGTATATCTAATGATGAACTATTGAGTCTTTAGTTAAGTTTAATGTTACAAGTGCAAATCTAATACTGATCTATCAAGTCTTTGGTTAAGTATAATGTTGCATATCTAATGATGAACTATCGAGCCTTTAGATAAGGATAATGTTATAATTGCTTATCTCATGACGAACTATCGAATCTTTAGTTAAGTTACTTAAGTATAATGTTACCACTGCATATCGAATGATGTTAGATTGATAGCTTTTCATCAAATTGTATTACTACCCAGGTGGCCCTGATAGCGGGGTCTACGACGCCTTTTGGGTCTCCTGTGTAAGCATTATATGTTTTTAACCTTGCAATGTCTGGTTACCGAAATAATATACTATACTATACTATATATACTATACTATGCTATACTATACTATACAATACTATACTATACTATACTATACTATACTATACTATACTATACACTTCTTAGTTTAACTTGGAGTCCTTGGACTAGTATAACATAAGTTACTGGTGTCACCATTCATACCGGCTGAGCTGGGCTTTGGTGGTCTAGCTATATATATGTAGTAGCTACACAACTAACACAAGTTGCACATGCTTAAATACGTAGCTGTTACATTTTGAGGTAAAGAGTTTTGGTGACGTCGTTGAGTTGCTGCAATCAGATGCTACGCTGAGTCATATGTTGTCAGAATTGACCAAAGTCGTTCGTCTCATTTTAACTGTACCTGTCACTACATACACTGCTGAAAGGGCATTTTCTGGTCTTAGGCGACGAAAACGTATCTGCGAAACGCTATTACACAGACAAGATAAAACGCCATTCTAGTTTTGAACTGTCATCGAGCGTGTCTGGCAGCAGTGGACATTGACACAGTTCTGGATGAATTCATAAGTAAATGCACTGTTCGAGAAAATAAATTCGCCATGAAGTTGAAGTAAGACTGTAACTAAAGTCTGTCTTACTGGCAAACATTATGTTTGTGTGTCTGTAACTGCTATAACATCAGATTTATTAGTGAAAGTAGTTAGTACTAGTTAGTAGTTAAAAGAAAAACTGAAATGGTTTCTTGGTATTAATACTCGTGGTTGTTATGTGCTTGTCTTTATGATTGAGCAAAGAGGAAGCACTGTTGCATAGCATTACAGTTAGTCTTTTCCCAGTTGAAAGGGCTTAAGGAAAGGGGGAGAGGAAAACATGGCAGGATAGGCGGTGTGATCATTCGATCATGGCAATGAAATTCTTGCCCCAGTACCTTTTACTAAAAGTCGGCGCCTCTGTACATTCTGCAGGTATTTTCTATTTCAGGAGTGCTAGAGAGTAGATGTCCAAATGTAGAACAGCAGAATAGCACTTCAAAACTAGCAACTTCATTAAACATCTGCTGAACAACCTTTTTGCGATTCTAACTTTTCCGTGTTCAAAGTTGTCTGCCATTGATCTGTAAAAAATCTGTTTTTGCATTATTGAAGTTAACACACTTCAGTGTTGGAATATTATGTCTGTGAGTATCGTATATTGTATGTATAATGAAATAGATCTCCTGGTCATTCAGGTCTAATGTAATCTAATGACTTCTATATGCAGTGGTTATTGCATACACCTTGATTCGACTGTTGTATCATGTTGGCCTGTTGTCTGCCTCAAAGGCAGAGGTTAAAGTGGGTGGGAACGCGTGGGAACGGCGTTCCCAGTGCTCTCGACATTCTTTGCTTGCGTTCCCACTACTCACGCATGGGTTCCAATGGAACTCTTCTTTGGCGTTCCCACTGCTCACCCAAACCACTTCAACCACTGCTCAAAGGTAAGGTGAGTGTTTTAGTTCTGAGAAAAGGGCAGAAGGTCGAAAAGTTTAGATATTATCAAAGTACACGAACACAGGTCAAAATCTTATGTTGCTAATATGTTGCACACAAAAACCCCAGATATTCTAGCTGCCTGACCCCCCAAATCTTTTCAGTTACTTAGCCATTGTTCACCGATCTTACCCCCCCCCCCCTCTCTCTCTCAACTTGATTCGTTGATGGCCTAGATTGTGGATCTGGCGGGTCTCTGCCAGGAGACATTCATGACTGCCATTACAAGAGCAACTGACATGACTACCATATGGAACTGCATGGGGAAGTATGCTATACCTATTTACTATTTCAACTTGCTTACCAACCATAGCCTGATTTCTGGTTTCATAAAACCAATCAGATTTTGACCAGGCTGCTCCAACCGATTCTGAAGCCTGACTAAGATTGCACTTGAAGCCAACATAGACTGATGCCTTGTGCATCATGATAACGGTGTCATAGGAATCACTGAACAGCAAGAACAGACTCGCCTATAAGAATTTGAGTTTAATATAAGAATTAGACTGGCATACATCATGCAACTGTTGTCGGTCAGTCGGTCCTGATACTAGCATTCCGAAAGACGCAGCACCAGAACAGTCTCCATCTCTCCGTTACCTGTATAACTTAAGCTGTCTTCTCTTAAAACCTAAGCTGTGGTGTTAACTGTTGCCGCGGTTGCACTACAATGCATCCCGCATGACAGCGTTATTCCACCAGCATGACGAGGAAAACATCAGTAACCAATCAGTAGAACGACTAACATCTCACCAACACTGAATGACTAAGCAACAGAATGTATTTGTATTGACCAGCCAAGACTGACTGATCAGTTGATGTTTTATTGTGGTTCTCAGGCTCGACAGCTCAGCCCAAGCGTCGTTTTTGTTGACGAGATCGATTCGATTTGTGTTAGACGAGATGCAACTACTGATCAGGAGAAGAAGAGCATCGTCTGCAACCTGTTGACAATTTTGGATGGTGTCGGCAGCAAAGGACTTGTCTTTCTACTGGGTGCCACCAATCATAGGGATGACATCGATCCCGCAATGAGAAGAACGGGTCGTCTTGACATTGAAGTTGAATTAAAGATACCAGATTTTCAGGTAGGCGAGACGTGTTGCACCCACATACAGCCTAGGGCAAGGTCAAGGGAGGATTAATTATGGTGTATGACCTATGATGGTGGTGGGGATGAAGACAGTGAGGATGGGGATGACGATGATGACAGTGATAAGAAGAAATTCCGGAAAGAAAAGCCAGAGAGAAGATAAGCGTGCTGCCACTTGCAGGTATGTTGAATGTCTTAATACCAGACTTGTTGTCCTCGAGACCAAGGTCTTGGTCTCGAGTGCACTCGAGTTCGTTTTTAAAAGTCTTGGTCTAGAGACCAGAAGTCTTGGTCTTGAGGTTCAAAGTCTTGGTCTTGAGGTTCAAAGTCTTGGTCTTGGTTTCGCAAGACCAAGACCAAGACCGACTGTCAATATGAACAGTCGTTTAACAAAACTCAAGAATTTAAAAATTTATCAAGCCTGTTTGCATCATAGATTACGACAAATACCTACGGACGGGTGCAAGTTTTATTGCTCAGGAAAACCCATCGGCAGCAGCAACTAAGTTATGCTGTGTCTGGAAGCCCTGCCAAGACTTTTTCTGAACCCAGACATGGGAGGATTTCAAAAAGGATCACGATTATACATGGAAAACCAGTATGCATTAGTATCCATAGTTTTACGGCTCATAATTTCATTACTATGGAAGTGCCCTTGTTTTGCTTTCAGATTCAAACCACTGAACCTGACCGATGAAGACCTCGCTTTTCAGCTTCAAAATCCAACACAGTTCATTGATTGGAAAGTAGAAACCGTAAGTACAAGTTACGTATGCAGACGACTATGGAATTGGTTTTTGGAATTTTGAGTTGTGAGAAATAAGAAATAGGATACTTTAAAGCGCCATTTTAAATTAAAAGTGTGTGGCAGACATAAGACGTTAAACAATAGATACTTATAAGTTCAAGTACTGTACATCAGCTGTGTTTCATTGATACCCCAGTAAGTCAACTTCCTATTTGATTAATTTTGACTAGGGTTTCCCTTGAAGCGGCCATCAATTGATGCTTAGTATTATGATAACGATGCCACAGAAGTCACTAGGTTTAAGCTATGGTATTTGTAATTTGTATTATTTTTCTTTCAATGTAGCAAGTAATTTCTACTTTTTTATTGGATAATATAGATGGTTATGGTTCAATGGCTAAAATAATCCAAAGAATCCAAACTATCATAAGCCGGCCTATCCAGCATCCAGAAGTCTTTACAGAAGCCAAAGTAAAACCACAAAAGGGCATACTCCTTCATGGCCAACCAGGTAAGTCAAAACACATTTACAAACAAGTCAGAAGAAAGTAACATCATCCATACGATTTTAACCTAAATGATACGGCCTAAATATCGTTTATGCTACCTGCAAAATTTAGCATCTTTTTGCACAATCCAAACTCATGATGCAATTTTCAACCCTACATACACAGTTGTTGTGTACTTTTAGAATGAATTCTCTTCATGTTTATTTTATATGTTTATTTATGAATGATATATTTAGTTCAACTTATATCAAGTTTTTATGCTATAGGAATCACTGAACAGTAAGAGCAGACTATAGCCTATAAGAATTTAAGTGTAATATAAGAATTAGACTGGCATACATCATGCAACTGTTGTCGGTCAGTCGGTCCTGATACTAGCATTCCGAAAGAGGGAGCACCAGAACAGTCTCCATCTCTCCGTTACCTATATAACTTAAGCTGTCTTCTCTTAAAACCTAAGCTGTGGTGTTAACTGTTGCCGCGGTTGCACTACAATGCATCCCGCATGACAGCGTTATTCCACCAGCATGATGAGGAAAACATCAGTAGATTGATAGGGTAACCAATCAGTAGAACGACTAACATCTCACCAACACTAAATGACTAAGCAACAGAATGTATTTGTATTGACCAGCCAAGACTGACTGATCAGTTGATGTTTTATTGTGGTTCTCAGGCTCGACAGCTCAGCCCGAGCGTCGTATTCGTCGACGAAATAGATTCCATTTGTGGAAGACGAGACTCGACGACTGATCAGGAAAAGAAGAGCATCCTATGCTCGTTGCTGACAATCTTGGACGGTGTCAACAGTAAAGGACTGGTGTTTCTATTGGGAGCCACAAACCACAGGGACAACATCGACCCCGCGATGAGGACTGGTCGTCTGGACCTTGAATTCAAATTGAAGCTGCCTGGTTTTCAGGTAGGCAAGACGTGTTGCACCCACATACAGCCTAGGGCAAGGTCAAGGGAGGATTAATTATGGTGTATGACCTACCCCATGAACGCGTTATTCCACCAGCCATCTATGGTACAGTACAGAAGGAAATGCATTGATGTGTTCGTGCATCCATGCATTTAATTTACCTGCTTTTCTTGTACACTGATTTTATAACATGGTTACAATAAATCCTTGATTGATTGATTGATGTATGCATGTGTGTGCATTTATATATTTATGCATATATGTATGTATCTATGTACGTATGTATGTTTGTTTTTGTACGTACATATGCATGTATGTAATGTAAGGTAATGTAATTGAAAATTTATGCAGCAACCCTTCAAGGTATCTACTCACAGGCAATTTCTGCACCGGACTATATGACGTTAAATGTCATAATGAACAAATATATGACATCAGTTGATGCATGTAATGTATGTATGTATGTATGTATGTATGACTACCCATTTTCGTTAACCATTGGCATTATAACATTTACTATTATTTTGCATCAAGTATTTAGTATTCAGTATTTTTGAATACTACTGATTCAAGTTAAAGTCAAAAACAAGATCAGATTAAGAAAATTCCTGACCCTGTAGGCAATCTCAGCATCAGCCTTGACCTACATTTCTCATTCTGAAATCACACCTACAACTTCTGACACATCTGCTTCATGGATATTCGTGGCCTTTGCTGCATTCATGCTTGACTTTAAAACTGCTTCCCCTTTCGACTACTTCAAACTTGACTACTGTAATGCCCTTTTCCTGAACACTTAAATGCACCAAAATTAAACTTCTCCAACTTATCCAAAATTCACTTGCCTGAACACCCAAACAACACTGTCACTCCCGCTCTTAAATCACTCCACTGGTTGAAAATCCCACACGAATCCACTTCAAAATCTTTATCACCCCTCAGGCTTTCCACTCCAAACTAGTCTCGCCTGTTCAAGATTTTCTAATCCATCCAAACCTCTTGGCCTTCCAGTCTCTCATCCTAATCGTAACTCGTTTTCTAGCAATCAGAGATTGTTCTTCCCTTTGTATATCTGGACAGCCCCTCTCACACAATGCAGCGCTCATAAAGAAGCTGGTGCCCTGCACTTCGGTTTAAGTTGTGCTTTAGAAATTTGAAGTTTATGATTACTTTTCATGGCCGAGATTATACAATGTCGGATTTGGTTGGGCTATGCCAAGAAGCGTTCATGGCGGCAGCTGCAAGAGCCACGGACCCAAGCACAATATCGGCACTCGCTGCAGACTTTGACACAGCGTTTGACACATTCTTGCCAGCGCGTCGACGTGGCAACACCGATTTTTAAGGTACCTACAATCTTCATTCACTTGTTATGTTACAATCCATATATTACAGTATTAGCTGTGCTGTATGTAGCTAACAACTGAAGAAATATAATCTTATGCAATGGCAGAACTGAACACCTTAATGTAAACTGGGCCCTATTTGTATTGTACATATATACAACAAACATACATACAAACTTGCATTGCATAACTTAGTAGTCCTGTGTATGTATGTGTATGTTTGTAAATGCTTGTTTGCATATATCTATTTATGAATTCAGTTGATTCCAGACTGATTTTGACTCGGCCTTAGAGACCTTCGTTTCAGCCCATCAGAGAGAGAATGCCAATTAAGGTATCATATAATCTTCCTTTCCTTCACCTGTTATGTTACTATCCATAATATTATATAATTTAAGTGCATAACATTATATAATTTATATAATTTAAGTGCATAACGCATAAGTGCATAACTCGTTGATGTGCATAGAAACTCGCCTGTGCCGTTTTGCATGACACTCATATATAGCACTTGCACTGCTAATTTAACGCTTATATGTCATGTACTGAATGGTTATTGAAGGCATTATAGTATATCAGCTCCATCTCTGTTATTAAATATCAGTACGTTTACCAATTGTACATAGTACATGTGAACTTCTGTTATATGTACAAGTCGGTTAAGTGCATGTTTGTAGTAGTGTCGACTGTGTGTGTGCTTGTGTGTATATATTATATATATATATATATATATATATATATATATATATATGGGCCTTCCAGGCCTTCATATATATATATATATATATATATATATATATATATATGCTTGCATGTACGTACATGTGCCATTCATTATGCACTCTTAATTTCATCACTTAGAATTCAAGATACATTTCAAGCCATCTTAAGGAAGAGGTGTGCAATAGTCTAGTGGGCTTAATGCTGGACTGTCAACTGAGAAATCAGGGTTCAAATCAGCTGCATTTATGAAGTTTTTCTAAGCTCATTATGCCACCTGCATCAACAGCTTGGCTTATAGCTATCGTGCTAAGTGTGGCATAAACACCAACATGCATCTGGAAAGGATGCACGGCATCCTGAAGCACATTTACTTGCATGGGAAAAAAACAAGTGACTAGACAGTGCCATTGCATCACTGACAAATCTCGTGCCTGATAAGCAGTTTGACCGGCTAACCGCCATCTGTAAAGGCAAATACACAAAGAAACTGTCTGAACTGCTAAAAAGACAGCAGCTAGTGTCACCATGAAGTCCATCAGCAGAAATTTGTTTAATAATTTCGACTGCACTTGCACCCCATAACCATTTCAACTATAATGAGCACATTGACTGTACATTGTCAGTGGAAGATGAGACGGCGAGGGATCTGACTGGCCATGCACCCGCCCTCATATGCTGAAGCTAAGAAAGATGAAGCCTTTTGGTGCTAAACTTAAAGGAATGGCTTCTTTGTTATAGGATTTAGCTAGTAGCATTCAGCACACAGTTTCACTTTCAGCAAGCACTGATTAATTATATATAGATTCAAAAACAGTATGCATTGGTATTCACAGTTTACGGTTCGTAATTTCATTACCATGGAAGTGCCCTTGCTTTGCTTTCAGATTCAGGCCTATTAACTTATCGAATGATGAGCTTAACTTTCAGCTTCAACATCCAACTGATTTTGTTAACTGGAATGTGGAACAGGTAAGCACATGTTATGTATGCAGGCGGCTATGACAATTGGTGTATGGAATTTTTAGCTGTGAGAAATAAGAGATGGAATCAAAACACTGAATGACTAAGCAACAGAATGTCTTGACCCGCCAGGACTGGCTGATCAATTGATGTTTCTTGTGGTTCTCAGGCAAGAAAGCTGAGCCCGAGTGTAGTCTTCATTGACGAAATACTCATTTTGTGGCCGACGTGACCAAATAATTAGTGATGAGAAGAAAAGCATTCTTTGTTCTCTTCTCACTATACTGGATGGATTGAACAGTGAAGGGTTGGTGTTTCTGCTCGGCGCCACTAAGCACCCGAACAAGATAGACCCTGCCATGCGGAGAACAGGACGTTCTGATGTGGAGTTTGAGCTGAAGTTACCAAATTTTCAGGTAGGCGAGACATCTCGCAGCCACATACAGTCTAGGGCAAGGTCAGGGAGGATTAATTATATATATATATATATGCATATATACATATATATATGCATTTATACACGTGTATGCATATACACGTGTATGCATTACTTATGCTCTAAACAGTCTTGATCCCATATATACACACCGGAAAGATGTATCCGGTTGTACACCAAAATGTGGATAGCAATTGGTTGAATAAAGAATATTCTTATATTTCTTTCTTTATTGCACCCAACCCTACTAACGGTATTTGATATAATTATATAATGGAGAAAAACTGCAGCCTACACAATCTTCTTCCTCTAACGACTAAGACACAGCTTAGTAGAACCGACTCTTTAACCACATTCTTCAACGAATCATCCAGCTTGTGTAGGCCCCTATAGTACAGAAGTAAACGCATTCCTGTATTCGTGTATCCATGCATTCCTGCATTTATTTTATGCGTTAATGCATGCACTCATTCATTGAAGCACACTGTATAAAGAACTTCAAGACCAAATTATATTGGAAAATTTAAAACGTCTTTGGAATCAAAATATTAACATTACGCAACGATGCAATGTTTCTGTTTTTGAAGGATCCCGTGGCCATTCTGACAGCGTTAACCTCTACGTGGCATGGTGCAACACCGGTACTCCTTCAAGAAGTTGCTAGAGAAGCAAAGTGTAAGCCATACTTTAATTTCAGTATAGTAATAATAGTAGCAGTGGTAACAGTAGAACGAGGAGTTCTACGACAAAAGTAGAAACCGCATAACTCTTTTTTTGGGATTGAGTTATGTTGTCCCTATAGGCTAAATGCCTCAGGGTATAAATTTTTCACATTAGCATTTTATCTAGTTTCAGTTATAAACTTAATGATTGCTCAAAATTGCAAAAGTCTTGCAAGTAAGTTCAACAAACAGAAGATATTACATGCTGCGCTCCATAAAATTTTAGCACAGACATACACAGCGTACAATGTACAATGAGTACAATGCAACTTTTTGACCTCTATTAGATTCTATAAAATTATTGTCTAGTGTATTATGGTTTTGTATTACACTGTATAGTAGGCTGCTACATTTCCAACTTCTGATACGTCTGCTTCATGGATAATCGTGGCCTTTGCCGCATTCATACTTGATTTTAAAACTGCTTCCACTGTCTACTACTTCAAGCTTGACTCCTGTAATACCCTTTTCCTCAAAACTTAAATCCACCAAAATTAAACTTCTCCAACTTCTCCAAAATTCACTTGCCAGAGCTGTCACCAACAAAACACCCCAGCAGATCTTCAAGGGTTGTGCCAGCATACCTTTGTTATCGCGATCGCAAGAGATCGGACTGAAGTGTCAGTCGTCCAGACAGATTTTGACTCGGCCTTAGAGACCTTCGTTTCAACCCATCAGAGAGAGAATGCCAATTAAGGTATCATATAATCTTCCTTTCCTTCACCTGTTATGTTACTATCCATAATATTACCATACAGTATTAGCTGCATGTAGCTAACAACTAAAGAAATATTATCTTATACAGTGGCACGACTGAACAGTGAACACCTTATTGTAAATTGTTCTCAGAATTGAAAGACTGGTAACTGTTGAAAAGGCATCTGTAGGGCCCGATTTGTATTGTACATACAAACAACAAACATATATACAAACATACGTACATGTGTCATTGTGTAGCATATATGGTATTGTTTAACTGTATTGTATTACCACCAAGGTAGGAGATAGAGCAACATTCCCCTGAGAAATCCATTTAGCATTGTGATTGTTGCTTTAAGAGATTTGTGTTTCGGGTTAGCACGGCCCATAGACGGCTAACTGATTGCATGGTTTGACTAACGTGGTGAAATATTTCATTAGAAATTAACAACATCTTGACTATACAGTCACTGCAGAACAACTTATATGGAAATATACATAGCCAAACAAAGGCAATCAGCAGAGACAGTTCTATTTAAGTGGGAAAGATTCTGTTCATCAGGTCCCAGTAGGTCTATACTTCCATTGCATCACATAGTAGTCCTGTCTATGTATGTGTGTGTACGTTTGTAAATGCTTGTTTGCATATATGTATGCATGAATACAGTCGTTGCCACTAAGTGCGTAATGGATAAGTGCATAACTCGCTTATGTGCATAGAAGCTGGAAGTCTTGCTTGGCACTCGTATTTGGCTTTTACACTGCTAATTTAACACTTATATTTACTGACTGGCTATTAAAGGCATTATAGTATGTAAGCTCCATCTTTGTTATTAAATACCTTATGTTTAGCTAATTTTATGGAGTATACGTGAACTTCTCTTATGTGTATAAGTCCGTTAAGTGCATAGGTTCGTAGAACTTCGTAGCAGTGTCAATTGTATGTGTGTGCTTGTATCCTTATATGTATACATGTTGTGTGTATATATATGCATGCACTTAGCAGTATTAATTGATAACTTCTATAGCGCCGGTGTCTACTGCACAATCATCAATCGATGGCGCACCAAACCCAAGCCGTAGTCAGGCCAATAAACAGAAGACCAGTCCGCTAAACCAGAGAGACATACATGCATTCACATATGTAAACTTGCATATGCATATATGCAAGGGCATATATGTGCAATTTGTGCATGTGTCTCTAAACACTTTATATAGCTAGGTATATAATATAGCTAGGTATTTTGAAAGCGCTGTTAATAGATGTTATATTTCTACTGAAGAAAAATAAAATCATTATCGCTGTTGACCTTTTCATTTTGTAACAGTTGGCCATCGATGTTGTTTGATGAATTTAATTAACGGATTGGATAGGTAATTAATTGGAGCGCTCCTGAGTAGATAACCTTGAAGGGGCGCTATATAATACCTCTGTAATAATAATAATAATAACATCAGAGAATATCGATAACCATCCAACGGTTTAACGCGGTAGCCTTCAGCGGCTCGATGGTTACAGCCCAAGCTGACTTGGACGAGGGATAACCAACCGTTCCAGAAAAATAACTTATAATCTAATCTCTAAGACCTTGAGGGAATGAAGTAGCTCAGGGCAAAAAAAAATAATAATAATTAGTAAGTAATGAAATCTGTACCTTTATTTTAATACATTTAATTCCATTATATAAATTCTTTAGGTATTTGCTTCTTTTTTACGATTGCTGGGAATATAATAATTACGCAATTTCAAAATGTTTTAAATGGACCTATCGACCTTTAATGTTTCAGGTCGGTCAGTGCCATCTACAACGTCTAAAGGAAAAGCGTTTCTTTCGTTCCTGTTGTTCTTTTTTAAATGACATCCTCTGAAGTTTGCACTGGAGAAGAATTACTTACAGATTTGTATGTTGGTCTTGAGTCGGTGCCATCTACGATATGTTTCAGTCATTTCTGTTGTGCACTGTTAAAATGGCATTGTCTGATATTTGCACTGGAGAAGAATTTTTGCATCTTATTAAAATTTAGCATCATTGTTGGAATATTTTGTTTAGGAGTATCGTATATTGTATGTATGATGAAATAGATCTTCAGGTCTGACGTAATCTAATGACTTCCATAGTGTGCATGTTATTGCATAAACCTTAAATTGACTGTTGTATCATGTTGGCCTGTTGTCTACCTGAAAGGTTAAGTCAGTATTTTAGTTGTCAGAAATGGGCAGAAGTCAAAAAGTTTAAAGATTACAGTACCAAGGTACACAAACACAGGTCAAAATCTACAGTTGTTACTAAACTTCACACAAAAAAATTGAGATGTTTTAGTTGCCTGATCCCCAACACCTCTTCTTTACTTGGCTGAGGGGTTGGAAGAAGAGATAGGGAGTTTGAACCCATTGTTCCCCTATCATCTGTGTAAAGCCCCTCTATCTATGACTAGTCAGGCTCTAGATTCAAAACTAAAGTCTGGGATTTCAATAAATCATACCCTGATCCATCCAGACGTTCGCCTTTCCACATCCCTCGACATAAGCAACCCACCGTAACAGCTTGCCCGTCTGTCTCTCCGTCTGTGTCTGTCTGTAAGTCGCTCCATGTCTCTGGTCTTCTGGCCACTAGGTTCTATTTTCTATTTGGTGTATTTGAACAATCAATCTGACTTGACGCAGCGCAAGTGCAGATGGTGCTCTGCGCTTAGATTCGAAGTAGCTCTATAGCAGGGGTGGGCAACATACGGCCCGCGGGCCGGATCCGGCCCCCGGGGACTTTTCAACCGGCCCTTTACATGTCTTTAATATTAGCATTGTATCTGGCACTTTTATCCGGCCCTACATGAATGTCTGAATCTCTGTACGTAGGCCGACATTAAAACATCTGTTTCTTATTTATTAAGAATCCGGCCTCTTGTCTAGTCAACTAGTTCACTACTCATTCATCAATGTAATGACTTTCTGCCTGAAACAATACCACAGAGTGGGTAGGTTCGAAACTTTGGAAGCCGTCTTCACTTAGATTTTGCCCTAAAAATGGTTGCACTGTTTCTATGGACCTATATAGTTGTGAACAGTTCTTCTCAAAGATGAAATTTAAAAAATACAGAAGCAGATGCAGAGTTACAGATTAACAAATGACAATCTTTCTAATGAAATTTGAATTGCCACTTCCAACATTAAATCAACCATGCTGGATAAAATTAATTGTGTCGTGACAAGAAGTGTAAGATTTCACATTAATCATTAAATATAGCACACCAAGCAAATGGATACATTGACCACTAGGCCTAACAGTTTAATATATATACTTAAACTGAAGAAACTTTTAACATATTTAGTATTTTATTGTAGTGTAGGACTGTAGGTAATTAGGATAATTATATTTTCATCATAAAAATTATCTTCATTTAGTTTAACAGGAATTTAACAGTGTCTGAATTATATCGCAATAGTTAGTTTGAATAAAATTAATATTGTCTTATTTTCTTGGGCAAATGAATCTGCAAAAATTTGACCACGATTGGCATGCGGCCCCTGAGCTGCCCTTAAAATCCTAGGTCGGCCCTCTGTTAAAAGAAGTTGCCCATGCCTGCTCTATAGAAATTCGCGAGTTCCGATTACAGTAACAAGATCTGATGGCAGACAGCGTACCAACAAATACAGTACCCCTTCTGTGTTTACTGATATGGTCCATGCCTTCATTTGCTGCCGCATTGACTATTGCAAAGATGCTGAGTAGTAGAAGCAAAGGGGCATTCACAGGTAAGAGGGCACCAATGGCAAGGGCCATAGCAGACGGGTCTATGCAGGGATATGGCTGACCAGCCAAGTTTTCAAGCAACTAGAGCTACGGCTAAAATAGTCTCCTGTATAGAGCACAGGATTATCACCCAGCACAGGCTAATAATAAGGTAGCGAAATTCCTAATTTTCTGGTAGAAAATGACTACTGAAAATGTCCAAAGTCCTCAAAGTATTAGTTCAATAAGTCCAAGAATAGAACTGCAGAAGTTTGTAGTTTTGGCAGAGAGAGTCGCAGACAGACAGGCAAATCATTTGATCTTATCACATGATATGATTTTGTTGCAGTTTTAGAGCGCTAAATGAAGACGAATACGAATTACATGACGATGTGACCCGTGACGGTTGAGAATCCAGATCATATGACTTTAATGACTTCAGATAATGATTTTCTCACACTTGTGAATTATCTCATACAAGTGAATTTTTTAATACAAACATAAGCATATTAGTGAAAGAAACGATGTAATGAAACCGAGAGAGACAATGGTACAAGAAACCCATTGAGCCAACAATTCAAGTCCAGAAATTGCATCATAGAGACCACCTTAAGCACCGGCGCTATATCAAATCAACTCTGCAACAGCCAGTTTAAAGTCAGTTTTGGTGCCAGGCCAGAATCCGTCAGGTCAAGTAAGCGTCTGTAATGTAAAGGAATTGATATTAAGGAATGGTAGTAAGTTATTTGGATTATGATTGTTTTGTGCTTTGGTTTCACTGCCAAACATTGGCACAGATTTAGATGCTAACTGAAAACTGTCCATTACAGGTTTTTCCTTAGGAAGCAATAAATAAGTGACAAAAGTAGAATCAATTGTTCTACTTACTAGTTTTTGATCAAATTGTCATCGACTGTAACTCAAGACTTCGTCGAATGCCAACTTCAAGCTAACACTTTCTAGAAAGAAGTTGGCTTCGATGAATTTCTAACTGATGGTTTCAGTCACGTAACAATGCCTCTTCCTCTCACCTCCCTTGCCGTTTCAATTCTAAATACCGTCCATGGTAGCCGTCTGACTGTCTACCTGCCTGACCCTTTGGACTTGACCTAGAACCAATTCTGACCCTACCTATCTATCAATTTTGTTTTGACTAAGCGCCTATGAATAAGCTGGTTCCTGCAACTCCTTTTTTGGGTGCTGTAGAAGTCTTGAGATTATGATTAATCTAGCCACGTGATGATATCGGAAACAATAATTTTCAAAATCAGTGAAACACTACTGGTTATTTTTTATTATCATAGCTGTCTTATGCGACTAGTTATAGTTTCGAAAGAAAAAACTTCTTCAAAAAGGCTGATGTAATTATTAATCTGATCCATCGCTGCTTTTTCAAACGATGCAATTTCTTGGGTTTAGGGAATGAGCCTCAATGCGAAATCAACTCTACCTCCTGGATGGTCAACCACAAACTGCTATGACTTCAGGTATAGAGGCGTTAAAACAGAGGAAGTGTTTATATGAAAGCAGAATCTGTAGGACCAGCTTTCATTGTGATTTGCACGAAAATGGATGACCAGAAGTTTGTGTTTCTCCAGAATGAAATTTAGATGAAATGATTACAGACGATCTGTCATCCTTTGAATCGGCCTTTGTCAAGTCCAAGTTTCCAGGCGTGCCGTTTGAAACAGAAGAAATGTTGGACAGCCTCCATGGTCAGAACGAAGAAAGTCAAGAAACACCAAGCAAGGAAAAACTTCCTGGACTACCACCCAAAACTGGGGATGATGATTTGGACGTGATTGGTTCGGAAGAAGGATTCGCTGGGATGTTTCTGGATCCGACAACTTTGATGCCTTCTATCAGTCCAGATCCTCTCCCAGAACCTCAGGGATCACTGGGTTAGATGTCAAGGTTTCCTCTGTTTGTGAAACGCTGTATGCATCACTTCAAATGAACGTTCAGCAGCCTGAATTGTTTTGTTATTAGCCTAAGCTTTAGGGACTGCTTTTCTACTTCAAGTAGGGCCTACCCTATTAGCCATTGTGTAAGCTTTATTTCCAAGTGGTGGCCTTACAGCCAATTGTGAAACAAACTGATGATGATCTGTAAAATAAACCTTACTTATCAGCATAGGGGTAAAGAAAGCTCAGCCCCAGGGTAGTCTTCATTGGTGTTTCTGCTCGGCGCCACTAACCACAGGAACAAGATAGACCCAGCCATGCGGAGAACAGGACGTTTTGATGTGGAGTTTGAGCTGAAGTTACCAAATTTTAAGGTAGGCGAGACATCTCGCAGCCACATACAGTCTAGGGCAAGGTCAGGGAGGATTAATTATATATATATATATATATATATATATATATGCATATATATATACACGTGTATGCAGGTGCATGCATTACTTATGCTGTAAACAGTCTTGATCCCATATATACACATATATGTGCTCTAGATAAGATAATTATACTGTCGTGCTGAAATTATTCTAGGTTAGTTATTCTAGGGTAGGGCAAGAGTTGGGTAGGACAAGAGTTATCCATTAGTAAAGGCCGTTTGTTGACAATTTTCTAGTGTCAACAACTTTAGATTTTGTTTAGTAAATTCTCGTTTAGTAAAACCATGCCTGTTCTGATATCTAACCTGGCTCTACTTGTAGACCCGAGTAATGCTTACGTTCCTTAGGTCATAACTTTAGTTATAGATATGTGTGTAAATAAGACATTATCAAATTGTTTATAATACTGCTTGTGTTTTTTTGTCTTACTGATATTGTACTTTTGTATGTATTGTGGTTGTAAAGTATGAGCGTTTGTCTTTACTAAGAAAGGATTACTTACTTACATACTTAAATGAGTTAAATATCGTCACATGTCGTGTTGCATGCAGCAGTTCAACAACCAATCCACGTGCAGTCAACAATTAAAAGAATTAGTCTACAACATAAACCGCTAATCATTTTTCGAATCATGACATCGAATACTGCCGTCCAATTCGTTTTCGAATCGAATATCGAAGCTTCACAGATTCATAGTCTCTATGGCACAAGCACCACCATGCACGTCTCTGCACTATGAGACAATGCTTTATTGATTTCAGTACCTTTAATTACTAATGTTAGGGCATATGCAAATAAATCTAGAAACTGGGCAATCCTGTGGAACAGCACTGTTCCTTTTGGGTGTATCCAAATTGAAATAATGTATTAACATGAATGAGTGTAGTGTGCATTCTGGGTTGCAGTGAACAATAAACTATCTATCTGGATCCGAATGGAATTAATGATGAGGAATGATATGTCTGTATTGCATTTGCGTATGTATTACGATTTTATTGCTGCCTCAGTTGAATGACTTGTGCAGTAAAATATAGAAGTCAGGGGCATAACTTTGGTCTAAAAAGTGGGGGGTGCCAATTTCTTACATACACGAAGCAAGGCGGAGACTGCGATCTCTGGGAAGGGACAATAATAAAATATTGATTGGCATTGTTCAAAAAGTGGGGTGTACGGTACCCCCAGTTCAAAAAGTGGGGGGTACGGGTACCCCTCGTACCCCCCCCCCATAAATTACACCTATGATAGAAGTCATCACAGTAGAGCAGATTGCATTAGACAAACGTGGTTAATAGATTACATTAGATATATATAGTCTGGAATAGACTTCCCTTAGAGCTCC
The DNA here is from genome assembly GCA_963556255.1 of Allolobophora icterica. NCBI lineage: Eukaryota > Metazoa > Annelida > Clitellata > Crassiclitellata > Lumbricidae > Allolobophora > Allolobophora icterica. Next base: position 45,555,947 of record OY744615.1, on the reverse strand, counting down.
GCATGCGCCCTGGGTCACCCCTGGCCTATTTCTTACAAATCTTAAAACTGTCTTATATGAACGTGCTGGTGTCGGGAGCGCCGCTGAGTAGTTTCCTTGAAGGGGCGCTATATAAATCTTCGAATGAATGAATGAATGAATATATATATATATATATATATACATATATGTGGTTCATCTTGTATAAACATTTAAGCTAATCTTAAACCTAATTTAGCCTTGCTGAGATATTTCAGGCAGCATCAATAAGAAGTGTAAGGCGCTGCATACATTTTAAACCATTTATCTGGAATATTCTGTGCCATTCATGTCTTCATCACATCAACATGGCAGTACCTGTTTAACGACGCCAAGTCATGAAGATTAGCATCACTCTCCTCCTTTATCCAGGCTTCATAACATCTATTTTTACATTCATTTCACAATCTTTACTGTAAACTTAATGCCATATTCTCGGTTAGTTTACCTTCACCAACTGGTGATTACAGCGTGGAGAAAGCTTTGTTATTGCAATGCTCCATGTTTGCTTCTAAGAAAACAGAAAAAGCTCTATACCTCGGAATAGGTGCACCTCAGTTGCTATGAGATACGTACTGGCTGGAAACACTGGGCAAATGTGTGAGATGTACCATACGCTTAACACAGTTTCAAGTGCAGGTAAAGCAGCATCATTCCTGGAGAGTGGCGTCTGAATGCAGAAATTTTTGTTTCACTTTGGATCAGCTTTAGTTGATAGTGAGAATTTTGAGGTGTGTCTGGATCGGCTCTGTAGAATACGTAGATGACTTTACGTAGTGCAGGAAACAGTCCTGTCCTGTGAGAACTTCTTCAGGAAATAATGCCATGGATTCTTGTTATGGAGAGCTCCTTGGCACATTCTGTTTTGTTGAGTGTATCTTCAGCATCTGACAGTGAGGACATAAGAGAAGCCTTGCAACAATCATTGTTATACAGTGAGACACTGACCTCTTCAAGCGGATGACTGAAGGCAGTTTAATCAGGAAGACATTGGCCTCAGCTTGGATGACTGAAGGCGGTTTAATCAGGAAGACATTGGCCTCAGTTTGGATGACTGAAGGCGGTTTAATCAGGAAGACATTGGCCTCAATTCGGATGACTGAAGGCGGTTTAATCAGGAAGACATTGGCCTCAGTTTGGATGACTGAAGGTGGTTTAATCAGGAAGAAATTGACCTCAATTCGGATGACTGAAGGTGGTTTAATCAGGAAGACATTGGCCTCAGTTTGGATGACTGAAGGTGGTTTAATCAGGAAGAAATTGACCTCAATTCGGATGACTGAAGGCGGTTTAATCAGGAAGACATTGGCCTCAGTTTGGATGACTGAAGGTGGTTTAATCAGGAAGAAATTGACCTCAATTCGGATGACTGAAGGCGGTTTAATCAGGAAGACATTGGCCTCAGTTTGGATGACTGAAGGTGGTTTAATCAGGAAGAAATTGACCTCAATTCGGATGACTGAAGGCGGTTTAATCAGGAAGACATTGGCCTCAGTTTGGATGACTGAAGGTGGTTTAATCAGGAAGAAATTGACCTCAATTCGGATGACTGAAGGCGGTACTGAAGGCGGTTTTCACTGTGACAGTTTGCAGAATGAGACAACGAACTTTTCATTCCGCTGCTGTAGCAGTGCTAAAAACAATCGAAACAGCTGTTTGTAAATGGTACAAATAGGATTGCCTCAAAATCTAACCAACCAAGCGGTATCCTAATATGAGTTCAGTGAGAACAAAGAAGTTTCACTGAGTTTAATATAAAAATATAACTTTACACATCACAATTCAACTTCCTCCGGGTCTGACGTAATCAAACTGTAAACAAAACTTGACCTATCCTATCCATAACTTGAACAATTAAATCTGATTTATAAACCTACCAAAACAGTCCGTCAAGTGAATAAAACCTGCAATCTGCCAATCTCGTCTCGATATCATCACTATATTAATAGGGAATCCGACAATGCTGGTAGGTACAGTTCAAGAAGATAGCAGCCCTTAAGGTACCTTTGAGAGGCAGCCATGAGTATGAAGTGTTAGTTACCTCATTTTTCTCAGCCTTGGCACATGTGGGCAAGTGGCCAGCCCTCTCCCTCACCGCCTAATCTTCCATCTGACAGCGTATACGGTCAGTACACAAGAAGTTGCATTATGTAGCCGAGTTGGCTAGCAAAATACGAGAAAATGTGGAGCCAAAATCTCCAAAACAAACGTCTGTCCCAGAAGATATTGAACCCACATTTGAAAAAATTAGTACACACAGACACCGGTAGTTTGTTCTTATCCATAGTTGGTTCTTACATAAAGTGTCGTGTCGTGTCTCACAATAAATAATACAATTCCATAATACATGGGGTAAGCCGGGCTCATGCCCTTTCCAGAATTCTCACCTTAACAATTTGGATCACATCAAACCGGAACGTTGTATAGGTTTTCAGTTTTGCCCTTTCTTGTTTAAATTTCTGAGGGTGCCCACATTAACTTCACCTGTCACATACAAAAAACACAAATTTGTATGTTATTACACGAATTCTGTTATAACATGGTTGAGACGTGGATCCTAAAATTAATTCGCAAACAGAACATTACACTCATTGACCTTGTTATAAGGCAGTTCTTAATATGGCATCCAAAAACAGTGTTATAAGAAGTTTCTGTTCTACTTCACAAATTTGACAAAACTTGATACAATGACAAGGTATAACTTGCACATAAATAATTAAAGTAATTACACTAATAAATCTTCTGAACAACATAAACTAAAACTGACTGCCTGAGCTGTAAGTAGGTGACTAAATTAGAATATTGCCCATTAACTCATGAATCCTTATTTCTGTTTGGTGTATTCTTCAGCAACATAGTAGGCCTCAGAGTGGGAATTGTAGAAAAAAGACTGGGGGATTGAACATTTTCTCGTATTTTGCAAAGTGATGTCAACGAAATTTGAAATCAGCAGATTTCAACACTAGTAGTTTTGAAAATCAGACTCGAATCAAAATCAATTCCTATGTTGAGAAAATTCAAAAATGCATATATATATATATGGAAATGTCTTCTCTTTGTCACCGACTCAGAGTCAAATAACGCTAAATCACACTAGAACAACTGAGGGTTGGAGGGAGGGGTCCAAAATAAGTCATATTTTGCGGACGTCCGGCTTTATGGACGACCGGACCCATTAACATAGGCTAAAGCGCCTTTTAAGTAACTCTCACGGGCGGTCCGGGACGGATACTTAGGAATCACCGAACAAATTTGTCTTCAGAGGAGCTGAAAACGTTTCCTGAACTGTTAAAGATGCTAATGATCGTATGTCCAGTGGCAGATACCCGTTAATTTAACTACTTTACGTAGAGCTACTATACTATTATAATCAACCATCATAATCCATTTTGAATATCACGCAATCAGTGCTTCTGGGATCGTAAAGGTCGCTTTTCATTTAAAAAGATGCATTTAATTATTAATATGGATGCGCAGACATGTACATACATATATGCATACATGTATAAAACTATACATACCTCCACAGCACAACGCGGTTGCTTCGCTGTTGTCGGTCCTTCGTTGCGTAAGACGACGCAATGCGACAAGCGACGTCTTTTCGCGCCACATACTGGGCAACGCGGCTAAAATTTGTGGTCAACTGGATTTCATCGATCGTCCGCTGCCTTCTTATGCTTTTACAATTTAAGAAACCATATTCTACCCGCTAGGTAGCATAAGTCAATTGTACTGGTAGATTTGTAACAATCTTACAGAATCTCGAACGAATAATTTAAATTTTTAACGGTCGATTTCAAAAGCTGCTTTCCAGACATCGTAGCTTCTACTTCTAGTCCTAGAGGTCGTTTCTAGAAAGTCGTTAATGTTTGTTACGTCATCACTTTTTGTATAGTGGTTACGTAGCCATCGAGTTGATATCGTGTTCAAGAGGTGCTTTTGAATCTTCAAATTTTCCATCGAAATTTTCCAACCAATACAATGGACACATTGGACAGTATAGAAAAACCAACACAGGACTGGAAACCAAAGATGGACAATGAATTAACGAATTGAATACAGGAGTGGGCTCATTTCCTTTTCTTAGGCCATTGAGCCTTACTGACGAATTAGAATTCAGTTGGCGGTCTAATCCTATTCTTAGGCCCTTAAGCCGGCAGTGGACGAACTCGACGTCCTAGACACGGGCAAGGACTCTATACAAAGGACTGGAAACTCCTTATGTAAGGCCGTTGGACAAGATATCTCGTCCATGGAGCGTGGCGCCTCCAGCGACAAAGGCGTAGAACTTCGTGTTTAGATAGCAAATGCAATGCGCATTCTGCGAAGACAATCGACGAATAATTATTTTTTAATTAATAAACAATTGCCTGTGCAGAGGAATTATATTTAATATGTGCTGTATTGTCTTTTACAACTTATACGACATTTTATTCAATTTTAAAGCTAATTTTGCAGAACTTTTGCAGTGCGCAAACATGCCACACTCTATCAATTATTCTTTAGACGTGCGTATGTGTGCGTGTGTGTGTCGAATGTTGATTACTCTTACACAAAAAAGATAATCCGGGATTCTTCTTCCTAGAATTCGTGCAATTAATAGCTGAAAACCACATCGCGTCTGTAAACTTGTTGACCTCTCCTGAGACCCGTACACCCGCGACGCCAGATGTCACCACGATCGCACCCTCCAGCCGGAAGTACACGTTATTTTCACGAGTAACCAATCCTCTAATATAGAATCCTTGGACACGGGGCAGTTCATCACGGACTTACGCCGTTTTAAATAGCTAGTGAATCAACTGAATTACATATAATTAAAACCAGAGGCGTCTATCCCCCTAAGTCATTGGAGCAACGTCCCTTTTCTCCCTCTTCTTCCCCCTTCCCGTTCCTCCCCCCCCTAAAATGGTGGCAGACACACTGACAGATCTTTACCCCCTTATTTCTTGGATGGAGCATTTGCTCCAAGGTTTCTATGGTGTAGACGCCCCTGATTAAAACTCTATTAATAGTTAAAGAATTCGGACTTTGGTTTAAAGCAGTAGGCAGCTTGGCCCTACTAGGCACTATTTATATATTGGAATAAAATTGACGATAAGCAATTTTTAATCATGCAATATGGAACTCGCCCTAACCTTTCGTTACAACTTTTTTTTAAACTAAATAGGCCTACTCTAAATTAACGACTGTCCCCTTGAGCCCCATGTTCGCCTAGCACTCAGAAAAAACACTATGAACAACATCAAAGAATAGCGCATTTATTTCCACAGTTCACGAAATTCTCCTACAGTTTAGTTATCTACAGCTTATTTAGATCGAAGCAACTCTTAAATTCCGGATCTCAACGCATGAATGTCTGCACACATCCACCGCCCAGAATCACCAGCAAATATCCTAAATCCTGACTTGGTCAAGTTTCAAATGACATCACCAAAATCGTAACACATCACGTCGACGACAACATGACATCGTTATGCGTGGACATCAAATTTGCAAAATTGTCTCCACCATAACTGCAAAGAATGTAATGACCCTTGCTCCCGACCCTTAAAAAAACTGTCTTAGCTTGCATGGTGCCATTATATCGGTTTCCCCAAACAGTTTTTCCTTGTAAAATCCGATATACCTTGAGAGTTTTTTTTATGTTAGAACGACACTGTAGAAATATTTCCAAACACATATTTCAAGATTGACAACAGGAATCAAATTATCAATTCAAATCTGTGAATCTTTCAGACAAAATAGCTAGTTCTCATAAAATACCAAACCGCTGTAGATGTTAGTTGCACACTGCAACTATGCACATAAAGCCGATCGATGTTTAACAGCAAATAACATCCAAAACTTAAAGCAATTTTAAAAAGAAAAACAGCCACGAAAAACAACAACGTACTACAAACAGTCAAATTCAAATACAATGACATCACTTTTGCTTTTTTACATTCCACAAGACTCGACAACTTAAGCAAAGTTACAGAACGGCAAGCCTCGATGTATGGTTAACACGAAATCTTGCCCCACTAAACACCAGCTACACGCTACCTGGGATCTCTACCTGCAAGCACAAAATCACACAAGTCGGCAACTCCGACTTGACTCTTGTCATGAATTTCACATTTAAACACAAAATCCAAAAGTTAACAATCATTTCTTTACGTTCGGCCAAAACGTTACAAAAAACAACGCAACAGAACTGACCAGAACAGCTTACAAGACCACTTATCTAAGACCAAAAATTATTAAAGCTGGCCAAAAAATGAACAAAAAAACGACTACAACGCCATCCATGGGTCATAAATTTCCTAAACAGCAAAGCCCGATGACTGCGTGATTCGACTAAACCGAACTGAACAAACAACGATCTCTAAATGGACACAGCTTCAATTCATTGGTTTCAGCAGAAAACGCACTAAAACAAGCGGCAGAAAGCTACGATGCCAAACACAGAATAAGTTACAGACGCTTTCTTAAATGAGGCAGAAGTCGTGTTAAAATTACTCCGATCCAGGATGGCTTCACGTCATATGTCGTAATCACGAAGGATGATCTTGAAAATAGAAGGCTTGAAGACATATTAACACTGGGATTGCAATGAGGTGGTACAGAACAGTGCTGTGCAATCATTCGAAGCAAAATGTGGACTCTCAAATCAGAGTGCATGCTGACAACATCGTATTTGATTATTTTAACACCAGGAACCATTCTAATAACAGCAGAAAGCCAGTGCATATCACAAATGATGGTTCTAATACTAGAATATGCTCTACAATTGAAAAACCAGCACACAACCTTTCACTCAACAATTCTAACAGCAGAACATCGTTCTACTGTTAGAATGACAGGAAACAGCATCTCAACTGACACCTCCAACACCAGCACACCATTTTAACATTCAAACACCAGCAAGCATCTCAAATAACAATTCTAACGTCAGAACATTGTTCCAACACTAGAATTCTAGCGCACAGCATTTCAAGCGACAATTGTAACACCAGAATATCAATATGCTGCAATAAGTCTGACAGCAGATGTGCTGGTGCTAGATTCTCAGCGAGGAGCAAGCAGTTTCAAACTGTTTCATATTCTAACGAACCTGTTGCCTCCAATATCATAGTAAGCAACCGAGACGCTCCAATAAGAGTCACAAGCTTACAACATAGTTAAAGGCCGATTCAGCATGACACGAAGCAGTACAAACTCTTCCCATGCATTGAAACAGCACACAGCATTTCGCAGATGGTGAACATTAAATTAAACTATGACAAAAAACACACAATTACAAACACGAACCGAAGACATTACTAAAACAAACATAAGTTCGGTATTTACACGCCTCACAAACATCAGTCACTTTCGTCCGCTGTCGTTTACGCAAGATCCATGACTGCAGTATCGCGTCCTACTATGTGGCAGGCCAGCACTTGTTTTCGCCAATATTTCAACATTGTCACGCATCTTAAAATTCCAGAATGGAAAAAGCAGCCTTCTGATAAATCTTAAATATTTCAAAATCGTGTAGCATATTCTCAATTCATCGACATTACTGAAAACTTGGCATAAACTTGGCATAATTATACTTATAAACTACTTAAAGTGAAAAATTTATTGAAAGGACACATTTCGAACTATGAAATTCTTTAAAAGATACTTAACAAAATAAAGCGACCCACATACCAAAGTCTAAACAACCTTCACAACGACTGAAGTTGCAAAGTCCTTAACACTTTAACGACGAGCTGCACTGGTCTCCCAGTCACTTTTAGTACACTCTCGTTGTTAAAGTGTTGAAAGAAGAACGCCACAAAAGGCACGGGTCACCTGGCAAGCCAAAGGCCACCTTAACAGTCAAGACCAAAGGCTTTTGCATCAATTTCTACATCATGAATTTGCTGGCCATCTCAATCAGGGACAAGATATAATATCAGGCCAATCCTGTATGGCAAAAATAAGTTTTGACATGACCCGAACATGCTAGACATTTAATTTCTACCTAGTTCGAGAGCATCTTAGTAAACACCCTTTCACTTATAAGCAGCAACATTAGCAGTCAATCAGGACTGCCGAGTTTAAATTCACACACCCATGCTTGGATATTTAACAAGTTAAACTTGTGCAAAAACTGAACAATTACAACTCTCTTTCCCAACCACTTACTATTAATCCCTAATCCAAGACCCTTGGCAAAGATTATCCTCTTTTCCCACTGCTTGGCACATTCTGACCTTGTCAAGTAAGCAAAATATTCCTTCAATATCAGAACAAGCACAGCACACCGAGAAAACCACCTTCCAGTCTGACATCCACCCTCTTTCCCAACCACACGCCATCTTCTCACCTGATCAATCGTTCAATCACATTGCGACTTTTCAGTAGTTGGGCCAATCACGTGGAATAACCTTCCTTCAGATTCGCTGTTCTTTTAACTAGGGAATCTGCATACACCTTTCACAAGCATCTGAAAACTCTTCTTTATTGCTAGAGTTGGGCTGGGAGTGCCTCTGAGTAGGTATCTTTGAGGGGCGCTATATAAATGCTCTGAATTTATGAATGAACGTTCTTCAAGACCTTAGTGAGATTTGCGTATCAAGACACCGCCTTCCAACACAAAGTAGGAACGCGATACACACAGCAGAGTTCCGCAACAAAGTAAGTAAGATGTTTGTCAACACAACAGGCGACTACTTCTATCCGATAGAGTGGGGCGCAGACAGACACTATGCTATCTAATAGGACAGGGAAAGAGTTGAACTGTCAAAAGCAGCTGTCGTGAAGAAGGCGCTGGCGTTGCCCGGTGTCACAGTGCCGCTTCCCGTGGCTGTGCAGTTGGAGCCGGGAGTGACCGCCCACGCAGGGAAGGTGCCGAGATTGAAGAACGTGTATCCCCACGTGTTGATCGAGAAGAGCAACACCGCGTTGCAGAGGACGCACATGACCAGACCGGCCTTGATCTGAAAAGAAACACATAACTCACACGATCACTGACTGCGACACATCTGTAATTGTTTTCCGATCGATGAAACTATATGCACTGTTTAACGCTTTAACGACAAGCGTGCACTAAAATGTATGGAAAACTAATCCCTCTCATCGTTAAAGGGTTAAGGCATGCAACACAGCCTTTGCGAGGTTCTGAAAAAGCACTAAATAAAAGTCCAGATAAGCACGCACGTGCACGCACACACATATCGTGCTGTATTTGTCCCTTAAGCTAGCCATGAGGCAACATCATGCACCCATGGGCGTGAAGTGCTTGAAACTTCATTTTTCTTAGAGGCATATGAGGGCACGTAGCAATCCTCTTCCTCGCCGACTCACCTTCTCACCGACAGGGTACGGTCAGTGTACTCATTATACCTGAGTTGGCTAGAGGCGCAAGTGGGGCAGAAATCTCGAACCAAATTTCTGCTTTGGCAGGATTTCAACACCCAACCTCTCGACTGACAGTCCAGCAACCAACAGATTATGCTTTTTTCTAATACATAATCCCCCAAAAAAATTAACAACTATCCCCACAAGTCCTACGTTTGCACCTAGCACACGGAAAATACGCTAACCAATACATTATCACAAAACATAATAGCTGTACCATGTCTGTTATTGCAATGTCGCCATACGAGTGGGCAATCGCATTAGGTGGTGTTGACACAGGAAGAATGTAGGCCCAAGAAGCAGCCAAAGTGACGGGCAGCATCAGGTAGATCGGATTAATGCAGGTACTTGCAGACTGCAATGACAACAAAAGTTTACAGGTAATTAATTAATTAATTATGTAATTAGCACAGCAAAACATTGATATTCTAACTGTTATTGTAATAGTGACTGTAATTACAACAATTTATATAGAATCGTCATTCGCAAGCCACTTTACACTGTCCAGTGGCGTGCAGAGGGGGGTGCAGAGGGGGCGACGGCCCCGGGCATCCAGCCGGGAGGGGCATCCAACGGTTGGCGTTGGCCCAGTCAAGTTACTAATAACCGGCCGCCAATAAATCGCCATTCAAGTATTTATGTTTACAATACATCGCGAATTAAGACATGAGTGCGCAAGTTTTTATGTCATGTTTTCCATACAGGCTATAGGCCTACTATGATTAGTAATAGTAGCTTAACTTCCTAAGCATAAAATACTAAGTCTACAATTCGGTTTCCGATCGTCAAAATAGGCTAAAAGTACCATACGGCAATATGCAATTCTCTAAAATTTCCTGGGGAAAGGGATAGGGGGCAGCACACTGAGCACAGTGCAGTGGGAGGGGAGGGGGAATGAATTAGGGAAAGAACAATTTAGGGGCATCCAATGAAGGGGTTGGCCCCGGGCATCAAAGAACCTCTGCACGCCACTGACACTGTCCGACTGACCTTATGGAACTATAAGAAAAACAATACAGTACTTATAAGGGTAAAAATAGTCTATACTCATTCAGTTTACGAGTTACTTGCTAAATACACATTACATGGTCAACTTTCAATCACTCAATATCATTTTAAATTACTCAGAGATCATTTTCAATCTCCCAAATATTAATCACTCAAATACCAGTTTCAATCACTCAAATTTCAATTACCAGAAAATAAAATTTAATCACTCATATCAATCCATCAAATATCGATTTAAATCACTCACATATTGCACCCACAGTTATTCAATTCCACTGGTCATATTTGCACTTCTGCCAAACTTTCAATCCAAGAACCATGCTTCCAATTACTATTATTGGTAGAGGTAAGTAATGAAAAAGCAATTACCTATCAACCTAACCATACGTTACATTTAATGTCTGAGATACATCACAATATTAACCACTATCATACCAGTTCAGCCAGGATAGGTATGAAGATGGTCGTGGTAGCCATGTTGCTCGTAAAACTGGTAACAACGGTTGCTAGGATACACATGAGAGCAACAATAAGAGTTGGTGACAAGCTCTTGAAACTAGAGAGAGATTCTCCAATCGCTGACGATAAACCAGATTCCTAGAAATAAATAAATCAGACTGTACTCAAATTTAAGTGATTGCAATTACGTTAAAATAAGAAGTAACATTCTACCATAAATTTCATTTCAGGTCTATGTCTTCGACTGTGTTATATCAGGACTCATGTTATAACGAAATGCGTTATAAGGAGGCTTTGGTGTACTCTTTTCTCTCAGGGTCAGTTTTAATTCAGATATCCAGTCCTCCAGAAACGAAGTCAATGATAGAGTAATCAATTAATATTCTGCATTTATAAAGTGCCACTTTCTAATGACCAACCATCAACTGATGGCGCTGAACAATTGTGGGTGATGGACTTGCTCAAGGTCTCTACACAGTAACCGTTGCAGAGGAAGAGACTCAAACCCATACTCTCCGCATTACAAGGCGACCCTGTCTCCGCATTACAAGGCGACCCTGCTCTAACCAATCGGATATACCGTGTCCCCAAAATTAGTTCGACGACTAATAATGTCCGATATTAGTAAATAAACTACTTCCATTTCCCAAAGTAGGCATCTCTTCTCCCTCTCTTAGGCCTTTGAGCTCTAAGCAATTCCCATGCGAGCGCTCTAACCAGTCGGCTGTCATGTCCCATGAGTACTGGCTAAATAAATAAATTAATTAATTAATAATAAGAGATTAACTGCTAACCTTGCAAGCATCAGCCAAAGCAAACCCTCCACCGAGCAGAATGATCACGCTCCACGGCATCTGCTTGTTCACGGTTGGCCAGTCCAGAATAGGTGGTGCTGGGCCCGGGGGCTTCTCAGCTAAAACAATCGCAACCACAATCAATCAATCAATCAAACTGCAATCACTGACTGACTAACTCACTCACTCACTCACTCAATCAATGATACCATCAAAACTGCTTTTCAACTGACATGATCACAACCAGAATCAATCAATCGTTCAATCAATCGCTCAATTAATCATCTAATTCAATCACTGATTTACACATTCACTCAATCGATCACTCACACATTCACTGAAGTCAATCAACCAAACCTTCAACACTGCTACCTAATAATGTCTATAAATAATAATATTTATATTATTAAGCCTGTGAAGAAATATGCCAAAAAGGCAAAGCCATTTGTAATAATTGTTCTTAGACCTTTAAATGACCAGTTATGAAGGCAGTTACAGAAATACTAAACAAATCAATCCAATCAACGATGATGATGACAATGCTAACATACGATTATCACCAATAACAAATAAAATGTATTTATAAAATATTATATGTAGAAGAAGGCTATTATACTTATAATAATATTAGAATATTAATTATTTATTAATAATATATCACTTTGCTTTTCTGAGCAAGTAAGTAAGTAAGTGCATATATCAGACTCTACCGCTGTCTCTTCTGAAGCAGAGGTAGTTGGGGAACTGTGACGGCAGGATGAACAAGATAAGAGAGATGGAAATCGCCACACAAGCATCCGTCACATATCTGCACAATGCCACACAGCAATTTCACGTTAAACCTGGATCTCACGGAAAATCAAAATATCCCAGTTAAATCAAAATATCACCTTATCACGTTAAATGTAGAAGATCATTCCTTAAGCTATCCTTGGGGCAGCCAAGTGTATGACATATTAGCGACTTCATTTTCTTAGCCTCGGCACATGAGGGCAGGTGACCAGCCCTCTCCCTCGCCATCTCATATTTCCACTGACAGTGGACAGTCAAGTGTACCCATTATAGCTGAGTTGGCTAGGGGGTGCATGCAGAGCAGAAATCTCGACACAACTTTCTGCCCGGGTGGAGATTTGAACCCCCAACCTGTCAGTCGACAGTCCAGCATGTAATAAAAGAGCAACTACCGTAGTTCCATGCAAGACACACCGACTATAGTGCATCCCCACTAAATGTCAGATTCACGTAAATCAACATATCACAAAAAAGCCCAAATTTTACACTGATGCTGAATTTGACATTAAATCCGAAAATTAACCTAAAATGAAATTCGAACCTGCACTGTTAAATCTATTCTTCACATTGACTCAAAATTTCACATATAAAAATTTCCCAGCTAAAAATGTCACAAATAAAAATTTCACAGACAAAAATTTTACACATAAAAATTTCCCAAATAAAAATTTCCCAAATAAAAATTTCCCAATATCCATCATTCAACCCTGGAGCATATCAAGCCAAGCAGAATTACCCCTCCTTTCAGCTGGATTCCCCATGCTCTAACATAATGGGAGGAAAAATCCAAGAGAAAACATGCAGAGGAGAATTACCCTTTTTCTGCCATCTGACTTCCCCAGCCAGGTACGAACTCCGGCTCTCGAGAAAACCACAACAAAGCCAGTATGATAAAGTTGACAAGGACAACAACTTCGGCAAACCTACAAACACCCAAATATACCTGTTCATTAACCTTATAAAATGCTCAAGTACACAAATTCTGAGACAGCATAATAATAATAATAATAATAATCACAATAATAATAATAGAAGTAATAATAATAGTAACAATAATACTACTAATAATAATTAATAATAATAACAGTAATAATAATAATAATTGTGATAGTAATAATAATAAGTTGATTTGAAGTCAACTTCCAGAATGCAACTTCATTCTAAGACGACCTCGTTACATGCCATTCATTATGGATGCCAAACACAGCACTACAAGGAGGTTACAGTTTATAAAAAAATCATCTTTTCCTGGACTCCTGGAATTCCCTGCTGGATTTTGGCTTGCACAACGACTGCATAGTAGCGATCACTGGTTGATGCCTCGACCTTTCCCACAGTGGCACTATAGAAGTGATCAGATTATAAACCCTCATATATGCACATATGAGGGTACATAATCATCTCAATAGTCGAGTGGGACTTTCATAAATGTTCACTTACAATTTTACAATTACAAAAACATGTGTATACAATATCACGGATATCTGAATACTAAACAACGAAGAACAAGTATCGCATAACTAAAATGCATTTTCAGGCATACTCGATACCGCTCGCGTGCGTAATGAAATGCATGATACGACGGCTCTGATTAACGAAGTTGCAACACCGTCACGCTTACGTAATTTTTCCCAGCTTGTCGTATTCCGCACGGATAATCTGGTTAGCCGAGTCGTCCACTTTCTTGGAGCGTTTAAACGTCTCTCTAAATTAATCAGAATCACAAATTAATTAAACAAAGTCCCCCACACGGCAAAACGACAACACAAAAGCTCCCTCAATACTCACAGCTGGTGACCGTCTTTCATGGATAAATCTGGACAGACAGTCACAGGAGACAAATTAAGGTTGATAACAATTAACAGCTGTGACCAGCAAACAGGCAAAGGCACAATATAGCTCTCTCTTATTGAGGGATATTGTGGAATTGTCCAAACTAATAAACCCAGCCGGCCATTTGTCATGTCTGCATTCACACATGGACAACATTGTGTGAGGCACAGTTCCAATTTGGTTACAGCGCTCACCCGGTAACACTGTGAGTACGGTTCAATCCTCCTCCTCTGAGCAAGGACCTTGAGCAAGTCCTTAACTCACAGTTGCTCAGCGCCATCGTACGTGCACTTCTGAATTCTGGACGGCAATCTGAATGCAGTGGCATTGCGCTGTATTGTTTCGTATTGTATTGTATTGAGTCCACACTCTTGCAAAACCATTAAGTGAACAAATAGCAAAATTAAGTCATGGTTTTTCTCTACAGAGTAGAAAGAGTAACAGCTAACTTTCTTAAATATTCATTTTAATAGCACCCTATTTACATCCCTAGTATATTTACTAGCATAGCACTGCTACATAATGACACACAAAAGCTACATTATATCTTTATACGTTTTCCTCGGCAAACGAGGGCGAGTGGCCAGTCCTCTCCCTTGCCGTCGTATCTTCCCACCGACATTGTACAGTCATTGTACTCATTATAGCTGAGTTGGCTATGAGGAACAGGTGGAGCAGAAATTTATAACCAAATTTCTGCCCTGGCTGGGATTTGATCCCCCGACCTCTCAATTGACAGTCCAGCACATGAACCACTACACTATCGAGCACCCGCAAATAAATCCAGCCTCATATGATCCAGACTGTCAAGCCGTCTACCTAGATCTGGACGCGATTGCCTCACAAATGTCGAGATGACAAATGCTAATTAGAAATAGACGATACCATGCGATGCATGCAAACTTTTTAAGCATTTGTTGAAGCACTCATCCACAAACACCAGCCTCAAATAAATGGCAAATCAAGGCATTAGTAGGTTTCCAAAATGTTACTAAATTATTTCAAATTAATATTTATGCATATCAATATATTCTGACGTACGCAGCCAATAAAGAATAAATGAACGTTATTTTTATATATTTATGGTTGGATAGCGCAAAAATTATCCAAGAATTAGTCATGTCGCAAAACAAGACTTATCATGATGCTGATTGCAACATCGATATATATGCAAGAATTCGGGCATTTCAGGATATATGTGACCTCGGCGAAGAAAAGGGACCACTTGTCAGGAATGGACTTATTAGTATTTTCCACAAACTTACACCTTAAGTAAAATCAAGAAAAAATTTCAGAATGCTTGGCCCATAATTTATGCACTTTTTTCACAGAAATATAAAATATCATTTGGCGGGAAATCACATAAAATATTTAATGTGTCTCTACCCAATCCATTAATGCCTAAATTTGGCCTTCACGCATCAAGTAGCATAAGATTCATTGTAGTACAGAGAGTCTGAGCTGCAGATTGATCAATTAGACACAAAAATCAATATTCATGGTCTAGCATAAAAACGCATTCCGGCTAATCTAGTGACAAGTGGTCCCTTTTCTTGGCCGAGGTCACATATTAGTTATTGAAGCTCGTTATTCTTAGATTTTAAAAATAACCTGGAACCAAAAATTTGGACATTGCAAAATCTGAAATACAAATGTGACTTGAAAATTAAAGATCTACACAGATCCACAATTGTTTGTCATACATTAAGTTTCTGACACCGTTTGTTATGCATCAAGTTTGTTATGCATCAAGTTTCCGACACTGTCATACATTGTTTCTAACACTGTCATAGATTAAATTTCTGACACTGTCATACACTACGTTTCTGATACTGTCATACATGAAGTTTCTGACACTGTCATACAGCAAGTTTCTGACATAGTCGTACATCAAGTTTCTGACACTGTCAGAACGACACTGTCATACAGCAAGTTTCTGACAGTAATTAATTTAGTTTCTTATAAAAATTCTGCCAACTTATTTAAATTATGTTCTTATTCCATACAGTCCACCTACAGAACTAAAATAAAAACGACTAATCATTATTATCCTGGCTACACTACCACAAAAGAACAGATATCGACTGCTTAGTTAAACAGGATGTTTATTAGCACAGCATAACACATTTACAAATGGTATGGTACATCAACAAATGGTATGGCACATTAACACATGGTATGGTACATGAAAAACGGTATGGTCAGTGGCGTAGCCAGGTTTCAACACCAGGGGGAGCGAGCACATGAAAAGGCCCCAACTACCAAAATTAATAATTATCGGCATTCACGTTGCAAAAATGCTTTTAATCTAATTAACACAACTAAATTTGGAAGCCACATTTGTAAAATGCTCAAATCTATTAGTTGTGCTATTCATTCATTCATTCATTCGAGTATTTATATAGCACCTCCTCAGGGGGGCTACTCAGAGGTGCTCCCGACTCCTGCACGGCCAAACAATACAGTTTTTCAATCGAGTATAGAATATATAAGAGGGAGTTCTCGGGAACAGGCATAGATCCGGGAAGCCCGTTCCATGCCGTCGGGCCCACCACTGAAAAACACGGTTCTTCATGGTGGCTGAGCGGGCAGAAGGCACAATGAGTACTCCTTTGCCAGAAGATTGGAGGTGGCGACTACCATGAATTCCCAGCATGGGGCGGCAAAGGACCCGCAGATAAGCTGGAGCGCATCCCAACAAGCACCTCCAGACCAGGGAAACAGCCCTTATACTACACGCTGGCTGTAGCCAGTGCAGTACCTAAAGCATATAACCAGAGACCTGACCAAATTTTGGTATTCGACCAATAAGAGCAGAGAATTGCTCTCTATTGAGGCAGGCCAAACGACTAGAAACTAGGCCATAGTAAAGTGAGGAACAGTAGGGCCTACTCAAGTCAAGATTTGTGACACAATCTAGTCAGTGGCGTAACAACCTAGCCGGGGGCCCTTGGACATTCTAAGCCTGGGGGCCCTTGGACATTCTAAGCCTGGGGGCCCTTACGCATTAAAACGTAAAAATAATGATATAGCTATATTTTAAACTGCAGTTAGACTAAAAAAGAGTATTAAACGTTCTCATTAATGACCCATATTTCAAGTCACATTAATAGTTCAAGACAAAAACGAATACAACAAAAATGTATTGCCTACGTACACTTGCAGTAGGCCTAATATAATGTATGCAGTTCTCACATCATGTCATCTATCACGGAATTGGCTACATGTCTTTGTGCTGTTTGTCACTCACCCAGTCACCGTCGCCAGTGCTGAGCGCTCCATCTCTGTAGTTCTTCAGAGAATTACTTCACGAATTTGGCTATTCTAGCTTTACTATGAGCAAATTTGTCTATCAAGTTATCAATATTCAATTGTTTTGCACATTCGATTTTCGATCGCAAGAAGAGCAAGACCATCAAGCCTGTCCTGTGAGGTAGTGGATCTAAGATACGTCTTTATAAGTTTCAACTTGGAGAAGGAGCACTGGCAACGGTGACTGGGAGAGTGTCAAAAGCACACAGGCAGTAGCCAATTCCGGGATAGATGGCGTGGAGTGAGAGCCCAATATGAGTTTCAGTATGTCCAATACAGTTTTGTTGTTTCGAGTTCCTTGCTGAACTCACGTCTGAAGGACCGCGCCTCTGACAAAAAATCGGGGCCGATGTCCGATTAATATGTTTGTTGCAGTTTTGTTGCTGCTAATTCCAAATGAACATCGGATAAGTGCAGAAGGGATTTGGGATAAAGAAAACTAAACGCTGCAGAAACTAAACACTGCCCTTCAAAACGACTCTTAAGCTGAGCCATTGCTGTCTACAATAGCGAAAAATACATGACTCTTGAAAGCTATTTCTGGTTCGATCGTCACTGTTCAGTTCACCAGAGAATTTATTTGTGCGACTCTTTCTAACTTCGGCGTAATCTTACAAAGAGCTGACTGATTGCTGTAGCTGTAGTAATGACAGATTCATATGAATCACGCATGTATGATGTTAAGTCAAATGCCACATAGAGAAGTCTGGTAGCTGTATATAGATAGGTCTATATATAGACTGATTGAAGTGCACGAGATGCACTGTCAATTGTCAGTAACAATTGTTCTCAAATTATAATAAATATTTCTCCATGTTTGGCTTCAAACCAGTGGCATCACTTCTCTCCGTGGAATCTTTGCTCTCGAAGCAAATTCAGATTCACAGCGTAGGCCTAACGTTTAAGGTTTAAGGCATTAGTAATGTTTCACGAAAGTGAAGCAGATTAATTACTTGTATTAAATACTAATTACAAAAGCAAAGCAACAAGAAGTTCAGAACTGCTATTCTAAATTAGAAGTTCCTTACCTTCAGTTGAGTCTTAGTTTCTCTGGTTCAACAGAGCTTTAGCCGTCGATTAAAATTTTAATTAGAAGTCGTTTTTAAGTAAGCGAATGACTGTATTCTGAACAAGAAAGACGTATTGTACTTTCACGTGAGGCTGAGGAGCACGAAGACTGCAGTCGTTGTAGACAGTGTTGAGTGTATAGGGTACAGGGCTTTTAGAGAGACATTGACAAAGAGACTGATTGCGACAGAGACAGAACGAGTGAGAGAAAACGAGAGAGACATAGACAGAGAGCGAGCTAGTGAGAGAGCGAGAAACAGATGAACAATAAGGCAGATAATATTACAGACATTGCTTAGCACTGGAGCTGAGAGATATGCGTATACCGTAAAGTGTATGCAGTGATGTACGTCTAAAAGGGAGAATCTGACTCATGGGATTTCATTCTACTGTGCGTGGATTAGGGTCAAATACCCCGACCTCGGCGACCTAGATAGACAACGCGTACATATGTCTGTGGCAGTGTGTATCAAGTATCATATGAAGCATCAGTCATATATACAGGTTCTGGTAAATTCTGCAAGAGTATATGTACTGCTGATTTTCTGAATGCCCATCTCTGGCATCGCAGTCTTTCTAGGGTTCCAGAAAATAAATTATGTCGTTCGAACGATTGGAATTAAACAAATTTGAACGATTGGAATAAATAAACTGTGAAAAGGCCCCACATCTTGGAAAATGGTCTCAGGGGGAGCGGCCGCTCCCCCTGCTCCCCCCCTAGCTACGCCTCTGGGTATGGTATATCAACACATGGTAGGAAACAGTAACACACGGTACTTCACACCATGCTATCACGTGCTGTGGTAAGTCGACACTCGAGGATAAAAAATTTCAGATAATAGCTCCTTTTCTTTCATGAAATTGAGGCTATTCTGGATATGACTGCACTGAAGACAATTACTACAATGCCTTTTCACGTCAGTGGGATCAGAAAGCCGAAGGGAAGAAATGGGGAAAAGACGACTTACCTTGGACCAAAGAAAATGACCATCAGCAGGATCCAAGCGCCAAACAGATCGACGACCATAGCCGGAAAGCCGATGACCAGCCACGAAGTGAAGTTGATTCCGGTCTCTGCATCTTTGTACATACTGCAATTTAAAACATTTCCCGCATTGTTCGATATTTCACAGCAATTCTTACACGTCCTTAACATGTATGCCACTGTAATGCAACGTAACCACTGATTTATATAGCGCCACTTCAAGAAAACTCATCAGAGGCGCTCAAGACCTAACATCATGAGGGGCGTGGTGGCTCAGTGGTAAGTTCGGCGCCTTGTGACCGGAGGGTTGCAGGTTCGAATCCCACTCTAGCCGCTGCGTACGAACCTTGGGCAAGTCCATCACTCGCAATTGGTCGTGGCGCTTCGGCGTGAAAATTCCGGCACAGTATCAAATGCTGTAGTCGGGAGCGCCTCTGAGTAGTAGTTGACTTCGAGAGGTGCTATAGAAATATCCGGAATAAATAAATAAATAAATGGAAAACCAGGATCGAACAGAATGTTTTTCAAGCGCTTACGGAATAGAGGTAAAGTAAATCAAGAAGCTCATGTCGTAAGATGCTAGGCAACCTATTCCAGAAAGATTGACCAACCACAGTGAAGCTTCTGCGCTCTGATTAGGAATCTCGATGGGGATCTATGTGAAATGCCCTGAACGATTGAGTAACACATGGCACAGCTGCCAATTGCTACTCTTTCGCTCTGTGTCCCAAATTCAAATCCGAGTGCATAGTGCAAAAACTGACAGCATACGTAATGTGCCATTGATCTATATATATGCTTATGGGTAACACTCTTGCTTGAAGAACACAAGACCTTGAAAGAGGCGGTTTGATAAGTGGTGCATCACAAATACAGTGTATTGTATCCTGTTACACTACAGATATTTATTTTTATTTTATTTATTTAGGATATTTCTATAGCACCTCTCGAAGTCAACTACTACTCAGAGGCGCTCCCGACTACAGCATTGGTACTGTGTCGGAGTTTTCACGCCGAAGCGCCACGAGCAATCGCGAGTGAAGGACTTGCCCAAGGTCCGTACGCAGCGGCTAGAGTGGGATTCGAACCTACAACCCTCCGGTCACAAGGCACCGAACTTACCACTGAGCCACCACGCCCCACATATAGATGCATCCCTATGAAGTATGTCCTGTTGACGGACTCTTGTTGACAGGTCTTGTACTTGAGATGTCTCAAGGACTACAGGTAACGTGGGCAGAAGTACCAACAAGTCAGTGATCACTTCAACTCGAGATCCCTCACGCCAATATGGAGAGGGGGGATAGATGAATGGTAACACTCTTGCTCGAAGAACATAAGATCTTGAAAGACGAGGCTCGATATCCATAAGCTCCCTATAGGTCAACTCGGCCTTCCACTCCCTAGGGGGCAGCTGTAAAATGAGCGGGCGCCTAACAGGCTGCCAAGACGTGTTTTCTATAAGATCTTGATAATTGTACAGTCATATGTTTCAATGTTACTTACTGCGGTTTATCAGTGAGCTTGTCAATAAACACGAATTTATTATATAATATACCACACATTAGGTTACCTCACCTTATGCAACACCATGCTGAGTTACCTCATGCAAGTTATCTCCTGTTAGGGTACCTTATGTCAAGTTACCTCACCTGAAGCACTTCAGTGTAATGTTACCTCACCTAAATTACTGCACATTAAGATAGCTAACGTAGAGGAGGTGCTCTGAATGACAAAATGAATGAGTACAGAATTCTTGCGATTCTTACGATTCGAGCTGTCCCTTGAGGACGATGTTTGGCCCGCATCCGATCAGCGTCCCGGTGCCACCGATGCTCGAGGCGTAAGGGATGCTGAGTTTCAGCGCCTTACGGAAGTTCATGAACATACGGTCACTCTTGGCAACCTCGCCGTCAATTTCCTTCACCTGGAGTGGGTCTGTTTCTGTTGCGCTCCTTCAACAGATAAACAGGTAGAAGAATAAATACACAATGACAAATGGAGACAGGACCAAGACAAGGAATGCATTGGACTGCCTGAAAAGAATAGAAACGAAAAGATGAGATTCGTTCATCTGCACCTCTTGCTGCCACATGGTTGCCATCAGGAACTGATGATGCTATTGAAGATGGTGGCGGTGATGATGATTATAATAGGTAAGTAAGTAAGTCAGGGTATTCTTTATTATACCAGCTGCCAAACAGCACTCTGGTGAACAACGTCTCTTAAATAGGTCTTCTAAAGTAAAAAAAAAACATACATGGATCCATATATACATGCACAGCATTAAACATATATATATACATATATATATATGTATACATATATATTATATATGTATATATATATATATATTACTGTGATGACGAAATAAATATCTATCATCCATATGTAAACAAATTTCGAAGCTACCAAACAACATTGGTAATAACAGATTCCATCCACAATCGACATAATTATGTTATTAGTCCCATTTGGAATATACTCAATGTCATAAATAGAGAGGTGGCCGATTCATTCTGATCATACGCTGCTTTGCAGGCATAGTTAAGTTAAACATGCTGACGTGGGTTGCATGTAAGTAGGTATGTATGTATCTGGACTTTTATAAGGTGCATTTTAGGAACCCCTCAAAAGCGCTATGAACATTAGATCCATCCAAGGTAGCACTTGGCTGGGTCATCATTCATAGTATTCTACCCCAACTTAGCCCCCTGCTTTGAGTGATCAGTCACTTAGCACCAAAGCAGTTTGGCAGTTAAAGAAAGATGGGAAGTTAAAGAAAGTGTCCTGCTGTTGGAATGAGGCTGCGATAGAGTTTCTACGTCAGCCAGTCCTACTACTTCTACTACTTCAGGACGAGGATTTTGAGTGTTACCTTTACCACTACATGGAAAACAAATTCTGCCTAAGAGAAAGTCTGAATCAGTTGCAACCCAAGGCAGAAATAAAAGAGAAACAGCATAGTTAAGCACACTCATTTCTTACAGAACTGGAGTATTTTCCAGGTCTTAAACATTCAACAAATGTTCAAAACAGGTCTAGTCGAGCCCAATGTTCAGCATCAGCTAATATTTCGTCTTCACACAAACAAACAAATCATCAGTTAGTAGTATAAGGCAGATGGCAGCACTCTCAGTCCTCCAAAAACCAACCCATCACCTCCCCACTTATTTATTTCTTCCATGCCCTTTACACGCCATTCACCGACCAACCCTCTTGCACGTGCTCGTCACTCCAACCGTCTGTCTGCCGGTACCACTGCCTCAGCGTGTTTGTACCTGTGAGTATGTGTGCTCGTCGCTCAGAATCTCTTAGCCTTGGCGTAAGAGTTCTTCAGGTGAACCGCCTGATTCCATCTTAACCAGTATACCAAAGCATATAAATTACTAGATGTAGACTCTCAGCCATCCCGGCTCACATCAGGTGGCTCCCATTCACACTGTACTTAAGACTTTCCAAGGTTACGAAGAGCAGCGAGCAGTACCTTATGCTAGCCTGCGAGGCAACCATGGGTATAAAGAGTTGGCGAATTCATTTTTAGTTTAATTCAGGGAATCGTTAGTGTTGGCATTCAAAGAAGAAGTTCAGTGCCTTGAGCTAGCCCTCAGGCAGCCATGGGTACGAAGTGTTAGCAACTTCATTTTTTTAAGCCTTGGCATACGAGGGCAGGTGGCCAGTTCTCTCTTTTGCTGTCTCGTCTTCCCACCGACAGTGTACTCATTATAGTTGAGTTGGCTAAGGGGTTCAAAATCTCGAACCAAATTTCTGCCCTTGTGGGGATTTGAACCCGACCTCTCGACTGAAAGTCTAGCATGCCAACCACTACGCCATCGTGCATTCAAAAGTGCAGTGCAAATCGCACGTCCATCTTTTTTGCACAACCTGAAGACGAACCTAACATCACATTCTACCATGAAAAGGCACATTTGTCTTACTAACTGAAGCATATAAGCAGATACAGCCATGGCGTTCAAGCTAGGTATTCAATCCGATCCAAGCAAATCACTTCTATAGCGCCATCATCATAATGTCTATGACATCAATCAATGGTTGATTCGATTGAAATCAAAATCAAAACGCATAATCCATTGGAGAAGAACTGAGGTAGAAATTCAATCGATCAGAGAAACTTTGGGTAAGGTAAGCAAGTTGAAAGAGATGATTCTTAAGTTTAGACCAGAATGACATCAACGAATTGATAGAATGAAGAAACACATCAAAGAATTGATAGAACGAAGAAACACATCAAAGAATTGATAGAACAAAGAAACATATCAAAGAACTGATAGAACGAAGAAACACATCAAAGAATTGATAGAACGAAGAAACACATCAAAGAATTGATAGAACGAAGAAACACATCAAAGAATTGATAGAACGAAGAAACACATCAAAGAATTGATAGAACGAAGAAACACACCAAAGAATTGATAGAACGAAGAAACACACCAAAGAATTGATAGAACGAAGAAACACATCAAAGAATTGATAGAACGAAGAAACACATCAAAGAATTGATAGAACGAAGAAACACATCAAAGAATTGATAGAACGAAGAAACACATCAAAGAATTGATAGAACGAAGAAACACATCAAAGAATTGATAGAACGAAGAAACACATCAAAGAATTGATAGAACGAAGAAACACATCAAAGAATTGATAGAACGAAGAAACACATCAAAGAATTGATAGAACGAAGAAACACATCAAAGAATTGATAGAACAAACGAAAGAGCCCAATACTGAGAAAGCCCAACACTGTTTGGGTGCGGGACACAGCAAGATTCACAGTGTTCATTGATCAGAACGCAATATCTATTTGCATCATGGCTGGTTATGCAACATAGCCAGGTCAATTCGTTTAATGTAGTACTTAGTGAACTAGAAGTCAATTTGGAAATGGACGCTTTGTTCAACTGGCAGCCAGTGCAGTGAATGCAATATGAGCAAATAGCATACTCATCTGTCGGGGAGGGAGTTGTTATGGTTCTGGCTCAAGAGAGTTTTTAACCATTTGCAGCCTGCCCAGATTCTACTGATACCACAGAGAAGTGAGTTGTAGTATAAAGCAAAGAGCGGGCATAAACAACTGTTTACGATGGCGTTAAGCAACTGTGAATCAAGAACTTGCTCAAAATCCCTACACGGTAACCATATCAACGGAGACTCAAACCCACACATTCCATCCAACAGAGTGAATCCTCAAACCAGTTGGCCACCATATCACACAATGCTGCCATTTTTCAAGAATGCAACTTCCCCATCGCTCCACTACCAGTTAAGATCCTGGTCATCCACCTGGGCTATAAAAATAGCCAACAGGGAAAAGCAATTCCAAATGAGCTGTTTCGGGAAAAGCTTTCAAAATGAAATTGCTCCATAAAAAGCTGCATCGATATGAAGAACTAACAGTCACAATCTGTCTCTACTTAACTTAATCGAACTTTAAGCGTATCAACGCAAAAACAACCAATGCATTGAAAAAGCTTGTATGACTAATATAGCAAGTTTAAAGCAAAGGTGACAACTGCCAAATAGATTAGGCTGTCACATGCTGACTAGAGTAACAAAACAGCATGACATGCTTGCACGACTTCGCATAAGCAGTTTTAAACACAGATAAAGCAATAAGTCACGTGATGCAACACAATCCAACTATTGGGAATTTCCAATGTATACGCAATTTAAAGCTTCACCTTCCGCTAGAGGACAAACACCAAGAGCAAACTGAACACAGACATTTATACTCAACAAAATGAGTCATGCAAAATGAAAACGATATAACTAATTACAATTTATTTTATAAGCAAAACAAAACGATCCCAGAGCAGATCCAGATCACCCATCAAATTTGGAGAGAGGGAGGGAGGGGCAAGCCTTGTGCATGTAATGCCCCACGGATATGCCCCTCAACTTAGGTTGAAATGTGCCCAGCTGCAGGTAGAAATGTGTTCCTTGCTTTGCAACTGTTGATTAGCAACTCCTATCCCGCCGGTGTCTAATGCACAAAGTATCAACCGATGGCGAACCAAAACCATACCCAACATTCATCTTTAAGTAAGAATTAATGACACATCTGTATAAGCCACATGAAAGGAGCATCCTCAAAGCAATCATCCAACAGAGATCATCATCCAGTTCCTGACGCCAGCCATTTAGAGGCGATAGGTACGAATAAATGACCTCCACTGTCCTCTGTCGTTTGTCAAGTCCATCCCACCCCTCAGTGTGCTTATTAATACACCCAAGAAACTAAACTCAGTGAACCACGGCCTACCAAATCCCCCCCCCGCCCTGTAAACTTATTGGCAACTCACCCAAGCACTGTATTAGGTTTCCATGCTGTACCAACGGGACTTTATTAAATATTAGATTTAAAAAATGATATTAATTTAGCCTGTTCGCACAGTATAACATCCCAGTAAACTAATCAGGCGTAACTTTTCAATTTAGTCAACAACTTGAGATCAATCCAAATCAGGACTTCTGTCCCCTCCTACATGACCTTTCACTTCAATTACTTTTGCTGACTTGTTTACTGTCTAATAATGTTTATGAACGCACCAGAACTTGTGTAATTTCTTTAATTAATTAATGTATTATTATTTAAACATTTGTAATTATAATCCTGAAATAATTAAAAGAATAAATCTGTGTAGAATTCTGTCTATCTATATTACTGGAGCGCCCTTGTGAGTTACTTATAGGGCGCTATTCCACTGTTCTGATACACACATCCATACATGCATTAACCATCTATATGAAGGTTTTGCCCATCAAACACCACGTGTCAACCATATTATCCCGACCAGCATACCCACACAGGATCTGTATTCCCATGTGGACCCCTCAGAGAGCCCAAATTTATGTGTCCTAAATAGATGTTCACTTTGAACATAGCTGTTCAAGGGACCTTAAACAGGTGTGTCTTAACAAACTCATAGAATTTCAATAGAGCCACCTGTTGAGACTGTCATAATATGCTGCATCAGTTTGGGCAAGAATTTGCATTTTTACTCAGCTCAGGGCTCAGTTTTTGAATCTTTGCATATGTCAGGGCATTGTGCTTGAAATCATCACTTGGCTCACAGCTTTGCTTTTGCATCTTCACTTGGCTTACAGCTCTTCACTGATCTTTCATCTTTGATTTTAAATCTGGACTCAGTTTACATCTCTCGTTGGAATCTGCCTCCTTCTGCTTTCTCAGATGTTGATCTCTGATGTTAATGAAGCTTCAGCCGTTCAGAAGTGGACCTTGCCTGAGTTTTAAAGTCCACCAGCTCCATTTATGGGTCTGTAATCGAATACATCTGGCACCAGCATGGCCTCAAAAGCAGGACAGTGTAAACACAAATATAAATATACCAACTGAGGAAGTAGGGCACAAAGACGATGCAGGAGGAATTATTAAAACAGAATGCAGTACCAAAGGTCATCGGTTAAACTCGGTGGTCAACCACATTCTGGCACCCCGTGTTCATTCTGGAACCCTCTGTGATCATTCTGGCATCCTAACACGGATTACAACCTAGCGACCACAATATGCCAAAACTGCTGTCTATATAACTACTACCATAGAATGAGACACACCTGCACAGCACTCATAGTCTCTCTGTCTCTGTCTCTGTCTGTCATTCTGTCATTCTGTCTGTCATTCTGTCTGTCTGTCTGTCTGTCTGTCTGTCTGTCTCTCCATCTGTCTGTTAACTCTGGATAGGACTCCACTGGCTGGGCTCTACCAGCCAGTGGAAGACAACCAGTCATGACTTATGGACGTCTGAATTTACTGTTCCCTACAGATGAACAGCTGACTTTTATTTATTCAGAAGACTTATTCTACAGCATACCTCCAAGATACCTACTCAGAGGCGCTCCCAGCCCAACTCGGGTGACAAAGAACAGCCTTCAAATGCTCGTAAAAGGTGTATGCAGCTGTTAAAAGAACATGGCAGATCAGAAGGAAGGTTATTCCATGTGGAATTTCTCAGCACCACACAAAAGCCACATCAAGGAGACCAGTTAATTCACCAGTGCCAACACACCCCTTCCAAATCTAACACCCCATTGCTTCTATAGCACCCTATCCCTATCTAGCACAGTGGTCCATCTTCTACAGGGTCTTTGCCCTACCCTTGAAACTGTAATCTGAACTGACCCAGATCCAGCAAGACATGACCTACTTGACCTTTCTCTGCCTCTTTTCCTTATGCACTTGAAAACGTTTCAGTTCAATCACAGTCACATGTTGTCAGGTTGAAAGAGGCTCTATGAGTTTCTCTTTAATTGGTGCTATATAAATTTGCGATTCAAATTACAATTACAGTAAGTTTACGATTACACACACACCCGTAAAGGACAGATAAACTTATTTTCTAGAGAAAACGTTCCAGGTGAAGTGGAGTTCAAAGTACAGACGGACTATTGGTAAGCACCTCAAGAAGACCATATCATTTGCGGACCACTGTACACATTAACCTGTCAGTGTGGATATATGTCCCTCTGTATCCGTGTCAACTAGTTTGTAAACATGTCTCTCTGTATGTGTGGATATGTCTGCCTGTATCCGTGTTTCAACTTGTTTGTCAATGGCTCGATTTCTGTCTGGTTGCGGAACTGCCTATTACAGTTCCTAGACAAACATCGGTACCTGTTAGGTAATCCAGCCTCGTGGTAATTAGCGCCACCTGAGATTGAAACACAATAAATCAACCAACGACAGCATCCGGGCACCGCGGTTGGCATGGCAACCAGTCTCAAACGACCAACATGCATCGCACCCTTCCACGGTTCCATCCATCGTGTGAAGCGAAATTTGATCCACGCAAAACAGTTCCAAAAATATTGATTGGTTCACGTGACCAGCCAGCATCGGTTTCTAAATATAGAACTGTTCCTGCCACACTGCTTGTCAATGCTTCATTCATCAAAATCATATTATTATTATTATTATTATTATTATTATTATTATTATTTAGTAACTTATATAGCGCTTGTGTATGACGCACAAGGTATCAACCAACAGTGCGACAAAAACCAAGCCGTAATCAGGTCAATAATCCAGAAGATCAGTCCGCTAAGACAGAGTGGTAGCCTTAGTTTCGTCCTACTTACAACTGCGTAAACACTTGTTAGAATATGGTTTCCTATCAAATTTTCCTTTTCAGGTAACAGGACTTGTAATTCGTCAAGCTCTGTCGGGCCATCTTTGTCCTGGAACCAATCTGGCAAGGACCGAAACAACGGGCAAGCATGGCGCTTAAACTGCGACACTCTAAGACACACTGAACATTGGTGCCACTAATGAGTAACAGACATGGTATAAAGTAACGACATTCGCTCACAAAGTCTACATTAGTACATAAGAATCATCTGTTAACATGCACTACATCACGACCAAAATACAGATCTCACTAAAAAAACACAGTAAGAAATGAATCGATATAAACAAAACATCAGAAATAACAATAAATATCAAACAAACAAATCATTAGCGAATACAGATCATATAAAGCAAAATAAATAAAACAAAGCTTCGGGAAAATCCGCATACACATCTAGTCTAATGACTTTTATGGAGCCGTTATCAGAATAATTATCAGTCGATCATTGCTTTAAGTTAAATCGCAACCAAAATCATAATCCATTGACTAGAAGCCAGATCAAAATATAATAAATCACAGAGAGCAGACAGAAGCCAGGCTACGGTGGCTGTGCAAGCTGAAAGAGATGAGTCTAAAGTTTAGACCGGAATGACATCACAGGGACTAAACTGGCCATGCTCCTAAAAGTAATGCTTGCTAAGAGAGGATGCTAGTGTGGCTAGAATGCTCTCAGAGCATAATTATCTACTGTTCCTGGGCATCAGACAGTTTAGTCCGATCACGTGCACCCTGAAATTCAAAAGTCACAACGATATCTAATAGCGCATACACTGACTGTGCCTCAGTATCAAACAGTGGACATCTATAAGCATTTTGGCCACACTACGTTCTGCTGATTCCAGACACTGCGCTGCTACGTACACGGCAACAGTGTCATATCACCAGACATCAACAGCTTTCTTTGGGGCCACACTAAAGTCTGCGGCTGCCTTCCAAACATTACTTTTAAGAGGATAAGCCACAGCGACCGTTATGCTTTACAATTACATTACACAGCTTATGTCTGTTAGCGTTCTGACTTCATTTAATTCTGTGCTTCCAGACACTGCTGTTAACAACTAGAACAGTTCTGGCTGAGCAAGCCTTTCACCAGCCTTTCCTAGAATTTGTAACTCTCTCCCTGTATCTGTCAATTCTGCTCCGTCACATATGTTATTTCGTTCTCAACTTAAGACTTAGCTTTTTCAAATTGCTTATCCACTGTAGCTGCCTCTCTGTCTTACGGACTGACCTTCTGGATATTGACCTGATTACGACTTGGTTTTGGTGTGCCATTGATTGACACATTGCGCTTTAGACACTGGCTCTACGTAAGTCACTAATCAGAATTAAGAATGAGGCAAAAACCTGTAAACAAAACTTAAAATAACATCACAACAGATATTTTCAAAGCATCGCAAGCAGAAGAAACGACACACATGCAGTAAATATATAATGAGAAAATATTCCTATACGACATACGTCGACTACATGCACAATGCGTCACTTACTTTTGAACCCTTTCCGAAAGAAAACCACAAAACAGTCCAACGTTAGCAGCCATCGGTCATTAGGACTACTATTACGCAGTAAACCAGGCAAGCACTATGCGTAATGTACGTTGTCAAGTATTACGCATAACGTCTGTTGTCAAGTATTATGAGTAATGTCTGTTGTCAAGTATTACGCATAATTTTTATTGGCAAGTATTACATGTAATGTTTGTTGTCATGTATTAAGCGTGCCTGTTGTCACATATTACGCGTAATGTCTGTTGTCAAGCATTATGCATAATGTTTGTTGTCAAGTATTACGCGTAATGTCTGTTGTTAAGTATTGTGCAATGTCTGTTGTATCGTCTGTAAACTCTGGATAGGAATTTGTAAGTTCACGAGCCTACCAGCTCTCTGTTTTTTTACTTTGTTTATCCAGGTAACAGAGTAGCTGATCACTGCTCGCTTACTCAAGAAGTTTTCTGACGAGTATCAATCAGGCTAGAAGGACACAGTAGCCAATTGGTTAGAGCGCTCACATTGCATTGTGGAGAGTAAGGGTTTGAGCTGCCTCCCCTGAGACGGTTACTGTGTAAGGACCTTGAGCAAGTCCTTCATTTGCAAGTGGCATCCATTGATGCTTTGTCATTAGACAGTGGTACTTAAACAAATATGTAATATTAATAACAATAACCCTCTTAGATTCTCTTGAACTCTTGAGAGGCATTATAAAATGTTATGAATACAGATGATAGTATTATACATAAATATATACATACATACATACATACATACATACATACATATATATATATATAATCATACAATCCAACTTCACATACATCTAAATAATTCTACTTGTATCTAGTTGCTTCGTTAATTACGGTAAGCAATTAATCAATTAATTGTGCCTTTTCGATTGATTTTGTAGTTAACTCTGCAAGCTCTCCTTAAGAATGAGCAACTGTGGATGATCAATCTAAAGAACTCACTCGATCTTGTCCCCCTTCTCGTCGGGCGATTGGCTGCCATTGGCAACGCCATCCTCAACGGTGATATCGTCTGGCTTGGCTCCTCCCTTGTCTTGTAGTGCAATCAATTCTATCAAATAAAATCCAGTCATTTACAAATTTACCATTGAAGAATGTTGAGGACAATGCATGTGAATTTACACGTGTAATGTAATACAGAATTTATATAGCCCCTGCTGAAGAGATTATTCTTACTATTTATCACCATTATTATTACTACTATCATTACCTTTATTATTAGTAATCATTATCATTACCTTTATCATATCATTACCTTTATCATTCCTTTGGCTGACAGTCTCATGAGCAAAACATTCTTAACTAGGATGCTGTACTCAACTTGATGAATAACTCTCGTTGCTTAACACTATTTAGGCCTATATAGGTTTGGCCACTGCCAATTTTGCAGGGCTGATTATTATGTGCGAATGTTTTTATATGTTTATGTACACCAAAATGCAGTTTGCAATTGGATTAAAAAAGAATATTCTATTTTACTCTATATTTCTGTTTTGTTTTTATTAGTACTATTATCATCATTTATTAGTATTATCAGTATTATTATCACTGCTGTGCTGCTATCATCATTATCATCATCATCATCATCATCATCATCATCATCATCATCATCATCATCATCATCATCATCATCATCATCATCATCATCATCATCATCATCATCATCATCATAATCATGTGATTTTATACAATGTACAGCAATACCCACACATATACAGATATCACGCTGAAACAGAATATCAAGTTGCAAACTAGAATGTCACATAGTGGCATACTTACTACCAACAAAAAACAAATGTCATCGGGTACATTGCTTGCTGTGCCGTTAATGTTATTCACAGCTAAACTTAAGACCCATATGTTTCTACTTGCTTGCCCCCGGTAGCCTCAGTCAACCTCACTCCTCTAGTTTCCCAGGCCTATTAAGATTTCAACTGGTCTTTTTCAACAGATAATTACCATTTTTTACTATTAAATCTGAAGTTCTCAACGACTGATGCTTTGTGTATTACTCCCCAGACTCATCATTATCAAACTTGGTCATCAGATTGTCTTTCTCCGATCATACCTAACACTGAAACTGTGCTTGGTGAAAAAGCTTTATATGTTTCTGCACTTAGATTTTACAACCCTCACCCCGTGTCTGTCCTTTCTGCTCAGTCGCTTATGTCAATTCGTTCTCAACTTATGACTTATCCTTTTCTCAGATTGCTTATCCACCATAGGCTGCCTCTCTGTCTTATGGACTGATCTTCTCGACATTTCCTGATTAGTGGCTTTATTCGGCAGCGCCATTGGTTGATGTGTTGTGCATTAGACATCAGTGCACAATAGAAGTTAGTAATTAATTAACAATGATATTATGATAAAGGGTACTATAGAATAAGATGATAGAACTCTGCATCCCCCGTCAGGTCTATGACTCTTACTGACCAGTCCCTTTGCCCGGGGCATTGGTCTATGCCTCACGGATTACACACTGGCATGATAGAAATTACTAACATTACTATAATTAAGGGCACTATAGAAGTCACTAGATCAGATGCCAAAACTCTGCACCCTCCCTCCTACTGACCGGTTCCTTTGCCCGGGGCGTCCACAGCGACCTCCTTCAGTTGCAGCTGGCGCTTGCGATTCGTGTCCAGTTCCGTGAGGACAGCGTGAGCGATCGGCATCATCATAGCGGTGGTGGCAGTGTTGTTCAGCCACATCGACAGAAACGCTGTCACTGCCATGAAACCAAAGGTGATCCTAAACAAACACACCAGAAAAAGTGAGGCATGGTCACAAAACAAAACACAGGTGAGGTAATTCAAGAAAGACAATTGAGATTTGGTAATCCAGGTGAGAAAATCCAGGTAAGGGAATATGAAAAAGATTCTTCAGTGCTATAGTCATAGACTTGGGGAATGGTTTGGATAATAGTACTATCTTGGTAGGCAAATAGACACTGCTATCACAGCCTTTACGAGGAAGTTCATAAGGACTAAGGATTGGTTATTAAATATTCCCGGTAAACTCGCAGTGGTTCTAACACAGATTGTATGTTTCCTGAACCACTTTAAACCTCTGTTGAGTAATGGTATGTAATCCATTTAAAGTACTCCAGGTAAGGCAATCCAGGTGAGAAAGTTCCAGTGAGGAAATCCAGGCCTCAGAGGTGCTGGATAACAGCAGGTAATGCAATTCCGGTATAATTAATTCAGTAATCCAGGTAGATAAGGTAATCTACATCATTGAAAACATCTTAAATTATCACAATGACTTCCCAAGTTTACTACTTACTCAATCCAGCTAACATTTGCCCTGAGGCAAATACTTCCATTATGCATTTTAACTTACAACTAGTTTCCTTTCAAATCAAACTACATGATCTACCTCTTGAAGAGGCACTATGTATAAAATTATATCTGTGATTACATTACATTACATGCATTTCAAAGGTGAATGATATCAAAAGGCTTATGGAAGTCTACGAAATTTAAAAGAAAAGCCAGCCGATTTACATCATCCTAATGTTTCTTGATCAAAAACAGAGTCAGATTCGATGAGACGTTTGTGCCACTGACCAGAGCGGCTTGGAGCCGACCAACATGAGCACACGAAGGGCAACTCTCTTGTGGAGGTTCCACTTTTCGACCGCCACGGCAACCAGAAGACCACCAAAGAACAACATGTTGGCATCCTACAAGATGAATCAAACATACGTAACCCTACATATATGAGTATTTCTAGTATTTCTATATCTTTTTAGCAAGTGCCTCTACCTAATGATAAATGATATGGTGACAACACTGGGTATTGGGTAATCGTGTATGAAGGACTTGCTATGTTGCTAATGCGTTCGTCTACTGTATAAGGAAACCGCCTTGGACATTTGCCTCGGCCGGAAATCCCGTTTCCGGAAGTATTCGCCTCGGCAAATATTGTAGACGCAAATAGTTGCAAAAAGTAAAAAATTTTTCCTTTAAAAACTTATTCAATAAACTTACGTATCTAAAATTATAAATGTTGAACCTTAAAACAATTACACAGAAAACTTCACAACTGCACAGAAATGACTACAATTCAAATTGTATTAGTCACTTATTGCAAGTACACAAATTTATGTCGATAATTTCTTATTACATGAAAATGTGAAGCTTTGCATATGGAACAAATGGTACCCGGTTCGTTTCCGGATCCGGCAAATAGTACATCCAAATACTCGGATTCGGTTTCCGGTGGAAAATGTCTTTCCGGTGGACCCCTAATAAATAGCCTTTCATCTTTTAAACCATGGGTACAATAGAAGCAACCCACAAGGTTAGGTTAAGGGTGCAAAATATTGGCAACTGCATCTTTTAGCCTCGTCATATGAAAGCGGGTGATCAGTCTTCTCCCTCACCTCATGATCTTGCCTACGGTAGTGTACTCATTTTAAAAATCAAATCAGCTAGAGAGTGCTATAGGAAGAGCAGTCTTCAAACATCTTGCAGACAAGCCGTAAACTGTAAACTAAGCTGTAAACTGTAATCTTGAGCAGCCTACCTTGAGATAGTTGGTGCAGACACTTTTCGAGCCGAGCACACCGAGCCACGGAAAGAGAACGACTGGAATCAGTGCGGTAACAGCCATGGGCAGACATTCCGTCATCCAGTAGATGCCCATTATGATGATCGTGTACGCACATTTCGCCGGCTGTCAAAAGTCAAATACACACAAGTTGTGACACCTCAATAGTAATATCTACTTTTCTATTGTAGCTATGATATCTATGTTTTTATTTTATCTAGATTATCTACATTTCTATTTTATCTATAATATCAACATTTCTATTGTTCTAATTGTAAAGAAACAGATGTTACAGACATTTCGTCTGTAACATCTGTTTCTTTGATTTAATAACTGGCTTTGGTGATTAGGCACCTAATGGCGCTACATAAATTTTCATATACATATATATGTTTACACACAGAGGATTAAACATAATCTAATTAGGAAACTCATCTAGCATTGTTTTCTCTTTCAGTAATTCCTTAGAGATATGGTTTCATCTTTCCACTGCCCAATAATTCCATCTCTTGGGTGACTGCCATGCCTCTGATTATATAAAGCTCAACGTCTGGCATGCTAATCTCATTTTTATCATTATTACAGTTATTATCAGTAACATTATTATGATAAAAATTATTCTACTTATTATACACCATCATCATCATCCGCATCATTATTATCTTTATCATTATCATAGTACAGTACAAAAGAATTGAGTCGAAGGTTACAAACAAAACCATTGCACTTCAATGAACTAGACAGGAGCCGCAGCTCTGATCTCCTCCATCAGAGGATGCTACAGTAGTTTACAGCTGGATGCCCTTTGACTGCAAAGTTTGTAACCCGGATCCTTCCCGCTGTAGGACAAAAACTGCAAGGCCACCAGATAAGCTTAGGTGAAGAAATTGATCTTCAGTTACATGACCTCAAGCACAACAATCCACAGGAATGCAGGACCTTCAAACTGCACCAGGAACTCTGGACAGTAATCCCAGACTTCGACCCTTACATAACAAACATGGGCTCCTATATAATACTATACAGAGGTCATTGATAACAAACCACTGCATATCCTGTTTCTGTCATATCAGGGCAATTTAACGTCTTCTCTTACCAAGACATGTGACAGGCCATAGCCTTGTCTGCTCTCGCCTCTATTTTGCCACCTCGTGGTGCTGTGTGCATTTTCTCATACAAACTCCTTAACCCTGCTCGGTCAGCTGTATTGGTTTCCTGAATAATTCAGAATAATATTTACACTACCCTGTGTGACCTATAAAATCCTCAAAGCAAGTAACCTACCCCTACTGGTAATGTAGCTTTTCCCACAAATATTCAACAGGTCCCAAATCTTTATCTTTTAAAAAAAACTATTGTGTTCTCAATTAACAGATGGATTAATTAATGACAATTCAGGACTGATTTAAACTGGCTTGCATGC
Source organism: Allolobophora icterica (assembly GCA_963556255.1). Classification (NCBI taxonomy): domain Eukaryota; kingdom Metazoa; phylum Annelida; class Clitellata; order Crassiclitellata; family Lumbricidae; genus Allolobophora; species Allolobophora icterica. The sequence continues at coordinate 45,519,640 of OY744615.1, read as the reverse complement.
CGTCTTACAACTGTTAACCTAATGACTATAATTTTCTTTAGCAAAACACTGTGCACCGTCATTGTACGCTTAATCACTTAGTTAAGTCTAACACTGTGTTTCTCAATCGAACCTCTATCTTCAACATAATCAACTGACAAAATTGCGTGTCCCAATTACGGGGATTCTCATCCCTTCTGGGCCTCCCCTTTGTCAACGTTTTTATGTAACATACCAATGTTGAACTGATGTATATTATATCGTTGCAATAAAAAAAATAATTGATTGATTGATTGAAGTTCAAGTGAAGTTATTACGATATTGATTCAGCCCAGATAGCATACTGATAATTCTTGTGTCTCTTAAAAATGCTTGCTTGTTCTAAGGCAAACAACATTGACGGCTAAGAAAAACTTGTGACAGCATCCTTCTGTAACAATGCAGCTTCAGGATCTTAATTTATAATTGCTATTGAACGACCCGGTACACAGGTTAAAATTGATTTAATGGTTATGTAAGTAGAATTAATTTATGAAAAGCCCATGTCCCACTCCAGAAGAGTGCACTGCTTGCTCGACTGTCTGTCTGTCCATCTGTCTGTCTGTCTGTCCATCTGTCTGTCTGTCTACACCTTACCATAACCAAAACCTACTCGCAACAGTCAACAATGCTTTGCCATAATTCACAATTTTTTTTGTAGTTTCTTAGAACTTGTCACTAAGTGCATTTAGTTTTTATCTATCAAGTACTACTATCTATAGACACAATAATTTTATCAATCCGTGGCCCAGCCGTATGGTAAAAAGTTGCTATATATCCAAACAGTGACAGTTTCAGGGAAGGCTTCAGCCTGCACACAGCATTTACACGTCAATTTCTCAACCAACCAAAACCTACTGCGTACATTTGTAATGAGGGTCCAAAAGTGCAATTATGCAATCATGCAACAAAAAATATGAAAACAACAGACTATAACTGCCCAAAAATAGACTGAAAAACAGACACAGACAGATCTCGTGTGGATCAACATAGAGGATCACATACACAAACAGATTTCAGAAAAGCAAAACAAATGGAAAGACAGACAGACAGACAGACAGACAGACAGACAGACAGACAGACAGACAGAGTCCAACAGAAAGTGAAACACATATTGATCTTGAAAAGAGAGAGAGACAGAGAGGCAGAGTGAGACATACACAGTGCTCAACAGATCTTGACATAAGGCGAGTAGGACATACACACATATAGCAAGACAGACAGATCTCAAGAGACAGGCACAGAGACAAACAGAGAGACAAGGCAACACTATAAACAGCAGCAAGGGTCTCATTCAAGCTCAGGTTCCTAGAAATTTTCCACCAGCTACCCTCGTACAAGCCAGAAGGGTCACCAGGTACACTGAACGTTACCGGCACGCGTCTCACTGTGACGGCCTAGCGCAATTATTCGACATGTCGTCAACATGCGAAATCTGATTTGGTCCACATAAGCCAAGGAGGGTAAAGCAGGCTTATTCTTGCGTCAGCTCAGCCATCTATTTCAGGCCTCACCGAAAATATCTCAAGCCCAGCACCCGATCAATTGCAGCATTATGCATTCAACAGCACAGAACACGAAATTCGCATCTACTTCTCAAGACACAGATCAGTGAATCACCGATCGCTCACACTGTCATCTCCTTCATAATTCTTAACACTTATGTTAACACTTAATTCTTATGTGGACCAATTCAATCTCGACGATTCATTATCAACGTTAGAAGCCCTCTGCCTGAGCATTGCCACTCCTCATGGTCCCGTCACTCTGCTAACTGTTTACCGACCTGGCTCTTCTCCCCCAACAGCACAATTTTTTGAAGAACTTTCTACCCTCTTGGAAACAGTTGTTACACGTAACTCTCAACTCGTCATCCTCGGTGATTTTAATATCCATCTGGAGGATCCTACCTTACCTGCTTCTGCTCGGTTTTTAGACATTCTCACGCAATTTGGACTTCGACAGCATATAAATCAACCTACTCATCGATTAGGTGGTCAGCTTGATCTTGTCATCACTAGTGAGGATGATCAAGTAGACGACCTTAAAGTTCTACCACCGACGCTCTCGGACCATTCTGTCATCAGTTTTACTCTTCCTTCCATTCATCTTCAACCGATTCACTGCATTCGCATGATACGTGGATGGAAATCGTTCGACTCGTCTGCCTTCAGTGCAGCTCTTCGTGATACTCTCCTTTCTTCGCCGGATTCTACTCTGGATAACCTCTCAGTTGCTGAACTATTCGACCTATACACTTCCACGGTTACAAGTCTCCTCGACGCCATGTTACCTCGGCGTAAAGTTTGGACACGTCAGCGCCCACTGGCAGTCTGGTTTGACGCTGACTGCCGTCGACTCCGTCGTCGTACCCGATGCCTCGAGCGCCGTAGTCGTCGGACTAAAGATCCTGTCGACCGACTAGCCTGGATTACTCAGCTTCGCTCATTACATCGCCTCTACCATCAGAAGGAAGCTGAATATTGGGAAAAGCTAGTCTTGCGCAACGAAAAAAATCCAAGACGCTTGTGGTCGTCTGTCTCGGGTCTCCTTGGGCGATCATCTCGTTCTACCGAAGCTCCACCTTTCACTGCAGATGAGTTTCAGGAAATGCTTTCCACAAAGATCGACTGACTTCGTGCTTCGACAGCTGATGCTCCTCCTCCGACCTTCACATCTACATCCACTGTCTTCGATAGTTTTCGTCCTATCTCAGAGTTCGACCTTCGTTTAGTATTAACGTCTGTTAATCTTAAATCATGTGAACTCGATCCGCTACCCCCTTTTGTTATTAGTGACATTTTAGATGACCTTGCTCCCTTTCTTGTTTATCTATTTAATAGATCGCTTTCCGAAGGGTGTATTCCTCCATCGCAGAAGCGTGCTCTGGTCTTTCCTTCGCTAAAAAAGCCTAATCTTGATACTAATCTCTGCAATAATTACCGTCCCATCTCCAATTTATCTTTCCTATCCAAGACTCTTGAACGTCTTGTCTGTCTTCAGCTCCTCCCTTATCTTGAGCAATCTGGACTCCTTCCTGCTAATCAATCAGGTTTTAGGGCTCATCATTCTACTGAGACTGCTCTCCTCTCTCTCCTCTCTGAAATCTACTCTGCTGTTGACAGGGCTGAACTTAGCCTCTTGGCTCTTTTCGATGTTTCTGCAGCCTTTGATATGATAGATCATAGTATTCTCCTTCAGCGTCTTGAGACTTCATATGGGTTGCAGGGCCTTCCTCTTTGCTGGTTTCGATCATATATGTCTGAACGAACCCAAATGATTATATCGGGCGACTCTAGAACAAAATGGATTCACATTAAGCTGGGCGTTCCTCAAGGCTCTGTACTTGGTCCTTTACTCTTTATTCTCTACACGGCTGACATTCCTTCTCTTTTCCCACTCTCGGGAGCTACTGGTCATATCTTTGCTGATGATGTGCAAGCTTTTGTCCATGGGTCTCCTTTAATTCAATTGCACTTAGTTGAGCGTATTGAGTCTCTATCTAAGTCTCTCCATTCCTGGATGTCCTCAAATCGTCTCTGTCTTAATGCCTCCAAAACCCAGTTCATTTGGTTTGGCTCCCGTCAACAGTTGCTTAAGATTGATTTCGCCCTCCTCTTGGAAATCTTCCCTCACTACTCCTTTTCATCAAGTGTACGTGATCTAGGTGTTACGCTTGATAGCTCTCTCTCCTTCAAAGATCACATCTCTAACCTCACACGTGTTTCCTACTTCCACTTAAGGCGTCTCAGGGCTGTTCGACGATCTGTCTCTTCCTCTGTTTTCACAACGCTGGTCCATGCTTTCATTTGCTCCAGAATTGACTACTGCAATTCGCTTCTAATCGGTCTTCCTAAGGTCCGTCTCATGCCTCTGCAGTCAGTCCTAAATGCAGCTGCGAGATTAATTGCCCGTCTGCCACGCTACTCACGCATTTCATCCTTCATGTTTGAGAAACTGCACTGGCTTCCTCTCTCTGCACGTATTAAGTTCAAAATCCTTATTCTGGTGTCAAAGACACAGCGGGGTCTCGCCCCCAAATATTTAATTGATGTTATTCACCGTCCTCTTTCTGTCTCTTCGCATCGTCCACTTCGCTCCTCAAACAGATTGGATCTCTCAGTTCCTCATACTAGAACAGCTATGGCTCAGACCCGATCTTTTGCCTCAATTGGTCCCTCTCTCTGGAATACACTGTCTCCTTCTACTCGCTCTCAAATTTTAATAAGTAACCCCTCATCTTCTTTTGCTTTCCTCAAGACTTATTTCTTTTCTCTTGGCCTTGCACACTGGGAGCGCCTCTGAACGGTTCACCCTACTAGAGGCGCTTTATAAATGTTTAAATACAATACAATACAATACAATTCTACATCATTTGTCACATGATGCATTTGAGCAAGTTTTGTAATGTGACTTTTGCTTTCTTTGGGTTTCTGTGGCATCCCAGAATAGTAAGGTTATTATTATTAATCAGGCATTGTATTGTATTGTATTTGGACATTTGTAAAGTGCCTCTTGACTATTCAGAACCGCTCTCAACGTGGGAGCACTTAGGGGCGAGGGGGAATGCTTTCAAGTAGCGGACAGGTAGGAGGAGACCCTAGACAGGTATGTTAATATTAGTAATCAGAGATTTAAATCGAAAGTAGCTGGAAAAATTCTTCAAGTGTTTGTGAAATAAGACGAGGAAAAAAGAAGGGTTCTGCAAATGAGTTGGAATGCAAAATGTGGAGCCTATGGGAACAAAATCTCTGGAAATTCAAGACTAGACCCAGTTGTCAATTTGCAGAAATATCCCCAACAGCAACGTCACATGTTGACAGTATGGTGAGAATGTAACATATGTTGTACAAATGAGCCTATCAACATCATATATGTTAAGACATGGTCAAGTATGGCAATAGTCTCATATGGGCCCCATACATCCTAGTCCTCGGTCATTTGTCAAGTCCATTGCCCCCTTAGTGTTGGTCCAAATGACGTTACGTACTACTATATATGATATATATAAAGTCCGTACTGGACCATTGTTATATAACAGTCTACCGTTTTTATAAGACCAATTCGAAAATGTTTATCCAAAATACCTAGCCACAATTAGTTACTTACAGGAACTATTCACTAAATGGTCTTGTTATCCTAGTCTTAAGTCTAGTATCTGCTTAGAGGAACTATTCACTAAACGACATGTAGGTCTTTTTATTCTGGTCTTGGGTCTTGTATCTGTTGTGGTGCAAAGGTAACTTCATCTGCAATGTTTACCTACTTTGCCACCAGTCCCGACGGTACTTTGTTGCTTATTTCGAATAGCTGTGTTCTGACTTTTGTTCATCTGAAGCCCAGTTACTCACCTGAGTGTCTTAGTGATCAAGCTGGTTGATTGAACCACCTGAACAAGGTGAAAGTTAAGCAAATAAGGCTTAGGCTTAGTAGGCAGCGATATTGTACACATCCCTTAAGCCAGACTGACTAATAATTATAGCTTAGATAGGCCAGATATTAATTATCATATCTGCCTATCATGATCCGACGTCTGAGTTCTGTGTGACGTCTCTGTGTTCTGAAAGAGTTTGGGTTATGACTGATGTCGCTTGCATTCTGTGTTTGGGCTGATGTGGTTCGCATTGCTTGTGTTTTAGTTGTGGCACTGGAAAACCCTGGTCAAAATCCAATACTTCAGGGAAGCCAAGTTTTGGTGGGTATGCGAGTCGAAAGAGATGAGCCGATGAGCGGAGAGCAGGGGCGTCTACACCATAGAAACCTTGGAGCAAATGCTCCATTCAAGAAATAGGGGGAAGATCTGTCAGTGTGTGTGCCACCATTTTAGGGGGAGGAACGGGGAGGGGGAAGAAGAGGGGGAAAAAGGGATTTTGCTCCAATGACTTAGCGGGATACACGCCCCTGGCGAAGAGTATGGAATCCGTTTGAGCTTCCTCCGCTGAGACGATCATTGTGTGGGAACCTTGAGCAAGTCCTTCACTCACAATTCCTTCACGCCATGGATTGCAATTCACTGACATTGCGAGTAAGTAAATAAAGACAATAAAAACTAATTACAGAATACAGAGTGCATAGCGATTACACGGCAATAAGATACCGTGTGGTCTCCATCTACGTACTGTTTCCTGTATCATTCAGTACACCCTACAACCAACTCTGTTTACACCGATACTATTCTACATGAATCGCACAGTCCGTTTTATCAATATTATCGCAAAACGTACTACAGCTTTATCAGTATAGCTACTACAGCAGATGTGTCAAAGTTTTTATCAATATTATTGCGGCAACCACCCAGGCAAGCAGTATGTAAACAGTAAAGAAAATTATCTTTGTGGTGCTACCCATACAGAATACCTCTTAACCTACATGTCGTTTAGTGAATAGCTCTCTCCAAGCAATTTGCTAATTGTGTTTATTTATTTGAATCTTCATTTTGAAAGAGGTCTCTTAAAAACCGGTTTTATTAGCATCATTAGGACACTTGTCTGCATTTCATGAATACTGCAGGTCATCATCGTCATCCAGTTAGCATATACAGACACGCACAGGTGTATATATACATATACACATGACATCAGCGGAGAAAAAGGGACACTTGTAGGAACAGACTTGCTAACACAAGTTTTCCATAACCTAACAACTTAAGAAAATCATGTTAAAAGTGTTACGGCTCCTGGCCCAAAATTTATGCACTTTTTATGAAAATATAAAATATCTTAGGTGGGGAAATTGCATAGGAAGATTCAACCCGTCTCCACCTGATGCAATAAGAACACAATCTGGCCTCAGTATATATATCATGTGGTATACACTTTCTAGGTCACAGTGAGCACACAGATTCTCAGCATTAATTAGATGCACAGATCAATATGCATGGCTTGGGGGCAAGGCCCCTTTCCAGATGATCTAGTACTTACAATTATTGCATCGTATCCTTTGGTGTCCTTTCTCCACTGGGGTCATATATACGTGTATATATATAGATAGGCATTCCATAATTTCCTCAATGACCTTCGAGCTGACAGAAGGCATTCAGACAAGCGAAGTGAGGACAGATTCCCACCTGATGCAACCAAGATGATAAACATGCAACCTTGCTGCCGTTACCGAGGCAACGCAAACATGTATGAATAACCACACATCATTTCCAAGGGCAGACAGCTATGTCATTCTCAAGGATCATACACAGAGTCCTTGTAAATAAGGTCTTCCTAAACAAAGCCTTCCTAAAAAAAATCTTTGCGGAATGCATGACCATCCTTATTCCCCATTAGCGATAAGATACGGTGTAGTCTCAATCCAAAATTTTCCACCAAATGGATATTTTTGTTTGTGGCTGCATGCCAGGCACCTTCCTGGAGCCTAAGCGAGTATTCAAGGCAAAACAACAATGGCTGTGATTTAGCCATGGAGAAGCAAGTGGCTTATTGCTGCCTTGGCATAGCCAGAAGGATGAAACACATATTATATCAGAGAAGATATGCAGACTCGAAAGGCACTTGTCCAGAATTTTTAAAGCCCTACGAGCCAGCGAAGCAACCCAAGTTTATAGGTCCGGGATACTTTACTATGCTGACAACCCCATCACAAAACTGACTTTTAACACACGTCTTGATTACAAAACAAATGGGTTTTGGTTTCAAAATCCTCTACTGAATGCGCACTTACCACGCATGAGAGTATTTTTGTGTATGTACAACAGCACATATATGCACGTATAATATACGTACGTGTTTGTAACAAAATTCCACAATTCTCCATTCCTCCACCAGTCTTACCTTTCACCCACAATCATCTTGTTTTGCGCTTCTCTATCTATCACTCCTCAGGCTTTCCACCTTGAAGTCTCACCTCTTCCAGAATTCCTACCCTGATCCATCCACTCCACCACCTTCCAATCTCTCTCATTCTAAAGAAACCTGCCTTGAGCAGCTCCTCCGTCTCCTTCGATTACTGGTTGTCTGGAAACCAGACTCTGTTCTTGGCATTTTTGGATAACCCCTCTCAGTCGACAGTGTGCTCTTGAATACGCTGGTGCCAGCGGTTACCTTTTCAGAAGCAATTTAGAAATTTGCGTTTACAATTATGATTATATGACATTATGCTATGTACGTATCTATGTTATGTACGTATCTATGCTATGTACTTAAATCTATGTTATGTATGTATCTATGTTATGTACATATCTATGTTATAGATAAGTACATACCTATGTTATGTACACATCTATGTTACGTATGTACCTGTGGTATGTATACATATCTATGGCATGTACTCATCTGTACTTATGTACATATGTACATATCTATGTTAAGTATATATCTATGGTATGTACATACATATATCAAGCACATACTATCCATGCATGTTTGTATGTATTCCTGTACGTGTGTACAGAAACAGTACTATAGTCCATTATCAGAACCTTAAGACTGCTCAACAGGTTTGACAAGGTTTAACTTGAGAAAACACCTGAGTCAAGCCAATGTGAACAATATAATGCACATCATACATTTTTAAACCTTATTGCACCAAGACCCTTCTTACAACGAAGACCTTGGCACGGCTCATAAATTTTGCACCATAATAACACAGCAATAATTTCACACACAGCTACATCTTCTGTAATAAACCTACACAACGCGCAGCCTCTGCCCAAAGCCACGACAATGCCCCAGATTGCACCAACCATGCGGAGAAAAGGGTAGTGGTACTTATTATAATTATTTCAGTATTTATTAAGCACCACTACCTACAGACCAAGCATCAATCGATAGCACTGAGCAATAGTGAGCGAAGGAATTGCTCGAGAGCCCTACACAGTAACCGTCTCAGAGGAGGAGGGTCGAACCCGTACTCTCCGCATAGCCAATAGTTACTGTTCCCCACAGACAAGCAATTGTTCCAAGAATGGGCAAAACAAAAATTTAGCATGCTTCCATTAATAAAAAACCAGGTCAATTGTAACCAAGTGTTCAATAAAACATGCAAAAATGGTCTGACAACACCGAACTGTGTCACAGCTTAACTAATTTTAATAGTCGTTTAGGATACAGTCAAAGTTTTAAGAATTCAACTGGTTTGTCTTACCTATAAAGCCCTCACAACAAGCACTCCTGTTTCAACCATTACTCTCTCCTTACATTCTGCCACGCAGTCTGTGGTCTTGGTGCATGCATCTTTTTATTGAGCCTCGCTGCACAGCACTGTCACTGGTTCTCATTTCGCTGCACAGCACTGTCACTGGTTCTCATTTCCATTATGCTGCCCAAAAGGAATGGAACTGAATACCAATGTTTCTCCACAGTTCGAACTCTCTCTTCTTTAAAAAATGCCTCAAAACTCACTTATTTTCACTGGCTTTCAAGAAAACGGATATCTAATTGCTTGTCACCTGAATCGCCTGGCGACTGACTAACACCTCCGATTCGCATTTCTGTGTGACCTTGCATGCGTTAAAAATGTTTGTAATAATAATAATAAAGCTACAATTTCAACATTTGAACATGACAATTTTCTCTCGCCTTATCAAAAACCTCTCTATAACAAGGTTACAATATAGTTAGGAGGACTTAAAATTGATTTAAACTTGGGATTCTTGCTCCCAACCATGCTACACTGGAATTTTGTTACAAAAAGGTTCTGGCATGATAATGCCATTGTTATTCGGTACCATTGTGTGGCAGTTGGAATGGAATCATTAATTACAGGTGATGACATTTCAGAAAGAGTGTATGTAGCGTTGACAAATGATGAGCCAAGAAAATGCCCTCATCTTGTTCCGAATTTCTGGCCAGACGCCGTCACACATGTACACCCACAGCACACACACACACACACACACACACACACACACACACACACACTCACACACACACACACACACAACGCCCAACAAGGTTCAAGTGTTCGTTTATCTCTGGCACACTCGGACAAATCTCACGGACACAAACTCAGACGCTGTTAGATAAGACAACAGGACATTCTTTAGACTTCGGTTCAGCAAACGCGGTGACTTGGTACTCACTCAGCCAGTAGGCAATACATACCTGAAAGCAAAGTTCACACCAGGACAAGTGACTACAGTTCATATTCCAATTAAATAAACTAATGCATCGAAACAAGGGAGGCCAACTACGAATTAACAATAATTTCGGCCAACAAGGGTTTCTATTATTATTATTATTATTATTATTATTAATTATTATTATTATTTTGTTATGCCCAAGGTACATATGATCCCTCAGGGACTTGAATATTAATGAACAGAAGTAGATACATCTGGAACGGCCCCTATTCCTCAGGTTCTGACAGAGGGAAAGTGCCGCGGAAAGCTACTGCATTATTATTAGCTATTATTATTATTAATTATCATTGTCATTACTATAATTATTACGAACATTTTAATGCACGCAAAGTCACACAGAAATGTATATCTGAGGTACAATTAGTCAGTCGTCAGGTGAAGAGCAGTTAGAAATATATTGAAAGCCAATGAGAAAAGTAACTTTCGAAGCATTTTTTGAAAGAAGAAACGAAGTTCGAGCATTGGATAAACATCGTATAAACAGTAGTAACATAACATGAAGCAACGTCATTTTCACTATCTACAAGGCAGCCGTTTAGCCACAGTTTATCACATTGGCCTGCTGGTTGTTCCTTGCGAGCGCCTGGCTACTGCTCAATCTAGAAGTTTTGCCTGCGTTGGCCTCTCTAGCTGGAACTGCCTTCTGCAGGAATTGCGGCCTGAGCTACTCGGCCTTTCTCTTACCTTGTTCCAGAATCACCTGAAGTCCATTTTATCTGTTAGCAACATGTATGTCTTTATTTGTGTACACCTGCACAAATGCATTCTATGTATGTATGTATGCATGTATGTACACGTGTATGTATGTATGTATGTATGTATGCATGTATGTACACGTGTATGTATGTATGTATGTATGTATGTACGTACGTACGTTCGTACGTACGTATGTATTTATACCTAGCCTTTTACAGACCCTCACAAGAGTGGTATGATTCACATCAAACTCAAAACTGGACTACCAGTCCAGCAAACTAACCACTGTACAAACAGCTGGAATGTAACTGCGGCCGCGTGGCACTCCTTAAGTGTGTATCTCACGTGATGTCAATTAATTAGGACATAATTATAAGCCACCACCATTATGGATGACCCAAATCAAAAGAATTTCCACACTCTCTGAGCCAAAATTGCAGCAACATAAGAACAACAAACTTAGCAGCAGCTACAGACAAGAATGTTCCTGCAACTCTCCGAAGTTGCATAACACAGACTAGTCTATAATTAGACGAAGAAAGAAAAGCGGTTCCATAGGCCACTTTCACTCTTTTCCGGACACGCAAGGTGTGAAGTTTTTGCAACTTAGCTCTACATAGCCTCAGCATATGATGCCAATGCCCTTTCCCTTACCGTCTGATCTTCCCATCCACAGTACACACTCTTACCTCTGCTGGTGCGGGGCGCAGATCCCTGCGCTCAGCATCCCAGGGAGACTTCGTTGTTCCTTACGCTCGTACCGCCATAACACAGCGTAGGGCATTCTCGGTGGTTGGTCCTGCCGTTTGGAACGATCTACCTCTTAAGATTCGCTCCCTTCCTACGGATCTCTCTGGTTCCTTTTACAGTCTCCTTAAGACATTTCTTTTTGACCGGGCCTGGGTCAGGAGTGCCTCTGAATAGATTCCTTGAAGGGGCACTATATAAATATTTTAGATAGATAGTCAGTGTACTCTGATTTTATACCTGTGTTTGCTAAGCAGTGGAGGTGGAAATCTCAAACACCTCATCCCAGGCAGGGCTTTGACCTCTGAGTTAACCGTCCAGTAGGCTAACCCCTACACGGTTTGCACACCGTATTCATTTTTATAAAAATCACAAAAAACTCATATTTAAACATGACTTGCCCCATCAAAACTGATCCTGAACATTACCTCTGCTGTTTACACTTAATGAAATCTGCCCAATACAAATGCAAGCATCCGGTTGATGTCATATAGGACATAAAATACAGCTTCATCTAGGTCAACCAACGTCACCATTTTAAGTCACTTATCTAGACCAAAGAGACACTGTCTAAATGCAAGTGTACAATAGTACACATTTTTATATAGGGACCACAGTTTATGTCATTGACCCTGCTCATTTTTCAGTGACTTGATGGGGTGAGATCCTTCATTACTGCTGTGCCTTTGAAGGGGTGTCACGCCCTTCAAGGTCCTACTAGCCCAAGATTGTGGGGCATGGTGGCTCAGTGGTTAAGTTCGGCGCCTTGTGACCTGAGGGTTGCAGGTTCGAATCCCACTCAAGCCACTGCGTATGGACCTTGGGCAAGTCCTTCACTCGCAATTGCTCGTGGCACTTCAGCGTGAAAACTCCGACACAGTATACCCATGCTGTAGTCGGGAGCGCCTCTGAGTAGTAGTAGTTGACTTCGAGAGGAGCTATAGAAATATCCGGAATAAAATAGAATAAATAAGATTCAAATTTCTCAATTGTTTTGTGTCAGTGTTTTATGTACAGGATCACTCATGGCACTTATGATCTTAGATCTCTGCAGTGGCAATTCCATCCTAATTATGAACCAAGGAGTGAAATTAATAGGGCTCTGAACATACATAGTCCATGGGCACTGAAACCTAAATATGAATGGAATTGAAGATTCTGAATATGCATGTAGACTTTGAATACTAATCACAAATTTGAAAACAAATGAGGACTTGGAAAATAAAAGAGGAATTTCAAAATGAAAAAGGACTTTGAATATGAATAGAGACGTTCTCTTGTCTCCCACCCACACCCCAGCATCATATAAGGGTGAGTCAACCATGTATAACTCAGCACTGGCTCAGAAATCGTGAATCATGTAGCAAACATTGTTCAGGTAAAGGATAAACCTAACATACTTGGTTTTATATTTTAAAATTATTTAATTGTTATGCATTTATTAAGTGCCACTATCTAATGACCAAGCATCAATCGATGGCGCAGAGCAGTTGTAAGTGAAGGACTTGCTCAATGTCCATATACAGTACGTAACTGTCTCAGGGGAGGAGGATCGAACCAGTATTCTCCACATCACAAGGCGAGCGCTCTAACCAATTAATCCACTTCCTTACACTCCTGCTACAGAAGCTCCTTAAAAGCACATGGTCCTCACATTTCAAAGATCTTTAAACTGAATCACAAACATGACAACAGTAATCAAACACTGTGAACCAAAGTACAACTGGCATCACATTACAGCATCAGTAAGCAGCATGTTCCCAGTACCAGGTCACCTTTCAGACAGCACCATTTTTCACGGGACAATTAGGCAATTTGAAATATCCTCCAGGCAAATTGTTTAATACCCTCTAGCATCAAGGTGATCTATCAGTTACTGCAAACACAGAGGTTCTAATCGGCTTCCTGCTATGACCCTGCAGTAAGTGGTTGGCAAACACTTACCTCTGTCATCAAGGCTAGAGCAGTATAAATTATTATTTAATACCAGTGTAGGCTTGCAAGTAAACAACCAGCCCTTGCAATGCACTGACCGCATGTCCTTGATTTTGACCTTGAAAGGAACACCTCCCCTACATTTCTACAAGACCATTCTGATCATCGTAGTCTTGTGTAGTCGGGTCGGAAGCACCTCAGACGAGTTTTCTTACAGATGTACTATATAACAGGCACTTACAATTACAATTTCACTGTAGGGCATGTGACTTTTACTTACTTACTTACCGCAAAGGTTCACCAGTCACTCTGGTACAGAGTAAAGCAGGGAGGCGACCTGACCGACGACTCTGATGAGCGTAGACTCGGATCCGACCTGGGCTGGTGAACCAAAGTCCTCCGTGCCCACCTTCTCGTGGTGCGGACCGTTAGTACCCTTCCTAGGAAGTACTCTTCCTAGGAGGGGGAACGAACGGGCACGGCAGGCAAAACCAGGGGAAGGCAATGGCAAACCACCCCTGTTAATCATGCCAAGAAAATCGTCATGCCACACACCAAACCACGCTGATGGTCGCGGATGGAGGGACTCCCAGGCCGGAGCGCTGAGGTGGGACTCCCAGGCCAAAGCGCGACTCGGGGGCTACTGGGAGAAGTAGCAAGACGGCAACGGAGACTGTGTGGCATGACGATCGCTAGGGCTCCTAGAGCCGACGGCACAAAGAGACAAAGAGACTTACTTATGAGGCATTCACACAATACAGACGTCTCTTTAGGTATCTTCTTATTTCTTATTTAGGTATCTCTTTAGGTATCTTTAGGTATCTTGGCGCTTCGGCGTGAAAATTCCGGCACAGTATCAAATGCTGTAGTCGGGAGCGCCTCTGAGTAGTAGTTGACTCCGAGAGGCGCTATAGAAATATCCGGAATAAATAAAATAAATAAATCTTGTCATCTGAAATCAATGACTCAGATACTGCATATTGAATATATCTTTCAAATCTCTCTCTCTAAGCCATGTGAGATTTTGAACCAAATAACTCAGAATTATGAGTTTCCTGTAATCCCAACCACAATATGAGACAGTTATTTATTGTATTAATTTTCCTATACTCGAAAACGATCCTTCAAAATTCAAGCATGGAATCCTATAACCTTTATGAGGTATGTAACCTTCAGTCCGCAAGGTCACGTACACAAATACTGAGCAGAGGCACGCCTTTACCCTTAAGATTATTTCAATTTATTCCGAATATTACACGTTAATAAATTCACCAGATTACAAAATTTACTTTAACAGGCAGATACATGTATAAATACCTTTGATGTCGGGTTAACGATTATGATCGGGAGGAGCAGAATCGGCGTGGCCACTATTATAATAGTATCTCTGATCGCCCATAGCTGTTTGTACCAGGGCATCGGGCCCTTGTCCGGGCTTTTCACCTTCACTTCGGCCATCGTTGCTGACCGAAAAGTCTACACTAAAATCGACCTTTTCCTACAGAAACAATATACCGATTTCAGCTTTACCACACGCCGTCGCACAGAAAACTAACGTCGTACGCGTGTATAACGCCGTCTGTCCAGGTTTAAACCGTTTTCGTTGAATAATAATCGTTTATATTCTGAATAATTTACGATTTTTATCAATTCGACACGTTGTCGTCGGCCCGAATGTAAGTAAGACAACGGAACCTTCTTGTCACGATGTACTAGATTTTTGCACTGCATACGATAACGTGGAACGCGATCGGCGTTGTGCGAAAGAAAGAACAGCGCGCCGAGGCTCTTGCCGTTAGAGGTCAGGCGCTGGGCTGCGTGCGCTCAGCCACGGACCTCAGCCGCTAGGGAGCCCTTCAAATCGCTAGCGACCGTCTGTCCGTGGGAGGCGGGGAAACCAAGGCCAGCTCCTAGTGGCGAACAGAGCTCTATGCAGAGTTTTGCAATGAAAAATTATAAAAAATATGGCATAAATTATGATAATTAGAATGGTGTGGCACGCCTAGTCACGTTGACTTGTTGGAGATGCGGCTTCCCGTTGGAAATGGATGGATACGGAAAAAGAATAGGGTGGACACAGACGTACGAACGGGCACGGTCCGTATTACTGCTTCGATGAACACAATCCACCATGTGGATGTGGATTGAGAATTGGATTGGTTGTGGGACATGTGTGGCTCGTTATAGTTGGGCGTGAAATAGTTTCTCGCAACCGAACTTTTTATAGTTAGGTGTGTGTGTGTGTGTGTGTGTGTGTCTCTCTCTCTCTCTCTCTCTCTCTCTCTCTCTCTCTCTCTCTCTCTCTCTCTCTCTCTCTCTCTCTCTCTCTCTCTCTCTCTCTCTCTCTCTCTCTCGTAATCGTAATCGTAATCGTAATCGTAATTGTAATCGTAATCGTAACCTCCAAACTCAGTGGCGGCACGATCTTGTCTGAGAGGTGGGGGGGACAAGTCGGCCATGGTCTAGTTGATGACCTTTTTTAGGAATTCATCGCCCCCCCCCCCAAAAAAAACAAGTTTCTTTCCTTTCTTACAAAAGTTTAAGACTTTTTCGCGAATTCATCTCCCAAAAAAGTTGATGACCTTTTTTTAAGTCATTCGCCTTTTTACAACTTTTTCTCAGGGTCTCCCACAATATCATTCCCTTTTTTCAGAACGTCATTCCTAAACATTGTTATACTTTTTATAAATTCTTCTCCCACAAAAAAATTACATGACTTTTCTTAGGGATTTCTTCTTGCTTTCTCATAATTTTCGGGGAGCACTTCTGTCTGCTGAAAAATTTTATTTTTAACTCGTCTGGTCAAAAAAGGCTGTGAAAACCCTCACATGCAATTACATTTGCTGGTCTTTTTTTAGTCTTTCTTCAAAATTGGGGGGGGGGCAGATGTATGGCATGTCCCCCCGACTCCTAAAGGTGGGGTCTTGTCCCCCGCGACCCCCTAGATCGCCGCCCATGTCCAAACTTCTAAAGCGCCACTCAAAAGTCAAACGCAGGACACGAGGTTATTCACAAGCGCTGCGTCAAGTATAAGGGGTTTTCTACTATTAATCGTGATCTTCAGAATGCCTGTAGGCCCTATAGGTTATCGCATAATGTTCGCTTCGCTCGTGAATAAGTTGCAGAGCTCGTGATTATACTGTAAGCTGTTGACTTGCTTCTAATTATCTTTAGAGTTTACCTTGTTACCTTGTGCTGTCAACTCCTGGAGCTCTAGCGATCGCCATGACACACATTCTCCATTGCTTCCTATTCGAAGTCAGGTATCTTTAGAGTAGCACTTTCTAAATTTTGATTCTTACGATTCAATTGTTGTTGCCTTAATTAAGTGTTTGGTAACCTAATCGACAGCTTATTCTGTGTGCCTCTCTAGAGCTATCAGTGTCGTTATGATTGAATAATAGACCTATTCTCGCAAAGTGCAGAAAATAGTAATTAACAATAACCACACAACTGTATCGGGTTGACGGGCAAATTACACTCTCCCTGGTTCTAAAACGGTTTGATTTCAGTTGATGGTTGCTGCGTCCAGAGGCGTCTACACCATAGAAACCGTGGAGCAAATGCTCCATCCAAGAAATGGGGGGGACGGAGATCTGTCAGTGTGTGTGCCACCATTTTAGGGGGGAAAGGAAGGAGAAGGGGGAAAAGAGGGGAAGGGGAGTTGCTCCAATGACTTAGGGGGGGATAGACGCCCCTGGCTGCGTCGAAGCTTAGACGCAGCAACCGTGCAGCCAAGATGCATGCCAACTAACAACCAACGGGGTTGCCTTGATGGACGGTCGCCCCACGTGGCATCAAATGGTTTTCATGACAAAGGGTTTTACCGTCATTATAAGATGCTGTACTGTGACATCCTTTGTAATGGGATATTACAGAACTTAGCTAGGTCCCCTATATATATAGCGTCTCACGAGATATCTGCTCAGATCGAGGCACTGAAGGCTAATGCATCAACACTCAGCAGCATCGCCTAATCCTAGCTTATTTAACAGATTAGGTCTGGCCTATAGACACAGCTTCAAAAGTTCATATTGGATGAAAATTTTACAATGGCCGAGCTCTTATTGAGTTCTGTGTAAGCGTAGGCTACGTCTCTATAGCCGCTTACACAGAAATAAAAATAAAATAATAAAAAGATTTGATTGATTTATTGATTGATTGATATAAAATGTCCAAACTACAGTTACAACAACTTACAATGTGGTGGTCTCTTGATTTTAATTTATGACGACCCCTTTGAATTATGGAGCGTTTCAAGAACAGAACACCAATTAACTTTTTATAAGTCGCCAAAATTTACGACAACCTTGTTTTAGGGCTCGACAGTTTCAAACTTAAAGTCGCCGAAATTCATAGCTGTATTTTTTAGTCGTCTGCCGTCTGTCGTACCTGGGACTAATATTGCTGAATAGCAATATTAGTCCCAGGTCGTACTGTCGTTTTCACATACACTTCGAACGCTGGCACTTCTCTCCACTTCGTTGAAAAAGGGAGTGGGCGCCGTGTGGCTGCCAATAAGACTCTATTTCGATTTTTTAAACAAGTTTTAAACCTACACTATTACTATTTCAAAATGTTAACCTGGCTCATGAAAGGTATTATCATCGAGGATTATATAGAAGTTCAGTGGGTCATGTCCCCAGAGTGCTGTTTGGCAGCTGGTTCAATAAAGAATATACTTACTTACTTACTTACTTACAACTGTATCTAACGGCACATCGCCGTCTTCGCCGAATTGTAGCGCCGCACAAAAGCTGCGGCAGAAAGACCGCCCAATTCGCCGACTGCTCAATGTGCTCGTCCGATTAATTCGAAGTTCTGATTGGTTTCAGTGGCCAGAGTGACACGCAGGATCTGAGAGGTTATGCCAAGAAAGTAAGTGGGATGCAAGGTAGGCCTAAGGAACTTAGTGCTGGCAGGCACAGCTAGGTATTCACAGGATGGTAACAAAAATTAGAAGGCTACAATTTACTACCTAAGATAGTTGTAAACTGTTAGATGTAAAGCTGAAAAGTTCATACTCTTAATTAATCAACCAGTATGTTGCCTATAGTGCGGCAAGACTTGCGCAAAACTTGGGAACAATCCATGTTGTCAAAAACACCCCGAAGAAAAATCTAGATCTATTTTATACCATGTGTTTAGATATGGCGTGTGGTGCTATAAAGTAAGCCTTACAATAATTTTAAAAGGATTTCACTTAAGCCAAAAAGCACTCTTTATTCATCTAGCGGAAATCACCATACCTGGTATCTACTCTTAAGCGGAAACCACAGAATAAATAAAGCGCTTTATATATTCTGTGCGGAAACTATTTAACGGAGCAGTATTTGTAACATATCTGACGAATTACGCATTTGTGTCTACGTGACTCCTTCACGTTAGCTCGCCGCTGTAGGCGTGTCTGGTGCTAGCCAATCAGAGGCCGGATTTTGAGGACGCGCCTTCGCGTGGGCGTATACATGCGGGCCAAACCGGAAAGGTCGTTTGGAGGTCGTGACTGTTAGAGGTGACACTTTAGCAGGTGGTGGAGGGATACGTCGGCGTTTGGCTGTCAGAAATATCGGCCAGAGTAGGTGTAGCGCAGTAGCCTAGATTGTACACTCGCTGAACGTCATTGCTACAGCGTAGGAATATGGCATGCCTATTGTAAACAACTATTGCGTCCGATACTATACAGTTGACATAAAGTTGATTATTGGCTAGACAGAATTATTGCCCTAAGTTCTATTTCTATGGAAATTGACGTAATACACTAGCCTGCTGTGCTCAGTCAAGGTTATACAGGTCCATGATTCAGTAAATTACATCAAGTGGAGATCGCACAAAACTGCATGGAAACCGGCCTGATTTACTCTGACCTTGAAGCCTTGCGTTATCCCATCTTATGCGATTTTCCATTATTTTGTGTTCACTCTTTGCACTGACAACAGATTAGTAGCTTTCGTGTACTGTATAAATGTTAGAGGTCGCATGGTCCAAAGCAGTTGGCATTCCAATTTCCAGAGATAATGGGACTCCTGGTACCGGTAAAGCACCCTGAAGTATATATATATCGCGATGTGGTGCTATATAAATTGTAATTCACTACGTACAGTAAAAATTGCCATTATTATTAGTCCTATAAGAATTACCAAGTTTCAGTCCATTAGTTGCATGTGGCATAGAAACCAAAGCCTGAAATTCCGGGAAACATAATCTTAAACGTGTTACTTGCACAGTCGCTTCGAAATACAGACTCCTTTAGTTGTGGTCATGATTGTGGTACGTTCAACGACCTGGGTACAATATCTCGGAAGTTTCATAGCGCTACCAATAGGCGTAGACTCTGGGGGGCAGCCGGTGCACCCCCAAATAATTGAGACGGACTGTACACCCAATGCAACAATTAAGTGCAGAAAAAAATAACCAAATCCCCCTAATATTTCGGACAAGTTTACGCAGGTGGCGCTACCCACTGGCAGAGGCGTAGCGACCGCCCTCCGTACCCTCCGACCGGATGGGGCCCCGCAAGGAAGGGGGCCCCTAAAAGTGGCAAACAATAACCGTGAACGGCGTGAAGTCATTATGATACATCACATAATGCTACTGGCTACGTCATCAGACTTCAGTTGTCTGTTGGCTACATCAGTTGTCTGTCGGTCCTGTATATTGTATATTACCGCATTCCAGTTTCCTCATTGTAAGGGGCCCCGGGCCCCCGGACGTGTGTTCGGAGGGGGCCACGTTCTTTGTTGCTACGGCTCTGCCCACTGGTATATTTGCTTCCTTTTTAAAATGAGGTCTTACTTAAGATATTTGACATACAAACACTAGGCCTACTGCCTTTTGCATTCAGTACATAGGCGTGCTGCGTTGCTGGGTACGTGGATAAAATAATTTTGTTTCTCGAACACGGAGCAGAGGACTTACAGACGAAGGTCGATGAGACTTTTACATGACAGCTTGTAATTAAATTGCGTAAATGAACAATTAAGCTTAACGCTGAATCAATTAAGAAACGATCGTTTTGTTCTGCTAACTGCTAACTGAGCCCCTTTTGAAGGACTATGGAAGACTGTTTTACCAAGGGAAATTCAATATGAGAACCCGTTAACGGAAGCCATCCTGACCAGCGTCACGTCGCTAGCCTAACGCCCCCATTGGATTGGGATCCAATTAAACGACATCTTGTTTTAACAATGGCCGTTGACGTCGGCAGAAATATCACCGTTCGTATGGCATAAAAACACACAACCCCATTGATCTCTATCAGTGTTTTAATTGTCCAAAAACAACTGGGGGGGGGGTCAAAAATTTGCAGATTACCAAATCACATAATCACATAGACCAAACACCAGTTTTTTGTAGTAAAGTAACCCCCAGCATATTTTCAGTTACTTAGCTGAGGGGGTTAGAAAAAGAACTAGGGCGGTTGACCCCCCAACCCCCCGACAACTAAAACACTAATCTCTATTAATAGTTACCTAGCTTCACCCAACCCCGAGAAAACGTGACAGTATTCGCGCCCTTGTCTCGGTTTCAACTTTTGCCCGACTAAATACAGGCGAGTTCGCTAAGTGCATATTTGAATGGAGGTTATTTTCTAAACAAACAACCGCAAGTACCGTGAAACCGGAGGCAATCCGGCCATCGCCTCAATGCGACAAGTACTAAGTCTCTAAATAGGATATTTTACATGTAGACCTGTCGGATTAGGCTGTAGATGTTTCCGCCTGTTACAGGTGTGTTAGCACCAGGCCTGCCTTTGGATTGCTTTTAGGAACCATCTCTTCGTTATATGCTGCTATTAAACAAGGAGGGTTTAAAGGAAAGACCTGGTGTTCTTTCTTCGTCGTTCTTTCTCTGCGAGAGAGTTCGGCGACAGATAAGATTCAGATTGAAGAAAGTCGTGAATCTGCTGGGTAGTTGTCTTCGATGAAAGTCCGATCGAGTGAGACAATCGAACAGGTTGTCGTAGCCGATTGCAGTGTGGGAATTGTAGGAAAAAGACTGGGGGGGGGGTGAACATTTTATCCGCATTGGAAATTTCATCTCTTTGTCACAGACTCATAGTCAAATAATGCTAAATCACACTAACGCAACTGAAGGGGTCGTTTCAACGACGACTTAACTGTGGGGGTCCTAAGAAAGATTAGGGGGAGGTTGAACCCAAACCCTCGACAATTCCCACCCTGAGCATTCTCAGGCAGTTCTGGATATTCATGTGAAGCTTGTATCCAAAATTTCATCAAGGTCACTCTTGGATGCAACATCCTAAATGTAGTTCTGTAACGATTCTGTCGTTACAACGTCTCTGTATGTATTGTTTCCACTTATGTATATGCGCTATAGAAAGAGACATTACGTAATGGCTATTTTTAGCCTATCGCTGTTTCTGCGCTCTGTTTTATGACGTAAGCAGTTGTTGTGTAGAAGAAGGTTGTGACTGCCAGGAACGAACGAGAGATTGATGTCGGGTTTCAATTTAAGTTCTTCTCTTGATATAGTCCAAAGTTTCGGGTATAAGGTTGATCAAATGTCGGTTTGGTATCCTTGCCACAATATGTTATAACTTTTGACTGTAGATTATTGCGATAATTGTCCATTTGAAGCGTGTAAATGAGAACGCTGTCCCCGGTCACATGTTTTACCTAAGAGGTCGCCATTTTGAGTCACTTGATGTTTTGTAAGATTTAGGTCGAATATCGATGTAAAATCCTGTTTCGGAGCATAGGAATCGTCCGCTATTTGTGATCGCTTTCTGCCTAGATAAAGTGTGCTGTAGGGAGATTAGAGTTTAGGATTTGATCTTTGTTAAGTTTTTGACCCTTGTGCTCGATGTTAAGTCTGCCACGCTGGTAGCCTTGTGTAGCTGTATGTCGCCTTGATATAGATGTAGATAGGATTTGCTGCATAGTAGAATAAGTTTGAATAGTTAATCGAACTTGATACAGGTAGTATAGAAGTTCTCAGGACAGTGAGAAGAAATTCTTTGTTTGAACTCTGAACTATACTGATATTTGTAATTTTAGTCAAATTGACAGTTTCTGTTTCATTTCAATCTTAATACATGGCGAACCAGCCAGATTTTAAATTGCAGTCTGTGCTTAGTGACTTAGAATGTAGACGTAGTCTTCTTCAGCGTTTCCCAGGATTGGCTGAGTATAGTATGTTCCAAGATCTGGATAGAGTTGAAGAAGTAGAGGACGAAGAAGAGGCTGTCCAAAGGCCCATTCACTTAGTCACCATAGCCTTCCGCTACCAGAAGCAAGGTTAACCCTAGAAAATGAAGAAGTAAATGAAGAAGAGGAAGTAGAGGACGAAGAAGATGAAGAAGTAGAAGAAGAGGATGGGGACACTATGAACCCTGAGTATAGGGGAAATCCTATGTTTGTTTCCTACTCGGAAACCACGGACACCCACAGGTCATGCCCTGGTGATGAAATAGAAATGATGACGTCATTGCCCTTAGAGGAACCGTATAATGTCACTATGCCTAGACGTAGTAAGCGCCTGTCTGGGTTGCCTCCCACCTATTATGGTCCTGAACGCAGGGGTTCGAACCCTCAGGAAATGCACGACCGGCAGTCCTCATCCCGGCGTTTGACGACCGCCGCCGCTAGGGGTCGCCCCGCCACAGTTCCACTGGTCAGTTCGATTGAAATAAAAAATTTAAATTGACCAAATTCGTCCGCATGTTTTTCGTTGTAAAAAATATAAATTGTAGGCCTTGCTCGCGGACCAGCAGGCAGGTGGCCGCGGACCACTATTGGTCCGCGGTGTTGGAGATCAGTGGTGTTTGAGATCAGTGAAGCACTCTGACTAACGCCAAGCATTAGGCCTACATATGTCAACCCACAGCATTACATATGCCAAACCCTGGATGCAAGAATACTCATTAGAATGCAAAATAAATCAACCACAATACCCTGTCAGAAGATTATTAGTGAAGCACTCAGATTTGTCTGGATCACAGAAGTTCAGTTCAAACTCATCACTTGAAGGCCTTTCAAAGTCCCGCCACTACCTACCGACTTCTAAATGCCACAGGTAGGGCAGGCTATACGATGGTTGCTTGTTAGCACATGCTTTGCTATAGCTGCACTTTTCACGGTAAAAGAGGGTGCAGATTTCAAGTGAATCCTTAGTTACACTTGAGTTGGAGTCACGGGAACTTGACCTTCGACGGGATCTTGGCGGAGCAGGACCACCTGCTCTTAACAGAAACACACAAGCCACAGTAGGCTCAGTAGTGTTTTCAGGTTTTTATAATTCATACATATTGCGAACGATTAACATATACATATTGCGAACGATTAACATTACAATCAACTAATGTTAGTTTCCTGCCACTACATTTTAGGTCTGAGATGTCAAAGTACAACACATCTTAAGTAAAAAATTATCTTAACTAAAGAACTCATCTTAACTAAGGAACTATTTTAACTAAAGAACACATCTGAACAAAAGAACTATCTTAACTAAAGAACACATCTTAACTAAAGAATTTTAACTAAAGAACACATCTAAACTATCGAACTACCTTAACTAAAGAAAACACATCAACTAAAGAACATATCTTAACTAATGAGCACACCTCAACTACAAAACTATTAACTAAAGAACACATTAACAAAAGAACTACCTTAAATAAAGAACACATCAAAATTAAAGATCTATCTGAACTAAAGAATACATCTTAACTGAGGAACTATCTTAACTAAAGAACATATTATAACTAAACAACAATCTTAACTAGAGAATTCTAAACTAAAAAACACATCTTAAGTAAAGAAGATATATTAACTAAAGCAGACATGTAAGTTAAAGAACTATTTTAACTAGAGAACATATCTTAATTAAAGAATTATCTTAACTAAAGAAAACATCTTAAGTAAAGAACACGTTATAAGCAAAGAACATGTCTTAACTAAATAAGAAATCTAAACTAAAGCACTATCTTAACTAATGAACGTATCTTAACTAAGGAACATATCTGAAATAAAAACATATCTTAACTAAAGAAAACATCTAAGCTGAAGAACTATCTTAACTAATGAACATATCGTAGCTAAAGAACATATCTTAACTAAAGAACGCAACTAAAGAAGAAATCTAAAGTAAAGCACTATCTTAATTAAAGAACTTATCTTAACTAATGAACATATTTGAACTAAAGAACTATCTCAACTACAGAACATATCTATACAAAAGAACCATCTTAACTAAAGAACACATCTAAACTAAAGAACTATATTAACTAAAGAACTTATCTGAACTAAAGAACACATCTTAACTAAAGAACTAACTTAACTATAGAACACATTTAAACTAAAGAACTATCTTAACTAAAGAACACATCTAAACTAAAAAAAGTTACCTTAACTAAAGAACACATCTAAACTAAGGAACTATCTCAACTAAAGAACACACCTTAACTAAACAACACGTCTAAACTAAGGAACAATCTTAACAAAGCAACACATCTAAACTAAGGAACTATCTTAACTAAACAACACATCTTTCCTAAAGAACACATCTTAACTGAAGAAATTCTTAACTGAAAAACTACCTTAACTAAAGAACACATCTTAAACAAATAATTATCTTAGCTAAAGAATATAATTCACTAAAGAACTATCTAAATTCTAAACTAAAGAATGCATCTAAACTAAGGAACTATCTAAACCAAAGAACACTTCTTAACTACAGAACTACATTGACTAAAGGCCACGACTAAACTAAAGAACTATCTTAACTAAAGAACATATCTAATCTAAGAAACACATCTTAAATACTAAACTAAAAACACAGCTAACTAAGCAACATATCTTAACTAAAGAAGACAACTAAGCTAAAGAACTATCTTAACTAAAGAATTAATCTAAACTAAAGAACTATCTTAACTAAAGAAAACATCTTAAGTAAAGAACATATCTTAACTAAAGAAGACATCTAAACTAAAGAACTATCTTAGCTAAAGAAAACATCGTAAGTAAAGAACATATATTAACTAAAGAAGACATATAAACTAAAGAACTATCTTACCTAAAGAACACAGCTTAACTAAAGAACATATCTTAACTCAAGAACTATCTTAACTAAAGAACACATCTAAGCTAGAGAACCATCTTAACTAAAGAACACATCTTAAGTAAAGAACATATCAAAAAGAAGACATCTAAACTTTAGAACTACCTTAGCTAAAGAACATATCTTAACTAAATGGAAGAAGACGGGCTTAATCAAAGAGATGACAAGTTATGCAACAAATTACTAACTTACCTGTAGACTTACCTTCATTACATGAACCTCCTTTACATTAAACTGAAGAACTAGGAATGACAAAACTCTGGCAATGTAATTGAACAGGAAATGACAGAATATCTTTATGTTTATACATCTGCTATATCCCCTAAAATCCCTGAAAGAACAGATAATATTTCAAAACGTCTGTTTCAACAACTCTATAGAAGCAAATTGATCCTAAAAAATAGTATACTGACTTCAAAAACTTTGGGTAATAAAACGAGGGCCAGAGACGTCTTATCTTCTAGGCACAGTAGGCACAGTAAGCACTGTGCCTTGTGCCTACAAAACTTTCAGGGGCCTACGAAAGTCTGAAAATCTGAAAATGAGATATTGAATGATTGACCTGGAAAATGGAAAACGGGAAATTGCAGATAATAGCTCATTCAAATTTAATAACTTTTATACTGAAACAGTTTAAGTTAAGGTGTACTAGCCTATACTGTGTGAACTTTGCGGAGTTGAAGTTGGCAGTTGAGTTGGGGTCTACGAATGCAAGAGTGCCTACGGCCTACGACGACCTTAAAACGGCCCTGCCGAGGTTGCTAGTTGCGAGTGGTCTTCCCGCAAATATCAATCCGACTGTGGTCTGTTTAAGTGTGTGGAAGACAGGCAAGTTCCCGCAGTGGGAAGTGAAAACACAGGTCTGTGTGAAACAACGGGGTAAGGCCACTCAGTGGCGTCACTAGGGGGGTGCGGGGGGTGCGGACCGCACCGGGTGACACCCTAGGAGGGGGTGACACCCAAGATGAGAAAAAGAAAATTTTTTAAAGATTAGGTCTTTAAAAAAGGTAAAGAGGAAAGAGGTAATGGCATTATGGTAGGAGACCGGAAAAAGAAGGATGCAAGAAGTAAAAAAACAGGCGGATGACTAAAAAAAAAAAAAAAAGGTCATCAACTTTTTTGGGAGACGAAATCCTTAAAAAAGTTTTTTTGGGAGACGAATTCCCAAAAAAGGGTCATCTTTTTTTTTAGGGTGACACCATGACTTACCGCACCGGGTGACACCAGCCCTAGTGACGCCACTGAGGCCACTCATTTTTACCCTACTGGTACCGTTAGCAGAATCGAGGCTCAGTACTCAGAAACGAAGCCTACGCGTCCGTGTGCTCCAGGGAAAAACACAACCGTTACTTTCACTGTCCGCTTAAGAGAACCTGCAGGGTTCATCGTATACTGCATGCGGAGTAAGGGCCCACTCTGCTGATCAGGTCGCGAGTCAGACTGATTCCGGATAGCGTGGAGATAAAAGGTCGTGTAAACCGGGGAGAGATGCACCCGCATTTTTCCTACCCGAAATTCAGTGGGTCAGAGTGCTAAGGTGAAGTGTACGAGAGTCCCAAGTAAAATTGGGATATTAAATAAGAACAAGAGATTAACGTCGAAGTTCGGGTAGTCGGGTACCCAGGTACAGTGTTTAATCTAGACCCCTCTTCTGAGAGGGGAAATAAGGTTTCTGGGGGCAGCAAAGAATTTACACAAGATTTTGTCTTCCATCTTCAAGAAGTCTATGACTTTTCCAAAAGTTGATGACCTTCTTTTTTGTCATTCCGCTCATTCGCCCGATTTTTTGAACTTTTCTACAGCAATTACTCTCTCAAAAAAGTTGATGACCTTTTTTTAGGAAATCATCTCTCTGGGGGGGGGGAACCATGGATCCACATGTATCCTGAGGGGGGGAAATTTTCCTCCCCTAAAGGTATCTACATTGTAATTTTGCCGGCCTCTGGGGGGAAACATCAATCCTGGGGGGAACTTCCCCCCCCCAAAGACGTCTAGATTAATCACTGACCCAGGTAGATCCATAATTTCCATATATGCTTGTCGCAACACAAGGGTCTAAGAAGTTAGAACTGATTGAAGTGCGGGGTTTGGTCCTCGTGCGTAGGTCAGAACACAGGTCCGTGTGTGTGTAGATAGCAAAGGTTATAGAGAGAGGACCTTCACTATGAGAGTGTCGTAGATACCAATAGGGCGGCCTACCGTTGTCTTTCGAAGCAGAATTCAATTTATCACTGTGTTGGTCGATAATTGCCTACACTGTAGACGGGTAAGGAAACTTACCCGGTACTCCGTAAATTGTGGTGCATGTCTGCATGTCAATATGCGTGTGAGGCCGGTAAGCCATGCGTCATGCACGGAAATGGAGCGAGACACGTGACGGTGGGAAGACGCGTTGTCCAACAGATAGCCTGAGATAGGTGCCTACGACGACATTACGTAGACTTAAGTATTCCTTGTCCCTTAAGCTTAGAGAACGTTTGGTGTCCCATATTAATGGCGATATAATGGCACGTCAAGGTCTAGATCAGGTGGAGAGTAAGAGGAATGCCATAGCTAAGAAGGTATACATAGAAAAAGAGAAGACTGCTGCTGGTAAAGGAACCAACCATGTTCTAGGAACGGCTATCCTCAGGACGCTGCCCATCCGGCGACCGCGGAAGAGGCAGAGTCAAACCCGTAGACAGAACTGTAGGCCTATAGTAATTTGCCTCTCTTTAAGGGAGCGGCCAATCCTGAACGTGCAGTGGGCTGGAGTCAACCCTCCCCATGCAGCACAAAAGGGTTGGCGGAACTTAGCGCCCAGGCGGGCGAACGCCACATCTTGACCTGGAACCTATTTCACCACACACCCCGCCTATCGATTATGATTTGACTGAGCGCCTGTAAATAAGCTGGTTCCCACGATCTCGCTTTTTTTAGACGCTATAGAAATCTCGAGATTACGATTAATCCCTACGATTACACAGGAAACTTGAGGAAAGTTCAAGTTTAAATAGTTCATTTGAATCAAGTTGGCCTTATCAAGTTTCAAATAGAACTCTGCGTTGATAACTTACAAGGCGACGTTCATAATTTGCAAGCGAGAACGATGGAAGTTGGTTAATTAATTTGATATAAAATTGTAGATAATTGACGAGTATATCAGCTCACCTGATTGTCCTCTGCACGGCGAGGGTCCTGCTGCGAACGTGGCCGCAGACAGGAGAGAAGAGATCGAAGTATTTCGACCACGAAATAATATAAGAAATCTGGGAAGCTAAATTTCAAGTACGACTAATCAAAGCGCACGAATGAGGATTTCGAGCGTCAAAGACAACAGGCCGGCGTTTATTTGATGACGTCTACAATAGGCTAATATATGACGTCATCAAGAGAATTTCGCTCAAATTTACGCTCAGCGCTCATTACATGTACTAGGCGTATGTAGGGCCTAATCTCGAAATATATGAACATAATATGTCTAAGTCTAGTGCAGTGGCGTCTACCAATGGAGGTTGGGGGGGGGGGGGGAAGCGATCTCCCACGGTTTCCAGAATGAGGGTTTACCAAGCATGATGGCCAAAGTGGGGGTTTACCCTGATACTGATGCAGGCCTATATAGTAAATTAATTTACAGTAAGTTCTGAGTGACTTCTGAGCCTCTTTATAAGTCGGCCAGATTTGGGGAGGGGGCAGAGTGGTTCTCCCATTCCAGGTGGGGGGCGGGAGTTAGACGCCACTGCTCTTAATTATTCTGAGTTGTGCAAATTCTCTGTTTCGCTTGTTATCTGTGGAAGTCTCTCTGACTTCTCTTCGCAGCGCTCGTGAATAAGCTGGTGCCATGCGTTAAGTAAGCTTAGCTATCAAGTAATGATTTTGAGATCAATTTCCGAGATTAGGCCTAGGACTAAGATTACTAATTAGTAATCTTATTATCTTAGTCATAGATTAGGCCTATGTGGGAATCGTCCGTGGCGACAAAGTTTACGCACAGAATAGATAAAGCTTTATCTATTCTGTGGTTTATGCGCAACCTAGCGAATGTTTAACGTAAGAAAAGAATTTGGTTAGGCCCTACTTGGAATTTTACCGAAAGGGTCAATCCTACATGCTTAAAACTTATAAATGTTTGTTCAGATGAACAATGTAGATGGCACAATTTAATTGACTTTATGCGTCAGTTAAATATCTGGATTAAATAATAGCTAACAAAACAAACGAATTTACCAAATTAAACTTCGTGGAATAAAAGCCGCTAGATAATTTTAAATTGAATTGTGGGAATGAATTTATTTAGTTTCAGCCAAAATAATGGAATTATTCTCAGATAGAGTAAGTATAAATAAACTAAATGTTATCATTTTATAATAATTTAAACATTTATTGAATCGTCCGATGTTCACCGGATAGAAACCGGTCCACGCGCCTGACTACTGAAGCAGAAACCTTTCGGGGGCACTTTATGTGATCCCAAATGCATTTACGTGAGTAGTTCGGATCTCGATAAACATTGCACAGACGTCAGAAGTTTCTGTGGTGTAATGTAGTCTAATTAAATGTAAAATTCATTACTTTTGTTCACCGGCGAATTAAAAGTTTTGTCCGAACGACCAGCTTGTCAGAGCCCAAGAAACGGTACAATATTTAGCGCTAATCACTGTTGTTAATATTCAAACTCGTCTGATATCATCAGCAGTGGTGATAGTTATATTCCTCAGGGGAGGACTTGGTGGATGTATTTCAAATGTCGCGTAAACCGCACGACAAACCAGAATCTGAGTCGATTAGTCTTATTATTGTCATCGTAAAGTAGTCGGAAGACAAAGGTAAACAGTGATAGTGATCGTCCGTGATAATTATTTTTGTCAGCGGCATTATGTTGTTTGCTTAGTGCAGAGTATCTTTTCATGATAATTATTAAGTAAATACTATTAATTAATGTGATTACTGAAAATTGCTAGAAGGACCAATTAATCCTGACAGTGTAGGGCCTAATTTCTGGCATGGGCATGATGAAAACGAAATTATGGTTAAATGTTATATTATTGTTACTTCTAGTTGTATAGAGATTTTTCACTAGTCTATTTCATGTGGCATGGCATTCTGTTTCACAGTTAGTGGGTCTGTAAGCTAACTATTTGTTAGAGTGCTCGCCATGTAAGATGAAGAGTATGGGTTACACAGTAATCATGGCTCTCCGGAGACATGATTACTGTGTAAGGACCTTGAGCAAGCCCTTAACTCACAGTTGCTCAGAGCCATCAATTGATGCTTGGTCATTAGATAATGGTGTTTAATAAATTTATGCTTGGCAATAGCTGTATGTTGTCGCTGTATAATGGTGAAACTATTCCGTTGAAAACGAACGTCTTTTGACAGCAAACAGAACTAACATACAGTTTTAACAATGCAGTTTTTAGATCGTGTTGCACATGTAAATTAAATTTAATTAGAAACTAAGCGAATTTAATTAAATTTCTTCTTATTTTTGCCCATGGGCTCATGACCCACTGGTGTCAATCGCATGCCTCTATTAAATTTAATTAGAAAAATTAAGCGAATTCAATTGGAGTTTTTCTATCTGCCCATGGGCTCATCACCCGCTGGTGTCAATCGCATGCCTCAGTCAAATTTAATTAGAAATTAAGGGAATTTAAATGATTTGAGATGAGTGTGTCATGGTAGTTAGAGCGCTTGGACTGTATTGCAGACAGTACGGGTTCAATCCTCCTCCCCTGAGATGGTTACTGTGTAGGGACCTTGAGCAAGTCCTTAACTCACCGTTGCTCATCGCCATCAATGTTCTGTTATGTGTGCACTTCTGATCTTTGGAAGGAGGGCAATGTCAACTACAGTTTTATTATACTGTAATTTGTAGCATTTAAAGAGTAATTTGTGATAATTGTATAGTGTTGTTACAGCCTGATAAACGTGACCCGAGGGATGTGTGGGGGCGGGGGTGGATTTGGTCTGTTTGTAAGTGTTCCTTGATAAGAAAAGACAGAGCCCAGTATTGGAAGGATCTGTGTTGTGTGTGTGTATATGTGACTGTGCCTTAAAAAATCTATGACTGGGTACGGGGTCTCTGGCAGTCTGGTTAAACTTTGGTATTTCTGAAGTGTAAGGTATGACGCAGTAATGTAAGGTGTGGTATGGTGAAGGAGGGAAATGAAGGTATAGTAAGGGAAGGGAAGGGTAGAGAAGGCAATGGTATGGTGAGGTAATGTAGTGTTGTGTTGGGTATGGTATGGTAGAGGAGGGATATGAATGTGTAGTCAGGAAGGCAGAGGATGAGAAGGCAAGGCATGGTATGATATGTTAATGTAATGTAGTGTATGGTATGGAAAGGAACAATTCTTGAGTGTAGTAAGGCAAGGGGCCATCAAGCCAGAAGTTGAGGCTTCAAAATCCCCGCTAGGGCAGACATTTCATAAACTCCAAATTTTATAAATTTCATAAACTCCAGATTTGTAAAGCGCTACTCTAAAGTTAGGCGCTGGGCACCAGATTATTAACGAGCACTGGGCACCAGATTATTCACGAGCGCTGGGCACCAGATTATTCATGAGCGCTGGGCACCAGATTATTCACGAGCGCTGGGCACCAGATTATTTACGAGTGCTGGACACCAGATTATTTACGAGTGCTGGACACCAGATTATTCACCAGTGCTGGGCACCAGATTATTCACCAGCACTGGGTACCACTCCCCACCACATTATTCACTAGCTGCTTCTGGATCAGGTCATTATGCAGAAGAACAGTCGACTAAGATGACAGATTGTCAGCCTGTGGTGGTTTATAAGCAATTTGAATATGTTGGTGAGCTTTCTAACCACAAAGTGTCTGCGGTTTGAGAGTGTGGCTGTCGACTTTATATGACGAACTTGCCAAACTTTGCTCTCCTTGAATTAGCCAAGTGCCAGTCAGTTCACTGTGGTCTATGATGGACTTGGCTTTCAGTTATCTTCAGATTTTGCATTATAAATTCAACACTGACTGATGAGATATTTGTTTGCATGTGTGTTACACTGAAGTAGCTCATGTATGCATATGCTGTGTGGGTCTTGGCAGCCGATTAGTTAGAGCGTTCGCCTTGTAGTACGGAGAGTATGGGTTCGAGCCTCTTCCTCTCAGATAGCTAGCTAATTTAGACACCTTTAAAACGGTGTCAACCGATACTGTATAAGGATGGGACGCGATAGGCATGCTATTTCTCTTAGACACCTTTATTTGATAAGGTGTTGAGTATGTGTATATATGGACTGTGGGACCTGTGAGTCCACGGTAGCCGATTGTGGGACGTAGTACCCAATTGGTTAGAGCGCTCGCCTTGTAAATGCGGAGAGTACGGGTTCGATCCTCCTCCTATGAGACGGTTACTTTGTAGGGACCTTGAGCAAGTTCTTCACTCACAGTTGCTCAGCACCATCGATTGATGCTTGGTAATTAGCAGTGGT
This sequence comes from Allolobophora icterica, assembly GCA_963556255.1. NCBI lineage: Eukaryota > Metazoa > Annelida > Clitellata > Crassiclitellata > Lumbricidae > Allolobophora > Allolobophora icterica. The sequence goes on along the minus strand of OY744615.1, from coordinate 45,486,637 downwards.
GCTCAATAAATACATAATGGTGGGCAGCCAGGAAGTCGGAATAGTTGGCAACTAAGAAGTCTAAAAATGTAGTAACTTGTCGGCAACGTGTTTTTAATCCGTGGGAGTTTGAAGTTGAAGTGCTAAATATAACGATTAGCCTTCAATGTGTCATGTTCAGGAATTCCAGTTTCTGACTAATCTGCAACGAAGAAGTCTTAATTAACAGTCGGCAACTAATGTTTTATCATTAACAACCATCAGGATTGGGTTCATTGCCAAACTGATGGGAGGGGCAATCAAGTATTGCCAATCGGAAATTAACTTCATTATTCCATTACTTGGATTTACTGCGGCATTTGAGTGAATTCTACCCAGCTGAGACCAGGCCGTTGCTGTCCAGTTTTGTTCCCAACTTACTTCTGTGTCCTACTTGTTGTCAGCGTGTCTGTCTGTGTGTCTGTCTGTGTGTCTGCCTGTGTGTCTGTGTGTTTGTCTGTGTGTGTGTGTGTGTGTGTCCATCTATCTGTCTGTGTGTCTGTCTGTGTGTCTGTGCCCAACTTGTTGTCTTTCTGTAATGTGTGTCTGTGCCCCACTTGTTGTCTTTCTGTAATGTGTGTCTGTGTGTCTGTGCCCCACTTGTTGTCTGTCTGTATGTGTGTCTGTGCCTCACTTGTTGTCTGTGTGTCTGTCTGTGTCCCACTTGGTGTGTGTCTGTCTGTGTGTCTGTCTGTGTCCCACTTGGTGTCTGTCTGTCTGTGTGTCTATGCCCTACTTGTTGTCTTCAATCTTCGCGTCGTCAGTTGACAGCCGAGCTGAGTGCATTTTAATGTGATTGTTGATTCACTTGGACTGCATTTCGCAGGATCTGATGTTATTCCCAGGATCCATTATCACACGGCTGCTGGCGAATTGAATAACAAATTAACTGAATTTAATCCCATTTTCGATTCTGACATTGGAGCGGATTGACAGTTTCTCTCACTGTCTTGGAGCTTCAGGCTTTTTCTGTTGGTAATGCAATCATTAATAGTACTTAGCCGTAGCAGTAATAGTAGCAGCAATAGTATTGGTGGTGGTAATAGTGGTAGTAGTGGTAGTAGTAGTGGTGGTAGTTGTAGTAATAGTGGTAGTAGTTTTAGTAGTGGTAGTATGAGTTGGGCCAGTAGTACAGTACTGGTAGTACAAGTAGTTTCAGGTAAGGAGGCATTACAAAACGAACGCTCTGATCAATCGACTACCACCTGAATAGTTTTGACGGTGTTTTCAAAGCCATTGTGCAATCCTTTCAGGAGTAGACAGTTAGCATAATGACCATGTATCTGTCAGCCAATGTACAGGTCGATTTGGACCAATTTCTTGTGTCTATTGTTAAAGGCATTGTGCAGTGTTGTTTGCTGTGTTCAGAATCCTGTTTTCCTTTCAGGCGTATCAGAGAATCTGCAAGTAGTGAAACTGTTTTGTTGGGCTGCATTTCCAGCCTAAAGTCTTGTTGATTGTTAGGTTTCTGTTTTGGCAATTTAACGGATTTAGAAACAAAATCCGGTTTTACAAAATGAAATGCTTGTTAGGATTTTGGTCGCATCTTGTTTTAGAGATTTGCGTGTCGATGCTGTAGGATGAATCGACGGACTTGAAGGGGAAAAGCAAGATCTGTACGCAACAACTCAAGTGACGAGGTAGGTAAATACTGATTTTTCTGGGTTCATGTTGGTGTACAGTGATTTCTTTACTAAATTAAACTCTCGGCAAATCGGATTGTTGAAGGACAAGAGTTGTAAGGGGCCATCCATGTATAGTACATACGCAGAAATCCGGGAAAATAGAACCCCTCCCTTTACGCACGTACTTTTTTCCAACCCCCACCTGCGTAGGTACGCTTGACGCACCCCCCCTAAGAACAGCTGCAGAATGTGTCAGTACGACAGGTCCAGGCAGCGGCTATCTGCACTTTAGCCAGATTGAAGGATGAGTAATCCATGGACTCACTGCTGAGCTGTGTGATAGTTTAGTAATAGCGATCAGAGGTAAGGATCCTAAGGTGGCATACAAGTGACACCTCTCCCACAGTCCTACTTCCCCTGGTAGTACCTGATAGCTGAAAGACCAGGGAACCCATCCCAAACAAAAAAGAACCGGAACGCCGGCGTCAGACGCCATATTAATCTAGAAATGTTCCTGTGAATTGTGTGTAAAAAATACTGGTCGTCAAAAAAGAACCGGAACGCCGCACCGGTGCGTTCCGGTCCCAACCGATCCCTGTGAAAGACTGAACTCTGGCTCACTTGAAGGCCAATCAATTTGAAGGCCAATATAGACAAATTTTAGGTTTAACCCCAACCCCCCAGTTTCCAAATGCGTACGTACATTATCAGTAGACCCCCCCATACGCAAGCATAGTAGCATACGCATGCATATGCATTTGGGTTAACCCCCTCCATGCATACTAATATATGGATGGCCCCTTGATGGTCCAACACTCTAGCCACTGGACATGCATACATATATACATGCATACTTACGAACCAGATGAATACATACTTACTTACATACATGTGACCTTGTTGTAAGGAAAGCAAAGTAGTACGCGACACTCGATGTTGCACCCAAATCTTGCATGACAAGGGGCGAGAGGTTAAAATTACTTTCGGTTCATTTTGCAGAAGAGCAGCTAGCGAGGGTGAAAGAGCAACTTATTGGGAATAATTCGGTACGATGGCAGAAAGCGAGAGTTCCGAGTGGCTGCTGGAGCTGCTACAGGAAGTCCAACTCGAACAGTTCTATGTCAAGCTGCGGGACACTCTCCAGGTCACCAGGTACACTTCTGATGGCCTGTCGCCATGGATATGCTTTTCTTTCAGTTTCTTCAGCTATTAAACGATGCTGTATATATTCGATAAAGTGATGATTTAATTTAATTTATTTTACTGGGTTTCATTTGAATACGAATGATATTACATATTAAATTTTATGTAATTAAATGATGTTATGTAATTAAATTACATAATTAAATTGCATGGTGAATGCAACATCCTGAAGATCAGTCTGTTCTGACAAAGACTGCCTATGGTGGACAAGTAAGATAGATCTTTGTAGTATGTCACTTTCTGTCCGAATTGCTGGATTGATGGATGAGTGGATGGATGGGTGGGTGGTTGGGTAGACGGATGTAGGGAGTGATGGATGGTTGGGTGAGTGGTTGGATGGATGGGTAGATGGATGGTGTATGGATGGATGGATAGAAGGTGGTAGTATATTACCTACGAGTGATAGTTTGTTGATTTTTCTTGGTAGAATATCGCACTTTGACTATGTCAAGGTGGAAGACCTGGAGAAGATTGGGATGGGAAAGCCAGCCATCCGACGACTGATGGAGACGGTCAAGAGAAAGAAACCCAAGAAGTCCATTCTCGACAAGGTAACACTGTCACTGTAAAAGAGTCATGTAAATATAATGAGGTAAATTTAACTGCACTAATTGTACATCCGTCTAATTGTACATGCAATAGTATAAATTTAATTGTAATGAATTTAACTGTAATTGGTAATTGTGATTGTAACAGAATAAGTGTAATTTTAATTAGGTAAATTTAACTGTACTAAGGTAATTATAAGTGTAATAGCATAAATGTAACTTATATTTGTAAATGTACTATGGTAATTGTGACTGTAGTAATAGTAAGTGTAATTGTAATAAGGTAAACTTTAAGTGTACCAAGGTAATTGTAATTGTGTGAGAAGTTATTACAACTGTAGTAATAAAGTAATTGTCACTCTACTTTTGTAATTGTAACAAGGTATTTTAGCTGTAATCGAGTAATAAGTTACTGCAAGTGTAAATTCTAAGTATTGCTTGTTGATTGTAATGTGTAGGCTATTAACTTACTTTGAGGTGTGTTTGTTTTGTGACCTAGTTTCTGCCATTGAAGCAAGAAAGGTCAGGCCAGAGTTCGTCGATGCCAGTTTTAACTGGGCCAGGGCTACTTTTGACCCAGGACTCGAGCCACAACAGTCTGACCTGCCTAATCAACGACAAGGACCTTTGCCTCTATGGCAAACTGGGCGATGGGTCATTCGGGGTCGTGCGAAAGGGCGACTGGACAACATCCTCAGGCTGTAAGGTAAGAAAACGAGAGAAAAGAAGAGATGAATGAATGAATGGATGGTGGGTGGATGGATGGATGGATAGAATGGTTTAGTGGATTGGTGGGTGGATGGAAGGGTGGGTGAATGGATGGAATGATGGGTGGATAGATGGATGGATGGAAGGATGGGTGGGTGGATGGATGGATGGAAGGAATGGTTTAGTGGATTGGTGGGCAGTGGATGGAAGGGTTGGTGGATGGATGGAAGGATGGGTGGGTGGATGGATAGGATGGAAGGATGGATGGAATGGTTTAGTGGATTGGTGGATGGGGGGGTGGATGGAAGGGTGGGTGAAGAGATGGAATGAGGGGTGGATAGATGGTTGGGTGGGTGGAAGGCTGGGTGGGTGGATGGAAGGTTGGGTGTTTTTATGGTAGGTAGATAGATAGATGGATGGGTGTGTGGATGTAGGGTTTCGTAAGAGGTGCTTAATATAGGTTTTGTAGTAGTTGTGTTTGTATCAATCGTTTTTCTTTTACCAGGTTCCGGTTGCCGTAAAGATCCTGAAGAACGACGTTCTGAGTCTCCCGGGAGCATTTGAGGATTTCGTGAAGGAGGTGAACGCAATGCACAGCCTCGACCATCCGAACCTCATCCGCCTCTATGGGGTCGTTCTCTCCTCTCCGCTCATGATGGTAAACAACGCTTTGCCCTGTTATATTCTGTCCTATCTTGCTGTGTAGCTCTAAATATATAAATAGCTAATTACCTATATGTGTAACGTAGTCGGATGTAATGTAATGTAAAATTAGAAAATTGTTACAGTGTTAGCAAAGTGCTCTTTGTACATAGGTATGTATGTACATGTATATATGTATGTATTTATAATTGTATATGTATGTATGTATATGTGTTTATGTATGAATATATGTATGGATGTATGTATGGATGTACGTATGTATGTGTATATGTATGCATTGAATTGTATTGAATTCATTGTATTGAATTTTGTATTGAATTCGGATCAATAAAGTTGAATTGAATTGAAATGAATGTATGAATGGATATGTATGAATGGATGAATGTATGAATATATGGATGGATATATGTATGTATGTATGTATGTTTGTGTGGATGTATGTATGTATGTGTGTATCGATATATGGATGGATGGATATATGTATGTATGTATGTTTGTGTGGATGTATGTATGTATGTGTGTATGGATATATGGATGGATGGATAGTTGTATGGATGTATGTATGTTTGTGTGGATGTATTTATGTACGTATGTATGGTATGGAGACACTTAATATTACGCCACCTTTTGAGTACCTGCAAAGGTGTTGACACATGGCTGATGAATATGTCTTAAGCTACACATCACAAGCTACACATGTAAATATGCGACTTCTTTTCTCACCTGCTTATGCCCTACATATCTGCTCTGTGCTGTTTCCCTTGAAGGTCACTGAGTTGGCTCCACTGGGTGCGCTTATCGACCGCCTCCAGCGCGAGGGCCATCGCTACCTGGTGACGACCCTTTGCGACTACGCCATCCAGGTGGCGACAGGAATGGCGTACCTGGAGAAGAAGCGTTTCATACATCGTGACTTGGCGGCGAGGAACATTCTTCTGGCCTCTTCGGAAATCGTACGGAGACCTGTGTTCAATTATTTTTTTAGTTTTTTATTCTACATCTCCTAGTTTTGTTTATCAGCAACACTAGGACCAATATACCAGCCCAAAACAGCTTAGCATAAGATTTTTCACCACATCCATATAATATATAATATATTTGTGTTTATTGATGAGCTCACTGACAGACCACAGTAAGTTAAATTGAAACATGATGGTACAATTATCAAGAGCTTATTGAACACACGTCTTGGCAGCCTGTTAGGCGCCCGCTCATTTTACTCCTGCCCCATAGGGAGTGGATGGCTAAATCGACCTAGAGGGAGCTTGCGGGTATCGAACCGTGTCTTTCAAGATCTTATGTTCTTTGAGCAAGAGTTTATGTGTGATCTTATCTAAGAACTTCTATAGTGCCACTATCTTAATGGTCAAGGCATCAGTCAATAGTTGTTGTTAATCAGAATCGTTATGCAAGCCAAATTCCAGGGCAAGTGCGGTTAAAAGCCAAGAAGGGAGCCCGAGAAGACGTTGAAACAGCATACAGGAAATCAAGGACTTTGTGTTGAACATTAACCATGTATTATTTGATTTCTGTGAAAGTTGGTGATTTTTCTGTGAAAATCGTTTAAAATTGGTGATTTTCCTGTGAAAATAGTTTAAAATTGGTGATTTGTCTGTGAAAATAGTTAAAATTTGGTGATTTTTCTGTGAAAATAGTTTAAAATTGGTGATTTTTCTGTGAAAATAGTTTAAAATTGGTGATTTTTCTGTGAATGTAGTTTAAAATTGGTGATTTTTCTGTGAAAATAGTTTAAAATTGGTGATTTTTCTGTGAAAATAGGTGAAAATTGGTGATTTCGGTTTGATGCGAGCTCTGCCAAGTCAGGAAGATCACTATGTCATGACCGAACACAAGAAGGTTCCATTTGCATGGTGCGTATTTATCTATACCATCATATTTACGTAGCGCCCGTATGTGCTATTGATATTGTTACGCAGCGAGGTTCTAGTACCTGTTCTGATATCTAAACTGGCTCTTTTTGTAGACCATAGTAATGCTTATGTTCCTTAGAATGTAAGGCTTAGATCATAACTTTAGTTATAGATAGGCCTATGTATGTAAATAAGACACTATCGTTTATTGTTTATAATACTGTATAATGTATATGTATGTAAATAAGACATTATATAGAATTGCTTGTGTTTAAACTGTCTTACAGTATTACTGATATTGTGATCCTTTTGTATGTATTGTTGTAAAGTATGAGCGTTTGTCTTATACTAATAAAAGATTACTTACTTACTTACTTAGTTGTGCCATACAATTATACCTGCTAATTTCACATTTGAAGGTATTAACTTCATAACTTACACTAATGTACCTTGTTGTGAACAAGAGCCATATCAGTAAGGTAGGTGGTTACCATATCATGGGATATTGAGCTATGGTAAGTAGTTGTACATATACCATATCAAGGGATATTGAGCTATGGCAAAGTTCCTACTTCTGATAGCAAATAAGTGTTTTCCAAGCCCAAATTTTCAGCTGCTGGTTCTAGATTTCGGAACTCTCTCTCCCTGCTCAGTCATTTCATTCTGAACTTGAGACTAGAGATGTAAAAAAACATGTTTTTTTTGGCGTTGAAATATTTCAATGAAATATTTCAGTTTTATTTGAAATATTTCAGTTTCCTTTGAAACATTTGAAATTAGTTTTTTTTTACATTTTACAACTAATTACAACCATAATAACAGTTTATTTATTTCTCTCATATTACATATTATATGCATTATTGTGTTAATGATGACCATCCTCGAGATACTCAATTTATTTCTAATTACCTGTTTTTAAGAATGACTTTTATGAGAGTTACATTATATGTTGAAAAACATATTTTATTCACCAAATGTCACAAATTACAGTTTGATCTAATAAAGTAGATGTTATTGTTCATTGTTATGCTTAACATTTATTATTAATCACTTGTTTTGTCATAAATGAAATAAATGTGATTTTAGCACAAACTGGTCCAACTCAAGACATTGTGTCAATTTGTGTGCATCCAATACTTCAAAACATGTTGTTTTTTTTGGTCATTGAAATATTTCAAAAAAACCTGTCAGAAATGAAATATTTCAAATGAAATATTTCACGCTCACATCACTACTTGAGACTAACCTTTTCAGATTGCCTATCCACTGGGGATGCTCCATGGGATTGTCTTGGAAGATTCCTGTGAGGGCCATAACATATACCTCTTTTAAATTGCCACTTACTTTTTCAAAGTGCTTATCTACTGTGGGCTGTTTAGACTCTGTCTTTAGTAGACTTATGTTCTTGATATTGACCTATTTTTGATGCGCCATCGGTTAACCCTTTAACAACGAGAGGGATTACTTTTCCATACATTTTACTACACACTCATCGTTAAAGTGTTGAGGGACTAGTCTTCTTTATCCCCATGGTTTTAAAAGTCACGAAAGAATATTTTTACGTGGTTAAATACGTAATATCTGTAGCACATTTAATAAGTGTCAAGAGAACTCTCTGATGATTTTGTGTTTAAAATGCATTCTATAAATCTGTGATCACAAAATTACAGGGCGTGGTGGCTCAGTGGTAAGTTCGGCACCTTGTGACCGGAGGATTGCAGGTTCGAATCCCACTCTAGCCGCTGCGTATGGACCTTGGGCAAGTCCTTCACTCGCAATTGGTCGTGGCGCTTCGGCATGAAAATTCCGGCACAGTATCAAATGCTGTAGTCGGGAGCGCCTCTGAGTAGTAGTAGACTTCGAGAGGCGCTATAGAAATATCCGGAATAATAATAATAATAATACAGAACTTTAGTGATGATTACAATTAATGATGATTACAGGTGTGCTCCTGAGAGTCTGAAGATGAGGCAGTTCTCTCATGCAAGCGACTGTTGGATGTTTGGTGTGACGCTGTGGGAGATGTTCAGCTACGGCCAAGAACCATGGGTCGGGTTAAACGGCACCCAGGTACGTCATACCTGTCATCACGGTCAGTCAACTCTAAATGTAGATGTTTTTCTATGTAACTGTATGACCTTGACTCTGCTCATTTTTCTATGAATTGATCGGGTGAGATCCTTCACCAGCGCTGCCCATTTGAATGGGTGCCATGCCATTTGAGGTCCCGTGAATGACCTGTGGTAGAGTGACCATAATAGCCTAACAATAAGTTTCTAATAATAATAATAATAATAATTAATAATAATATTTAATATTAATAATAATTAATAATGATAATAATATTTAATAATAATAATAATTAATAGTAATAATATTTAATATTAATTGTAATTAATAATAATAATAATATTTAATAATGATAATATTTAATATTAATAATAATTAATAATAATAATATTTAATATTTTAATAATAATAATATTTAATATTAATAATAATTAATGATAATGTGATTGATTGACGAGTTGTAAATACGTTCTGATTCAGATTCTTCAGAAGATAGATCAGGAGAACGAACGGTTGAATCGTCCGAAGGATTGTCCGACGGATGTCTTCCAACTGATGCTCCAGTGCTGGGCGCATAAGCCACAGGACAGACCAACGTTCGAAGCACTGATCGACTTCCTGCGCGAGGTCACCGTTTACTCTTTATATTTACATGTAGTTCATTTTCAGTACCGTTCCACTGATTATGTGACAGCCTCGGTGCAACTGTATTGCGCTTTGGAGTAGTGTGAGTGTTTGTGTGTGTCTTTGTCTTGGTCTGTATTTCTGCTTGAGTGTTTTGTGCCCATTGGACATGGAAGCTGATTGGTTAGAATGCTCACCTTGTAACGCAGAGAGAACGGGTTCGATCCCCCTCTTCTGAGACAGTTAGACTGTGTAGGGACCTTGAGCAAGTCCTTCACTCATAATTGCTGAGCACCTTCGACTGGTGCTTGGTCATTAGATAGTGGTGCTTAATAAATTCATAATAAATAAATAAATAAATTGGAGCATATTGCTGTAAGCACCATTTCGCCTTGCAGGGTTTCTTAGGGTGGGTGCACTTTATAAAAGTCCTGATGCATTTCCATGTATATGCATTACATATCTTGACAATTACTTTTCAAGTTCTCATAACACACTGCGTTTCAGATCCTTTGCACTGTGCAACGTTGCTGTACGATAGTGAAAACCACTCTGCAGAAAATAATTCTGCAGACAGCAAAGAAAGAATTACTGACAGTTTCGCTGTTTTTTTTACGGATGCAGACAGTTTAAATATCAGAAACTGGTCGTATATCATGTGCTTCTACTGTATACATTGTGTGTAAGGCGCCCTGTGTGGCTGCCGTTTCTACTATATGTATGTTCACTGTACAGCGCAGTGCGGTTAGCAGGCGCTTAAATAACGAAAAGATTATTATTATTATATATCAACTTAGAATATACTCCAGATTTAATTGCAGGTAGTTCTAGCATTTAATGTCAATTGGGAGGGGGATAGAGTAGTGGTAACACTCACGGCCAGGAGAGCAGCAGGATCGCCGCGGCACGCGGTTCGATTCCCGCTGCCCCCTCGGGCGGGCGCCTTGCATGGCTGCCATAACAATTCTTTAGTTAAGATATTGATAATTGTACTGTCGTGTCTCAATGTAATCTTACTGCGTTTGTCGGTTTGAATTAATAAAGAAAAGATTATTATTATTATTATTAAATAATCATGCCATCAGATAATGAATAATGAGTGAATAGTATGAGATTTTTGTGTCAGACAGTAATGCGTTATGAAAGACTCGTCACTCAGAATTGTTTCATTCAGAATTGTTTTCTTTTGTCCCTGCAGGTTCGTCCTCGTGAGATGAAGGCCGTGGCCAAACTGGACGAATACGGAAGGCTGAAGATCGAAGAGAACGACTTAATCATGATCATAGATGGCCAGTAAGGATATTCACCGATCAGTGTTCTGTCCCTTTTTGCATAAAAACTTTTGCCAGCCTGATATTTATGTAATTTATTTTGCTGCAAATGCTAAACTAAAGCGCCACCAATCGACTATAAAAATACATTTGCAATATATATTATTGTAATAAAATTTTAATATAGTTGATGTAGTGTTGACTATAAAATATAATAAATTTATGCTTAATTACATGAGAGTCCTGCATTAAGAACACAGATCTGCCATGACAGAAATTTGCACTGCCAAGCATGCCACAGTCTGAAAAAGTTTGCGAGCCACTGGATTAGGTTATTATATATTATCGTTATTATTATTTTTTGCCCCAAGGTACATATGATTCCTTGGGAACTTAGATATTAATTAATTAATTAATTTCTGTGTTGGCTAAACATCGTGAAGTTTTGGCAGGGAAAAATGCTGCGAAACGTCGCAGCATTTATTGTTATTAATACAGATTTATTAAACGCCTCTGTCTATTAATCAGTCGAAGACAATGAGCAATTGTGTGAGTGAAGGATTTGCTCAAGGTCCCTACACACTTAATGTCTCAGGGGAGGAGGATCGAACCCGTACTCTCCACATTACAAGGCGAGTGCTCTAACCATTTGGCTCCTGTGTCTCTAGATGAAACTGAGACACCTAACTCCCTAAGATGAATGGAGGACAGCATGGACAGCAGTTAGTCACTGCTTACTGATCGCTTTAAGGTAGTGGCTCTACATAAATATCGGAAAGTAGTAGACACTGGTTGGTGCTTATTGCAGACCTGACTGCTACTGGTGGTATGGACAGAACAAGAGGACTTGCGAATCGGGGCAGTTCCCTCGAGCACTCGTCGATCCTCAGAGAAGAATTACAGGTGAGAAAATTAAATTACAGGTGAGAAAATTAAATTCCAGGTGAGAAAATTCAATTTCAGGTGAGAAAATTAAATTCCAGGTGAGAAAATTAAATTACAGGCTATGAAGTAAAAGGTCAGAAGATAAAAAAAAACTACAGGTAAATTTAATTACAGGTGAGAAAGTTAAATTATGGTTACAGGTGGTAAAAACGACGGGTGAGAAAATGAAATGTCGAATGGGAAAATCACAAAAGAAAAGTAGAAATAATTGTAATGCATGTAGTCATTATATTGTTTATTACAAAAATTATGGTATTAATGTAAGTATTATTAATGTTAAAAATTACTATTAATTGTTAATAATTATAAATTATAGTATTAATGTAAGTATTATTAATGTTACAAATTAATACTAATTGTTAATTATTACAAAAATTTAAGTAATATTTGATGTTGTAAATTAATAATGACAGTTATGCATAGACAGAGAATGCTAAAATGGAAATTGTTAATGAGAGAATTTGTTAACTTTTGTTTAAAAATCCCAGGTCAAGACATAAGTCAGCCTCTGCAGCACAGTTTCATCCACACGGGACATGCAGACGCAAGTGGCAACCTCTGGGGAGACCCCGGCTTCATAGATGAGTACGTTACATACCATTCTCTTCCAGCCTGCTGGTTGGGCTCTACACATGTGCAAGAGCCCGCTGGTGGTGACTTTTTCTAGTTGTCTCGTAGTAATATTACTTCTTTTCCAGTTATCTCGTATTATTATTATTATTTTCTACTTATATTATATTATTATTATTATTATTATTATTATTATTATTATTATTATTATTATTATTAAAGGTAACTAGATCCAATTATCTAATGGCAAACATCAGTCAATGGTGCTGAGCAATTTTGAGCAAAGGATTTGCTCAAGGTCCCTCTGAGGGGAGGAGGATCGAACCCTTACTCTCCACATTGCAAGGCAAGCGCTTTAACCAATCGGTTACTGTGTCTCAGCAATATATTGCTTACAGATGAACATTTTCGATCTTAGTGAACTTTAACATTACGTCAGCTAACAATAGTGCTAGGCATTTTGTAAAATATTAAAATCAGAATTAGACTTGAATATCAGGAATTTAGATTTATCCTCGTTCACAGCAGCTCGCTTGCTGCTGATTGCACGAACATTTATTATTTTGTAATTTAAAGTTGATTATAAACAATTAACCATTTACACTAAGACGGGATAGTGTAATTATATTAATTACGTAATTAAGTGATGTCATTTTAAACTTCATAAAGTATAAGAATTATTAGCAGGAAGTTAGGAAAGAAAGTTTTAATTCAATTGAAATTTTTGCTCAAATAATTCAAGTTTTTCGAAGGGTTGCTTTCGTTTGGAGATGATGTATTAATAAGATATTTGTATGAAATGTCATTTGTAGCGTGTATCTGAGGAACCCAATGGACCCTCCAGATGTCGCTGGATATGGAGAATCCATGACAAATGAAGCAGCACGTCGTATGTTATGCAAATGCCTTGCTTCTATTGTCTTAGTGGTAGTAATTGTAATCAGTTTATAAAGCGCCACTTCAAGAAACAACTCATCAGTGGCAGATTATTGAATTTGTTATAATCTGTCAAGATTTCTATAACCCATTGAGACTTCTATGATCTGTCAAGACTTCTAATCTATCAAGACTTCTATAATCTATCAAGACTTCTGTAATCTATTGAGACTTCTATAATCCATCAAGACTTCTGTAATCTATCAAGTCTTGTATAATCTATCCAGACCTCTACAGTGCCGTTATCGTGGCCCATACTGTGTCGGATATACATGTAGATAAGTCTTGGTGCACAAATGAGGGAGGTAAATTCGAATAAATATTAGTTTTAATGTGGTGTTATTTTATTATAATTATTTTATTTCAGATGAAGTATTCATCAGGTCAGACGATTGTCCAGATACTGGTAAAGATGTTTGGAGTGGCTAACTAACCTTTTCATAGTTCTCCTCTGCTTTATTAACCTCTTTTGATCACTGCATCGTTTTACATGGTACCCAATTGGTTAGAGTGCTCGCATTGTAATGTGGGGAGTATGGGTGAGAGCCTCCTCCTCTGAGATGGGTAGAGACCTTGAGCAAGTCCTTCATTCACATTTGCTCATCACCAGACTTGTTGTCCTCGAGACCAAGGTCTTGGTCTCGAGTGCACTCGAGTTCGTTTTTAAAAGTCTTGGTCTTGGTCTTGAAGTTCAAAGTCTTGTTCTTGGTGTTGAGGTTCAAAGTCTTGGTCTTGGTCTCGCAAGACCAAGACCGGCTGTCAATATGAACAGTCATTTAACAAAACTCAAGAATTAAAAAAATTATCAAGCTGCTTTGCATCATAGCCTACGACAAATACCTACGGACGGATACGTCTTGTTGGTCAGGAAAACCCATCGGCAGCAGCAATTAAGTTATGCTGTATCTGGAAGCCCTGCCGAGGCCTTATTCTGAGCCAGACGGTCTAATTAACCATGGGAGAATTTTAAAAAAGGCTCACGATTTGTACATTTAAATCCAGTGCTTGAAAAGCTACTGTGTGTGCCAGCGACTTCAGCACCTATGGAAAGTATTTTTTCACATGGCAAAATGTTTATGAGGCCCCACAAGGCACGTCTTTGTCAGAAAATTCTGAGCTAATTGGTTTTTAAAAAATACAAAAGGCATTTGGAACAACATTTTGCATGAAGGACTTCTGTAAATACGAATTGGGAATACTCCGCAGTCTGCATTTAAAGTTAATTTGCTTGAATAAAATAAAAGACTCACGTTTTCATTAAAATAGCGAGTAGTCCAACTTGACAATTTTTTTTAAGGAAAAGAAGTCTTGGCATGAATGTGATTTTTTTGGATCTTGGTCTCGAGGTTCTCCATTCATCGTTCAAAGTCTTGGTCTTGAGGTTCAAAGTCTTGGTCTTGAGGTTCAAAGTCTTGGTCTTGAGGTTCAAAGTCTTGGTCTTGAGGTTCAAAGTCTTGGTCTTGAGGTTCAAGGTCTTGACAACAAGACTGCTCATCACCATTGATTGATGCTTGGTCCTTAAATAGTGACATGTAATATATGTGTAACAATATAACAATTGATTTTTCAGGACCATGTGTTTATCGAAGTTCGCGTGGAACAAAGCATTTTGGCTACAAGTCGATGTCTAAGAGCCAGACTGATAAGCGCAGTTCCGGCACAACAAACCACGGAGCCATCCTCGACGATGGATCACTCAAGTCTCGCCGGTCCCACAAAAAGAAGCAGGCCAGTCCGAAGAAGGCAACATCAGCCGGTTTGAAGGAGGGTTTGCTCATCGATCTCAACGAAGACACAAAAAAGAGTTCTGCGACTGGCGTCGAGCGCAAGAACAAGAACAACTCTTCGAGCGCTCTTGCAATTCTCGAAGGTTCCATCGCCGGAAAGTACGGATTCTTGCCACCGCCGATGGGAGAGAGGAGCACTCTTCCATACGATCCATTCATCGTGAGCAACGAGATCAAGAACCTCAACCCTCAAGTCGTGATTGCCGGTTCGGAGTACTCGAACTGTGCAGACGATTCGCAGAATCGGTACTCGTCAACTTCGGGTATGAGCACGTGTAGTTTCGACTCCTTCAGCTCGTTCGATTCGGATTTCTCACCCCCAAGTCCTTCGGTGAATCCAGTTGTCATGACAACGTCGTTGCAGACCCCCGACAGTTCAAGTTCGCTCTGCAAGCTGCCGAACGGACTAAAATCTGGACGGAACGATCAGATGCAGCGATCCGACTCGGCACTCTACACGAATTTTCACGAGTTTTCAACATCAGATGGCACAGGCACAGGCAGTGTTGATGCAAAGCAGTGGCTCTACGTCAATGCTATGAATACCGCGTCGTCGAAGTCGCCCGACGCACCAGCGGAACAATATTATTCTTTGCCACCTGTTGAGGATTCTCCTAAGAAGCATTCATCGGGAAAAACTCAGAAGCAGGAGTCGGTCAACAATGAGCAAACGTTGCAGAAGATTAAAATCTCAAAGACCGATTCGTCGAACATGAATACGGCAGAGACGAAAGGGGCGGACAAGTCGTTTGAATGGCTAAATAGTGCACTACTAGACTTTGCAATCGGCCCAAAAGTTGAACCTGGCTGTACGTCTAAGTCAAACGTGGAGGATAACACGTTAAAAAGGAACGATGTGGCTGGTGACAGTGTTCGGAGTAGTCTGCCGAACGCAACTTCGACGAATAATAAAATCCCAGCTCAGTATGATGAGGTTTATGTGGAAAGCCCAAATGAGGTCGATGATATGGCACCTCCAGTTCCAGTAAGGGATTATCCAGCCAGAAACAACAGCATCCCTTCCAAAACTCGAGTATCATCTGCTGGAGATGCGCAACTGAAGACGTGTGGCGTTACTGCGTCATCCAAATCAGTGGTGCGTGGCAAACCCACGAACAAAAAGACGGCGGAAGTTCGACCTTTCCCTCATGAAGGACGACCAAAAAGCGAGAGCAGTGGTGCATATCACAACACGTCACAGTTTGCCAGTTCGACAAGAAACTCTGAAATCATGACCAATGCTCAACATGCCAGCCATAAAACGTCATCACTCTCATCCCATTCCAGTTCTGTGGATGTTTCATCCTCAAGTAATCTGTGCGATTTCTTTCCAGAAATGCAGCTGGCGCCCCAGTCGAGTTCCACGTCGGCGACTCCGAACAAGACGCGAACGAGCCTGTCAAAGACGAAGCCCAACTCGCAGTTCTACGATGTCGAAACGGAAACGCTGGATAAGGAGGCGAAGAAGTGCGTTCGAGAAGTCCAGCGCCAGATTTCTGGTGCTTCGAAGGAAAATAGTCGGGCTGCACTGGTGGCCAGCAGATGGAATGTGGAGGCTGCTGTTCAGAGCCTCAAGATCGACCACCTGTTCCGGGTTGGAGTCGCTTCCAGGGAGCGGTGCCAGAATCTGCTGGAAAAGCACAAGTGGGACATGGAGCTTGCTGGTTCTGATCTCCTCGACGAAGTGTCAACCGGTTCGGCTGTATAACTCGTTAATTCTTTACGATTCCGTTTCTACAGTCCACGTCTTTTTGCTTTCCGGTCTGTCGGTTTTCGGCACGATTTGTTTTGCTGTTCTTTCCACGTCATCTACTGTTCTTTCAGCGTTTTATGAGCTCCTTAAACTTCTACACATATCGGTGTAAGAACGAAGAGCAGACCAGAGGTGCCGGAGTGACATGGGCAAATGTCAGGTTGGGCTTATGGGTCTCCTGTAGGCACATGAAAAGGGCAGGAATTGGTGTCATCATGAGTTTCGTACTGAAAAAGGCGCAAGATAAATGTCTGATTATGTTACATTTCACGTGACTATTGATGACATATTTTGCTTCCTGGGTGGTATTGAGTTGTTCTTGGTTTTGAGTGTTTTTTGTTTTCATTGAGTCATCAGATTTCTAATTTACCTGTTGAAGTTATCGAACGTTAGATGCGGTTATCATGAAGATGAAAGGCTGTGTTATCTGGTCATGTTTATCCATGTTTGTAATTTAATCTGCTAATTAAACAATGTTGTTAGTTGTGCTTGTAGCAATCTTCCTGAAGCCATTGCATTTTGCTCACGTTTGCTCTGCTGAGCTACTTGCCAGCTTTTTAAATGTTGTATGTCAGATATTTTAGAATGAAAAACATTGTACAGACATAATATTTTACAAAGATATTCGACAAGTGGCATTTTCGGTTTGTTGACTCGAAGAAAGCATATGACAGTGTTTTATTTTCTACTCACTCCATTAGGAGTTGATGATGTGAGGCAGATCATCATCTTGAAATTGACAAGGCTACATGTAGGCAGTGTTTTCGTGTACCATCAGGTGATGATTTGGTATGTTAAGTATATTAGAAAGCCATTGTGTTGATAGAATGTTGACTGTTTGTTGACTGTAAGCAGGTATTTCACTTGTAAAAATTGACAAGACTATAGGCTTGGTTTTGTTGTATCATCAGCTACTTTAGAAAACTAACAATTTGCTGGTATGCGTTTGTTGACTAGAAGAAGGTATGTGACAGTGTTTTATATTCTGCTGACTCATGCTACTGAACACCATTAGGAATTTATTATGCTTGGTTTTGTGCAGAATCGGTTGATGGCTCGTGCTGTAGAATCTGGTGTCACAGAATTTAAAAACACGAAAGTGTTGTAGTAGGGAAACAAGATTTTACAGTTTGACAATCATTTTTTTAAACTGCCAAAACTCTATCATGTATATGGCTACACTTGCCCAATTTGGCCCATAGAATGTTTCTAGCTGTACCCACATGGGTTCACGCTGTACCATGCACATGCTGAACGCCTAGCAAGATGTTTGACGAAGACGACGTGCCCTTCGAGTAGGCTTGTGTAAATTTTACAATGCAATATTGCTGTGCAGTTGTGAGAATTCTGATCTGTGCCAATCTTTTGAAGGGACGAATCATTACGCGTATCTCGTGTTCAGCGAAGCTATGACTTACGTGGAGGCATTTGTAGCTAATGAAACAGTCTTCCACGTTGATGTTGAAACTTGTTATCAGTATAGTATAAAAAAGAGACATGAAACGTGATCTTTTATATTTCCGACTAAATTGTACAGGCTGTGTTATAGCTAAGCTCAACTGTTATTGTAAATTTAAGCTTAGCCATGAGTAGGACTGTTCAGTGTTCAGTAGTGTCCTAAACGGATTTGTGATTTTAAGGTTAGCTGACAAGTATGAACATTACAGTGTAATAAACTAATTTATGGCTTTCAGCCAGCTGAAAAGTATGACTGTTAAGCACAGTGAATAAACTAATCTGTAGCTTTCAGCTTAGCTGAAGAGTATGGACAAGTACTGCTAAATATTAATTTAACATTTCAGCTTATGGGTTTGTGAAAAGGATGGCTTTAAGCACGGTGTACTTGCAAGTATCAGGATATCAGCATGCTCGAAAAGTATGGTTGGTATTAAAGGTATTAAAAGTACTGTTGAAACCTTGAAAACTTGATTCGTGCCAACTTTGATTAGAACTTATTAGAATCTTGTGGCCATGGAGGTAGAAAACTAGGTGTCAAATGTAGGTAATGGAGGTGTAAGGTAGTTTAGACTTGCTGTCCTGCTGCCTCCTTCCCTCCAGGTAAATGTTTGCTTGGACGAGGAGCGTTGATATCAACTGACTAAAAACAAACCCTTGAAGAGTTGAGGACAGAACCTTTTGCCAATGGCAGAGTCATTGCTACATGTATTTGACCTAAATCAAGGACTTCTGTAATGCCGTCGTAATGTTCACTATTATTATTATTATTATAAAAGCAGTTTTATATAGCGCCCCTTCAAGATTGCCTACTGAGGAGCACTCCCAGCCCAACCACGGTCGAACAACGCAGTTTTGAGGACAGTGAGAAACAGGGTGAAATTGGATATTTCAATTGCAAGAAGGGGTGTATAACTCTCCTGAAAAGGCACTTGAGGTTTTAATTAAGATTATTTTAAAATTAGTGTGAAAACATTTCTCCGTGCCATTTATATATTGTATTGAACATCAACGATCAAAAATATAAACACATGCATACAAATTCTTGAATCGGATATGGTTAAAAAGAAACCGTTGTTCACCTCGAGCAAACTTCCATCCATTATATAACAATTTTAGTACATAAGATTAAACTGTTGTCCAAAACGAAGCCACCACAATACCAACCAAACTGGTCCAATTACAGAAATTATCGGCGAACGTTTTCACTTTCAGGTGAAGTACCCAGAGTACTTAATTCGATTACTTCTCGTGATGAACACAGCTGCCAGCTGGGCATAGCCAAATCAAAAGTCATCCTCTTACATTGGGAGACAGAAATTCCTCCAACCACTCGCCACCGGAGGTAGATGGCTGGCCACTTTCGATGACGGGCAGCATGTAAGACGCCTTTAAAAATATTTTATATCTAGGTTATCTCCCATAGCCCCCCATGTCAGTAATTTCAATTACGTTATGCAAACATTACAAGGAACTCACAAGTTCTGCACTTTAAACTAAAGTACTTAAAAGCATATTAAAACAATACTTACCTAAAAAGGTTCAAACAAAAACTGCATTCTCAAATGTAATTACAAGTACCGGTATGCAATTTTAATTACCGTATGTAAAATTATGGGGAGAAGTACAATTCAGCAATAATTACAACTGTAAACTCCACAAAACTTGCCAATTAAATATGTGTCTTACTTATTAGAGAATACCTCGTTTCAGTTACAACTGCATGCTGTAAAAAAGAAATCTTTAACTTACTCTCTGTGAGATCAAGCCAATAAAAAAGGAGAAATTTCAGACTAAAGAGAACTTCAAATTTTCCGATCCAGGTCCGCTCACCGAGTACACTGGACACCAAAAGAAGCCCAAATATAAATCAAAGCAGATTCGATTTAAATAAAACGCAACATTCTTTCATAGAACTTCAAAAAAAACAATTAACTTCTCAATATTGCTGACTGAAAGTTCAACAAATTGCCAGAATTTTTAACTGCTATACGAGGCAAACATCAGTTATAACATAGTCCCATATGACTTAAACGTGCACAATAAAGTAGCATCTATTTATCCACATTCTTTACTAACCAATAATGTCATATTTTTCTATCAACCGTTGAACAGAAAACAGCTTAAACATAGGAACCAAACCAGCCATTTTAATGCTATTGAAATTAAATAATGATATAAAATAAACTTGAATGCTATGCTGTTCGTGTATGTGCAATACATTCGATTGTAAAGCCTCTTCTGTGCATTAAGAGCTGTAACTTTTATTTAAATACGGCGCTTATATGCAAATGTCTTGCCACAGATTAAACAGACTTCCAAGAAGCTCACCAACTTCTTGAGTCCATTTATGCCAAAGTCTTGAGCGTATAACCAGAAATTGTTTACGTACGTAACAGTGTAAACTAGGAGAGCAAACATTTTGAAGTTTAGTACATCTGGGCCACTACTTTTTTTTATTGTTTCATGCTACAGCAACTGTAAAGTAAAATGTAACAACTCCACCTGAGATTTTTTGCCAATTTACAGCTCAGTGAGACACCAATGTGATAGTAGTTTTAATAAAAATGCAATAGTTTTATTAATAAATATTGAACAAATTTTTGAAACATTTGGATATGGTTTTATTAATATGCAACAAATTTTCAAATAATTTGGCAATAGTTTTATTATTATGCAACAAATCTAAGATTTTACGTCACAACGCTGCAGTCATCAATTTTGAAAAAATGCCTGAGCCCCCACTAAATAGTACCAGCCTACAAACTCGTCGCAAAACCTGTCCGAAATTCCTTCTGTCCAAAGATCAAGTCCCACACGAAGACTAATATTCCTCCTGCCCCGAAACCGAAGTCCCGCCGCTGCCGGCTGTATTGTAGATATGTATGAACGATCCGTCGCCGTGCTCGCGCTTCTTGTGCCTCGCGAGCTGCATTGCCCACTTGAAACTTTCTCCGCAGATGTTGCAGCGTTCCGTTTTGAGAGCGAGGTGCGTGCCGCGGATGTGGTTGCGTAGCGTCGTAGCATTGCTCAGCTTCGCCTCGCAGATGTGACAGACAAACTGCTCGCCGTTTTGTGTTGACTGCTGAAGGATCGAGTCGCATAATCCCTGGATTACGGTCGAGTATCCACCGCCTCCTGTCGAACCCTATTATGATCAAAGCAGATACATATTACAGTATAACATTCGAGACCTTCTCTAACTGTCTTTACTGACCAGTCACATTCAAGGTCAAGTAAACTGGTGCGTATTTCCGGACCTATCACACTTGAGGCTTCTTGTCCATGGTTCTGTCTTTCCGGACCAATCACATTCCATGTCTGTCGTACATGAGTCTGCATTTCCCGATAGCTTCACCCTTACCTTCATCTTTACATTCAGCCATTTGTGAGCACTTTGAAATGTCCAACAGCACATCCGTAGTGTTGTGTGCTGTAAGCCACAACAGTTATTCATAAGTCCGAAGCCAATTTCAACAGACACACAGCCCTTTAAGTTCGTTAATCTTAAGATGGCAATTCAACATTGACCACCTCCTCATAGGGGCCACATGGCTTGTGGCTTATGGCTTGACAGTGAGCTCCAAGTTTTTATGACACAATGAAATAGAAACTGAAAAGTAAAGATAGAGCTCCAAGCAGTCGCCATGCTGTCCAGAAAAAAAAATTAAATTTGGAACTGCCAACAATAGCGTTTTTTTTCGACACCTCAAGACTATCGAATATCTTTCTTGATCTGAGACTTTCTAAATTAAAAAAAGCACCACCAATGGTCAATTAAACACAGACTTGCAATACAAGCCTTCATGAACGAAAAGCATATGATGAAAACTTTAAAACAAATCATGCCAAAACACAGTTGAAAAACAACAAAGTGATTACTGGTAACTGCAGTAACATTGCTGTAGTAACATTAAACATTCTCACAAGCGTTAAATCGGTTTCTTTTGATTAAGTTCCCAAATGTATTTACCATTACCACAATCAGCCAATTGTTGCCACAACAGAACTTTACATTTTGTATGTCTCGTACAATTTGCTAATCAATTTTACCAGAACTAGCAAAATGAAAATAAAACTTGTAAACAAGAAACACGTCCGAATTATTCAATACGGTTCGATTTCTTTAATGGCACAGTAACAAACTCCAGAAACATTTTCACGACCTCAAACGACGAAGCTACATCACCCTGTCAACACGGATCGGGGTGCGAGTATTTCTTATGGCGATAAAGCTGCATGTACCACTTAAAACTGTGGTCACACTGGTCGCAGCGGTACAGCTTCGCGTCGATGTGACTACCCTTTATGTGCGTGGCGAGCGAATACTTATTGGCCAGTCTCGTGTTGCAAATGTGGCAGACAAACTGTGGCTGGACAAGGGACTCGCGAACCATCTCGCGACACAGGTCGTTCAACATATTCTGCTGCTCGTCCTACAGATCATAACCAAACAAAGCAGGATTAGTTCTCGATCTCTGCTGCTCTCTTGAGGTATATATTTCAAATGCCATTAGCGCTTGGAATTTACTGCCTTCTCTCCCCCTCCGTTTAAAGCCACGAAAGAACAATTACCATAGTATTCAGTGTACGTAAACTGTCACATACCAAAACCACTCATTAGATTTACTACCCTCTTGCTTGCAGTTCTAATTGGTCATAGCAGCTGGCCTGAATATCCTTCCTACTTTCCAGAAAGGCCAGTTGAAGTTTCTGATCTAGTGTTACCGGCTCCATCCCACACTGTTTTTTCCTCGCTGTCTTGTCCCCACTGGTCAATCGTATAAATCTTGTCCACCTCTCAAAAGATCCCAGACAATTTATGCTTAAGAGGGTCCCAGTTGGCACTCTAATCTCCAAACCAACTCTGGGATTTTAAAATGGATATAATTATAGGAACAAACCAGTAGTATTTTGTGGGCAGAATTTATGTGTTTGTTGAGGAAATTCCGGGTGTAGTCACGCTATCCCTTAACACTTTAACAACGAGCTGCAATGGTTTCCCAGTTGCTTTTAGTACACTCTCATCGTTGAAGTGTTAAAGTGTTAAACAGGTCGACAGGGTGATGTTCTCCTTACAGTTTTTATAATCCACACAGGCACAGTTTATGTATTGTGTGTGTTTGTATGCATCTACGTATTGCAGATTTTCAAAAACTAATGGTCTGCTGCATAAACAAAATGTAAATAAAACATTCAAAAACTGGCAGATTATCGAGAAGCCAACATCAGCACCCCTCACATGTCAAGATTTAACTTCACAGCCGTAAACAAAATTCATTCACTCATTTGAACAGTGCATTAAAGCGATGTTCCTACAAGACACCTATGGTAGAGGCAGTCCCAGTTTGGCCTTGGTGAAAGAGGATGCCAAGATGAGCTTTGCGAATGACACTAGCACTAGCCTTTTACCATTACACCTCCGCCAGTACACTTTTAGCGTTCCTGGTAAACTGGCTGTCAATCCAAACCCTCTGTAGCCTCTGACAAACAAGAATCTGGAGGCAAAATGCACCCTAGGAGCCTTAGTCTAGGTATCATAAATTTAAAACAACCAGAAGATCACTTCAGCAACTGAAAATGAATATACACCAAACGAATCACAACTTATTGCAAGACAATCAGGAAATAAAGGACACACAACAGACATCAAAAAGTCCTCCCTGTTCGCCACTAGCCAGGTTCAGATATCCACAACAGACAGTGATGGAATCAGGGTCCGTGAACGACGTATGGTCCAATGGTCAGTTGGAAGATCAGGCGGAAAAGGAGAGGAATGGCCACCAGCCCTTATAAGCTAAGGCTGAGAAAATGACGACGCTACCACTTTGCATCGAAGTCTAGCGCTCATGGGTTGGCTTATTCTTCTCTTCTTCAAAACGATGAGTTCACCTACACCATAAACCATTTACCTGTACTTCTCAAGTGCAACTCTTGGATCCTTCCAGTCAAGTTTTCTAATTCAAACACTACTGAATAACAGCAAGAAACATTAATATCAATCGAATTAAAAACAGCAACTGTAACTAACCCGAGATCGCATATCCGTAGCGGCCATTGGTGCACTGTGTCTCGCGGCTTTTGCAGACGACAGCCCGTTTCCGCCTTGTTTCCTGCTGCGCAGCGGTCCCAAGTTTTTAGATTTCCTCTGCCACGGGATCGACTGTTGCATAGCCATCTGATGGGAAAAGTCCGGAAACATGTGGGGTCCTTTACGAGCGCGTGACTTGCCTGGAATGCTGTTTGAGGGCTGGGTGTAGTCGAACGACCCGGCATAAGACGCTGGATCGATTCCTTGTTCCTCTTTAACATACACGCAGTCCTCAACGTCCAGATCCACCTCTTCCTTTATGAGGAACTGTTCGGACCCGGCTGCAGCTTGGGACTTTCGATTTTCAGCCCGAGACGCAGCCCGGCCCTTGTATCCGCCGCCCTCGTCCTCCATATCGCCCTCGTACAAGTAACCGCTAGAACTGGCAACACGATCCGTGTCCTGGTACCCCTCCGCGTCCATTTCCAGACTGTGATTCCTCTCGGACTTGACTCTGTCCGCGGAAAATGGAAAAGCCTCGATCGATTTCCCAAAACCTCGGAAGGACCCGTCATCGTCGCTACGAAACGTACACACCTTTGAACTCGTTTCGTTATGGTCTCCGCTTCCGGCCGAGTGATTTCCGGTTTCCGCTTGACTGAATCTCTCGCAGTCTTCAGTCTCTTCCACGTCGTCGTCGAGACCGTACACCTGAGGTAGTAGCTCACCATCGCTCGTGACCGTCTCTTTGAAGCATATCAGAGTGACCTCGCTTTCGTCCACTGTTATTCCGATCATTGCTTCCACGCGGAACATGGAATGTAGTGGAAGCCCATTCTTGCAGAGCAGCGGAATGGCGTCGGAAAGAAGTTTCTTCAAATGCAGCTTCTCTGCTTTCAACATCATCGTACAGCAGCAGTCAATTCAATGTAGGCTGTTTGACACAAAAATATACAGCAAACATATAAACACAAATTGAACAATCAACTACGATAAAAACAAATTTAAATCAAATTTTTTGATGCTCCACATTTCAAGCGGTATTAAACAAATTATGTCTCATATTTCTATAAAGAGATTGAATTCTGCTCTTTCACAAAGATGCAGCCTTAAGTAAAAAGTAATAGAGACTTCGTTCTTCTTAGCCTCGGCCTATGAGGGCGGTTGGCCAGTCCTCTCTCTTGCTGTCTGATCTTCCCACAATACTCACTATAGCCGAGTTGGCTCGGGGGGGGGGCACTAGTTAAACAGAAATCTCGCAACAATTTTCTGCCTGGTAGGTATTTAGGGTGCATAGTGAATCCTCGAAACCTCATTTCCCGGAACTAAATTTCCACCCAATCGCTAAAATCAATTTTGTCAGTGAAAATGAAATTATTTTGTGCAAATCTATATATTTTGTCAATATACTGTACAGGAGATTGGCTGACTAGTTCATACTAGTTATTTGGGCTTGCAAAAGTCTCGTATAAGATTTTCGGTTACTGGGTCTACTTTGCATTTTCATCACTTTCGCGGAATCGGTTTTCAGGGACACACCGGGGACCTGAACCCCCAACCTCTCGGCTGACAGTCTAGACTAGGCTTATAGTCCATTCCATTGTAATCAAATCGTCTCTGTTAGCATCACTAAACAGTTTCTTTATTATACGAAAGCAATCGCAAATACGAATGTCTCAAATTTCGTGATTTCGAATGTTCCTCCCTACCTCTCGCACCAGTATGCAATCAAAATACAATCAAAGTTATCGGACGAGAAGCACTAATAAAGTCAGAATTAGAGATAAGCCTGCGCTACAATTCCGTGAACTATATTTCAATAATTAATCATTCCTCCTGAAATGATTTCGAATAAAAGCATTTTATTAAAATGCAATTTACAATAAATCTAACGAATTTTACTTAAAATGGAGCACATCTATTGTGAGTGAAAAATCCATTTTAATTATGTAGCGCAATATTTTACATTCTGTAGCGCAATCAGTTTTGCATTATCTTGCTCAACACACTTGTTAAGCAAAAATTAATCAAATAGATAGATATTTATCGTTGTATTAAAGTCAACACATAAGTAAGTGGAAATACTATTTGCAAACAATAATAAATGTTTTAATTTGGATTGACCTTTATTAGCGAACCAGAAAATCGTGTTCGTTAGTTTTGTGGTTATTGTTACAGAATTGAAACCATTTTTTTATACTGTGTGCGTAATTTGTGGGGGTGCGAGGGGTACCCATACTCTACTTTTTGGATTGGGGGTACCGTACCCCACTTTTTTGGACTGAGGGGTACCATACCGCCACTTTTTAATCAAAACCAATCAATATTTCATCACACTGTGATTTTATTATTGAGCCTTCCCAGAGATCGCAGTCTCAGCCTCGCTTCGTTATGTAAGAAATTGGTACCCCCTACTTTTTAGACCGAAGTTACGCCTCTGGTTAAAACTTGATAAGGATTTTAGTTTAGATAGGCCTAACGACGTTTATCTTATTACAGTTTTTTGTGACGGACGTGCGTTTTAAAGTAACGAATTAGAGAGCGAGCACTCAAGCAAAGAATTTCTTTATATCGTACACGAATAATAAAAAAAACAGTACCACAACTTTTTATTCTGTAGCCAAAATTCAAAGTATTCAGCAATGGAATTTATCTTGATTAGCCACTTTCAGTAATCAATAATATTGCTGTTGAGAATAATCGACCACGTTGAATAAATAATAATTATTAGAAGTTCTATGTATGAAAGTCACCAATAGATATATTCTAGATCTATTAGATACATTTTATGTTGAAAACATTGTGAAAGTTTATTAAAACAATATTTGTAAAAACTGCAACGTCTGGCGTCACATAATTTATTAGTAAAATTTTACACGTAGTGGCACAGTAGTCTTGCCAAGTTTCGGTGGCCATTTTGCTTGTGTTGTGGTTATCTAAGGTTCCTGTTTGGCTCGTACAATAGAAAATATTTTATAGTGACCGGTCTTTATATGTAGATTTTCGATCGTCGATGGCATTTCTTAGTGAATATCTTCGAATCGGAGACTGTCTGCTATAATTGGTATATTCTGGGATTTGTTTTGAAACGAGATAAATTCTCCGTTAAGGGCCTCGATTGACAGGTCCCTTTGCTAACTATGGGAGTTTTGGGTTTGCTGTGAGGTCATTTTTGCTGATAAGGAAGCTGGGTGGAGGCAAAGGATGCAAGTTTAATGTAAAGTGTAAAATTTAAATAAGTGCCACTTCGAGGAAACTCCTCATTCAACAGTGCTTCCGACCTAACAACGCTAGTGCGACCCTGTGGTTATGACGTTTGCGAGCACAGGGAATTAGCAATGCAGAGCACAAGTATTAGACTTTGGATGAGTGTCAAGCCATCAGAACCAACTCAGCCCACCCATTCTTCCTGGTTGGTGTTCCTGGAAGAACTGTAAAAAGGCGTACTCTTGTTAGATTACTGCGGTTATTTGTGTGCTTCAGCTGAAAAATCGTTCAAACCATGGAATCTCGCATGTGCAGAAACTCTGTGAAGGCATATAATCAAGCATTGCATTTTACTATTTATTAGACAAATCTGACCAGTTTTAATGCATGTCACCTGGTAAATATGGAGACAACAGTGTTCGTGAATAAGCTGGTGCCCTGGGCCGAGCTTTTGAGTGGTGCTTTAGAAATTTGGAGTTTATGATTATGATTACAACAACAAAGAGAGTTAATAATGAGGCTGATGACTTTGGCCAAGGAATTTCGAACAATCTACTATTTTGTGGAGCACGATAGCGTACTGGGGTAATCACGCAGACTGAGTGCCTGTGTATGTAAACAATTTGGTTGCCATTGACTTTGCTGCAATACAGCGCTGCTACCTACCTGCCGCATCCCATGATGCAATTCGCTAAGTAAGTAAGTAACGAACACGAACTTTAACTGACATCTTAAGAAACAGAACTAAATGAAGTAGTGAGTGTCTGAAATGGCCATTGAGTGTCGTGGGAATAGGAAGTGTAATTTGACACGGTTGTTTTGCACAATACGTCCAACCCTTTCTTGGTGCTATACAGTCCCCCGTGTAATAAAAAAGTGGAGCAGAAATCTACAGACAAATTTCTTCTCTGGTGAGGTTTGAACCCTTGACCTGTCGAATGACACTCCAGTATGCTAACCACTACACTACCAAGCACCTCGATTATGTTGCTATTATTCGTTTAAGCAAGCAAGAACAAAGAACCCAGTTTAGTTGTGTAGTAAAAAATCAAAAATCCTGCAATTGCATTATTACAATGACTTGTAACTGAAACTGTAAAACAGTGCATACCTTTCGCCTACTTTAAATTGTTGGGTATTTTTTCAGACAAGTTTGCTTCTTACCTACGACATCTCGTCATCCTCTGCCAACAGCTGGCTTCTCGAATCAAAATGAGTGTCGCAAGCAACGTCACGCCAATGGACATATACGACGGCACGGTGCCGTCGACGGCACGCATGTCCTACAACTCCGACAAGCACCCGCGCCACACCCTCGAAGCCATCAACGTCCTGCGCAAGCACCGCGAACTGTGCGACGTCGTTCTCAACGTCGGCCAGCGCAAGATCTTCGGACACCGCGTCATCCTGTCCGCGTGCAGTCCCTACTTCCACGCGATGTTCACGGGGGAGCTGGCCGAGAGTCGGCAGACGGAAGTCACGATACGCGACGTCGACGAGAACGCGATGGAGCTGCTCCTCGACTTCTGCTACACGTCGTCGATTGTGGTCGAGGAGAGCAACGTGCAGACACTTCTGCCGGCCGCGTGTCTGCTTCAGCTTGCCGAGATACAGGACGTCTGCTGCGACTTCCTGCAGAAGCAGCTCGATCCGTCCAACTGTCTTGGGATTCGTGCGTTTGCCGATACGCACGCATGTCGTGACTTGTTAAGGAAAGCTGATAAATACACTCAACAGCATTTCACTGCGGTATGTATCAGGGCGTAGTAAGTGTTGCTGAGGAGCAGTTAATATGGTCAGGGTGTAGTAAGTAATTCTGGGGAGCAGTTTGTGTTGTTAGGGTGTAGTAAGTGTTACTGGGGAGCAGTTAGTATGGTCAGGGTGTAGTAAGTAATTCTGGGGAGCAGTTTGTGTTGTTAGGGTGTAGTAAGTGTTACTGGGGAGCAGTTAGTATGGTCAGGGTGTGGTAAGTATTACTGGGGAGCAGTTAGTATTGTCAAGGTGTAGTAAGGATTTCTGTGGAGCAGTTAATATTGTCGGGGTGTAGTAAGTTTTGCTGGGGAGCCCGGAGCAGTTAGTATTGTCAAGGTGTAGTAAGTATTGCTGGGGAGCAGTTAGTATTGTCAAGGTGTAGTAAGGATTTCTGTGGAGCAGTTAGTATTGTCGGGGCTTAGTAAGTTTTTCTGTGGAGCAGTTAGTTTTGTCAGGTTGTAGTAAGTATTTCTGGGGAGCAGTTAGTATTGTCAGGGTGTAGTAAGTATTTCTGGGGAGCAGTTAGTATTGTCAGGGTGTAGTAAGTATTTCTGGGGAGCAGTTAGTATTGTCAGGGTGTAGTAAGTATTGACTGGTCGACGAAGGATCAGTCTGAGGAATAAAGACCAATTTTAAGTATTGTGGTTATCAATGTTTCGTAAACCATGAACCCCAATGTAAAAGAAATCCATTGGGAAACTAGAACCAATGTCAAGATTTAATCAAAACTTATAATGTACTTTTTTTGAACATTGAAAATGTTTTTCTTCTACTGAACAGCCAAACTGACTTCTTCCATCTGTTCCACAGGTCATGGAGTGTGAGGAGTTTCTTCTGCTACCAGTCAGCCAGCTGGTCGACATCATCTCGAGCGAGGAGCTGAACGTTCTGACAGAGGAGCTC
Source organism: Allolobophora icterica (assembly GCA_963556255.1). Taxonomy (NCBI): domain Eukaryota; kingdom Metazoa; phylum Annelida; class Clitellata; order Crassiclitellata; family Lumbricidae; genus Allolobophora; species Allolobophora icterica. The sequence continues at coordinate 45,456,697 of OY744615.1, read as the reverse complement.
GTCTTCAACGCAGTCATGGCCTGGGTTCGACACAACACTCCGGAACGAAGGCAGCATCTGTCGACGGTTGGAGCTTTTATAGTTTCTTTAGCATTTTGGATAAGAATGAGAGGTGCTAAAAGCACTGTATTTACAATCAGATACATAGATAGATAAAGGTATATACATAGATTAAGATACATACAGAGATTAAGTACATATATAGATTAAGAAACAATACATAGATTATGTAAGCAATTAGATATATTGGTATACATACGACCTGGAATGGGCTCCCTGCAGTGCCGGCCTTACGATATTTTCGGCCCCATGCAGTGTATACTGTACGGGTCCCCCGTGACACAAGTCAATTTGCTTTTAATTGCTAATCATTTTATTTTAGTAGATTGTTAACAAGTACAAGAAGTCAAATTTAACTGTACACGAGAATTCTGGAATATAGAGGAAGTTGACTTATTTTATTCACAAAAGACAAGATTTAATCGAAACCATAATATTATTATTAGGATGTCTTGTTCATGTTAATTTCCTGTCACATTTTTGGGCCCGCTAAGTTGCGGGCCCCGTACGAGCACACGGTTCGCACGCCCCTAAGGCCGGCACTGCTCCCTGTTGCGCTCCTTTTAGTCCCTAGGGGTCACCCTACTATGTTCTTTGCTCATTTAAAGTCTTTTCTTTTAGCCGTGGATGACCGGGAGCGCTCCTGAGTCGATTACCTTGAAGGGGCGCTATATAAAATTCGTAGTATAACACATAGATTAAGCTGGAATGTGTGATTCTTTAGGTTCTGCAGCACGTTCGTCTGCCGCTGATGTCACCAAAGTTCCTTGTAGGAACCGTTGGGTCCGATCTGCTCATCAAGAGCGATGACGTCTGTCGTGATCTGGTCGACGAGGCAAAGAACTATCTTCTGCTGCCTCAGGAAAGACCGCTGATGCAGGGACCAAGGACTCGACAACGAAAGCCTATTCGCTGTGGCGAGGTCCTCTTTGCTGGTAATGTTCTGGCTTCTGAGTGTGGTGTTACTAATTGTTTTAATTTAGTAACTTCTGTTGTGCCGGTGTCTAATGTGCAAGGCATCAACCGATGGCAGATCAAAACCAATTATTATGCATTTGTTATATTTATTTATTATTGTGCATTTATTAAGCGTGCGCTATCTAATGACCAGGCATTAATTGATGGTGCTGAGCAGTTGCGTATAAAGGACTTGTTCAAGGTTTATATGCAGTTACCGTCTCCGGGGAGGAGGATCGAATCCATTCTGGCTGCGTTGTATTGTGTGTCTTGATCAGGTCAATATCAAAAGGATAAGTCTGCTAAAACAGGGAGTCAGCTGATGGTGGATATGCATTTTGATAATGGTAAGTCTTAAGCCGAGAACGAAACAACACAAGCGACTGAACAAAATGAAAAGATACAGAGAGAGAGATTGAGCAGAACGAGCAGATACAGGGAGAGAGATATTGAGCAGAACGAGCAGATACATTGAGCAGAATTAATAGAAACAGGGGAACAGTTCCAAAGTCAGGGTCCATCAACCGCAAAAGGTTCCTATCAGAAGCTGCATAAATGTCAAGATAACTGAACTTGTGTAATTTTATTGTAATATTTTGCATTTTAAAAAGCTCCGACATTTAACCGATCTGAACAAAAGCAACGCAAAGTAGATTGAAGAATGGCATGTTTGGCATAAATAGGCCAGTGGTGTCACCTTGATATCATCATTGCCTTTGCAGTTGGTGGCTGGTGTAGCGGTGACGCAATATCGAGCGTCGAGCGATACGACCCGCAGGCGAACGAATGGCGAATGGTTGCTCCAATGAGCAAACGACGCTGTGGAGTCGGTGTAGCTGTCCTCAACGATCTACTCTATGCAGTCGGTGGACATGATGGACAGTCGTACCTCAACAGTATTGAAAGGTCAGCTGGGTGGTTTTTGTGTGTTTGTACATTTGATATGTTGTACACCTTGTACAGAGCTCTAAGATAGTATATTATGTAGACTTCAGCTCATCCAAAATGCCCTGTCCCGTGTGCTGCTACGTGTCTGTGCTCATAGAAACTCCTTAACCCTGCTCGGTCAGCTGCATTGGCTTCCTGTTGAATTCAGAACAAGCTTTAAACTGGTCTGTTTGACCTATGAAACCTTCACAACGAGCACTCCCACCTACTTTCAACCGCTATCATCTCTGTATGTTCCTCCCTGCAGTCTGAGATCTTCGGATATATTTCTTTTGATTGAGCCTCAATGTATTGATTGACTGATAGGTCAACTGATTGGTTGATTCCATCATGATTGACTAATTGATTGATAGGTCTATTGATTGATCCTTTGCGTAGATATGATCCTCAGACCAACCAGTGGAGCAGTGATGTTGCCCCTACGAGTTCCTGTCGGACGAGCGTTGGTGTCGCTGTGTTGGAGAATTTCCTGTACGCTGTCGGTGGCCAGGATGGAGTGTCGTGCCTGAGTTTTGTCGAGAGGTAAGAAGATCTCTAATCAATCTGTTTGGTCACTCACTTCCCTCCCCCATAATTGTCCATTGTGATTCTACTGACCAGTACTAGGTCACTGAGCTCTGCTAAGTTTTTTATCTTTATTTAAAGGTTCATGGTGGTTTATAGTTAGCGTGCTGGACAGTTAGTTAGCCTAGTATCAGGGGTTCAAATCTTGGCCAGTGTAGAAAGATTTGCTGGAGTTCTGCTCTACTTGTGGTGAACTTGGTGGTGAAATAAGTATGGTGTTGGTGGGAGGATTAGATGGTTAAGGAGAGGACTGACAGTGCACCCTCACATGCTGAGAAAAATTAAGCTGCTAACGCCTCATACCCATGGCTTGCCTCTTGGACTGCCCTTTATACTTCTTGACCTGTTTAAGTATCTTTAAACTACTCTGCATGCACATTACTTTGCACTGGCTTCCCATCTAGCTGCTTATTCAGTTTAAGATCCTGACCCTTAAGTGTAAGTGTCTTGTTGGCTCTGCTCCATCATACCTTAAGGACTTCTGTATTTTGGTCTCCTCGGTCCTGGGGTGTGGCAACCTTTGGGCCGACCATAGATTCCTGACTGTCCCTCGAATACATAGTGCTACAGCTCAGTCCAGAAGCTTTGCCTTTGTTGGACCCACCAGCTGGAATCGCCTTTCTCTAGAGCTGCGGCTCGAGCTCCTCAGTTGTGCCTTCCACAGTTTCACAGGCGTCTGAAGTCTGTGCTATTCGACTGTAGTTTCATTGGATCGTGTCGAAAGTGCCACTGATGAGTTTTTTCTTGAAGTGGCGCTTTATAATTGTCAGATTACAATGACAATTTTGTTACATCTTGTGCGTTGGGACACCTGTTCGTATTATTACCTGTACGCATGTACCTGTTGCTTTGATTGCTCTGCAGGTATGATCCCCAGAGTAATCGCTGGAGCAAGGTGACTTCAATGAGCACTCGCCGGTTGGGTGTTGGAGTGGCTGTCTTAAACGGTAACCTGTACGCGGTTGGTGGTAGCGATGGTACATCACCACTCAACACAGGTGAGGTTACCATAACAAAGGACTTTGTTGAAGGAGCTGTGTTTTTGTTCTGGGATACGTTATTTGATAATGCGCATCGGATACTTTGCTAAAATGGCACAGAGAGTGGGACAAAAACCAACATGGCTACTGACATGTGCAGCACTCCCAATCCTGTATGGATGCATGTGCGTATGTACGTGTGTAACATGTTGTTAACATGTGCACCCCTTTAGGTGTGTGTATGTATGTGTGCATGTATTTATGTCAGTGTGTATATATGTGTGTATGTATCTGGCTCTTCATGCAGTTCCTTTTGGGAGCCTCACAAGGGAACTGATCTAATCGCTTTTTGCTTTACCTTGAGTCTAGTTGAACATAACATGTGTCTGCCTTCATTCATTCATTCATTCATTCATTCTGGACATTTATATAGCGCTTCTTCAAGAGACCTACTCAGAGGCGCTCCCAGCCCAGCCACGGCTAAACAGATAGGTCTTGAGTTGTCGTAAGAAAACAGGTGAATTATTCCGGGGAAAGCAGCGTAAGGATATCGGAAGACCATTCCAGGTAGACGGGCCAACAACCGAGAAGGCTCGGCGTTGCCTGACTGCGGAGCGGGTCCGAGGGACCAATAGCTCCCCATTAGTCGCAGATCGCAAAGCTCTGCCTTAACGTTACTTAACGTAACGTTTGTCTGCCCTAACATTACTTAACATGACATGTGTCTGTCTTAACATTATTTAACATAACGTGTTTACCTTAACATTACTTGATGTAACATGTGTCTGCCTTAACATTACTTAATGTAACATGTGTCTACCTTAACAATACTTAACATAACATGTATCTGTCTTAATGTTTCTTAACGTAACATGTATCTGCCTTAACATTACTAAACATAATATGCGTCTGCCTTTAATGTTGCTTAACATAACATGTGTCTGCCTTAACATTACTTAACGTAACATGTGTCTGCCTTAACATAACATGTGTCTGCCTTAATGTTACATCCCTTGCATTAAGTTACGTCATGTGTTGTTGCATAGTGGAGAAATACGATCCCCGGACGAATCGCTGGACGCCAGTGCCTCCAATGGGGACGAGACGCAAGCACCTTGGGGTGGCCGTCTTCATGAACATGATCTACGCTGTCGGTGGCCGTGACGACGCGACCGAACTCAGCAGCGCCGAGCGATATCACCCGGCAACAAACACATGGCAACCAGTCATCGCCATGACGTCGAGGCGCAGCGGGGTAAGTGGGAAGGGAAAGCAGGTTCTTTCATGTCTTCTCAGTAGTTGGGTCTTCTTGGTGGTATGACTTTGGTTCTGGGGTGGGAAAAGGTGCTTTAGCATTTTAATGAACGCAGGAACGAATTAAATAATAAAGAAATGGAGTGATTATTGCTTCCAAGTTGGTAGTTTACAGATGCGCTATATAAATTGAATGAATGAATGAATGAGTAGCACTTTCTGTAGCACTGCTTTCTGGGTATCTTTAGAAGGTGCTATCTTGCTTTACTGAATATGCGAACGAGTGAATGAACAATCAAATGGAGGAGTACTGCTTCTGAGTGGATGGTTTGGAGAGGCGCTATATAAATTGACTGAATGAATGAGTGAGTAGCACTTCTCTCTAGATATCTTTAAGAGGTGCTGTCTTGATTTACTAAGTGAATGAATGAAAGAGTAAATAAATGAATGCATGAAGGAGTGAATGAATGTATGATTGAACGAATGAATGAATGAAGTAAGGTGTGAGTGGCAATTCTCTATAGATATCTTTAAAGATGGTTTACTGAACGAATGAATGAGTGAATGAAGTAATTAGTGCTTCGGATTAAGCTAGACATCCAGACGTTTTACTGAGAGAAAGGACGAATGATTACTGAACCCAGTGGTAATGGTAACTGCAAATTTATATAGCGCCATTTAATCTTGCTGTGTTGCATAGTTTTTTTTTACACTGTATATATATTGTATATGACCATGATATCTTGATCTAGTCTAAAAATCACTTTCTTAGTTAGGGTTAGTATAAGCTTGTGCCCATGTACAAATCATACGTTCTGCCAGCGAACTCGAGGTGCCCCACCTAGCTGGACTCCTGCCTTAGGGGTATCCCATTAACCTTTTCAACGCGTATCCCGGCGCCGCGCCGGGATATCAAAACATGCCGCAGTACGTATCCCGGCGCGGCGCCGGGATAGAAAGAATGATTTATAGGTTCTTCCAGTACTGCGAGAAAACCCCTTAGCAGTGTGCAGAGATGCCGTTGGTTGTCAACAAGTGCACCTTATAAAGAAATACATGGTAAAAAAATACATATCTATGGTAAAAAATACATATCTGTGGTAACAAAAATACATATCTAAGGTGGCTTGTTACATATCAATGGTGGCTTGTTCCATGTTCTGTATTTACTTTATTCGTGTCTTTTTCAGATTATTTAAATTATCGTTTTCTTATCCACAATGAGTAAGAATCATAAAAATTTTACAGTGCCAGTCCCAAGCCTGGATAGAGGAGGAGGGTGATGCTAATGATCTTTGTTATCACAGTGTTGTTAAACTGAAACTACATTAACTGTCTTCATACATACATACATACATACATACAAACATACATACATACATACATACATACATACATACATACATGCATACATGCATACATGCATACATGCATACATACATACATACATACATACATACTACATACATACATACATACACACATACACACATACATACATACATACATACATACATACATACTACATACATACATACATACACACATACACACATACATACATACATACATACATACATACATACATACACCCATACATACATACAGTACGGCGGTAGTACGGCGGTTGCCGCGGGCAGCAGTAACGAAAAGGTTTAAGACACTCAAGCCTACACTGTGTAACCTGTCTGTTAAATCTATTGTCTGTTGTGTTCTACTAAAGCGGATTGATTGATTGACTTGTCGGAGGCTCTCTCAACCTAACACAATGAAACCACGATCGAACAGAATGGTCTTTTAGAGACAAAGAGAGGCTGAGGAGTTCATGTCGTAGGTTGAATTGCTATTGTTGTTGGTTGTAGGTCGGCCTGGCCGTGGTCAACGGTCAACTGATGGCCATCGGTGGCTTCGATGGAACGACCTACTTGAAGACGGTCGAAGTTTACGACCTCGAACAGAACTGCTGGAAACTGTACGGCGGAATGAACTACCGGCGACTCGGAGGCGGAGTCGGCGTCGTGAAAATGTCGCACCAGGAACAGAATCCGTGGTAGAACGGCTGGAAGGCTCAGTTTAAACCCACACACAATACACATACACAGCTAATTATAAATACAGAGAGAGTTATATACCAGAGCCTTCCTATGATGATTGAGAGATATCAAGAAGTGCGTTATGACGTAACCAGTTGGATTTCAACCAGACTTTTGCAGTGGGTTACGATTTTGGGTTACAGTGTCGACGAGACTTTTCAAATGAATTACGACCGCTGTCTGTGGTGTCACTTGAAGTGACTGTCTACATTTGGTCATTCGTATAGCACCTTTAAAGATGTTGCAAATGCACGGAATGTTTTAGGGAGGCTCCGGCGTTGTGCTGTACATTACGTCGAATCATATGTAACATAATCTCGACTTTCCAGCGTGTATATATATGTAAATGTCGGAGGTTTCATTTACATGATGGAACCGCTCGTGAGACTGTTTGGGACTGTAAAGTAAGTGTAAAGGTCTGACGGAGTTCTGTTAGGTTTTGAAGTTATTTAGTTTTGTCCACAGAAACGGTATATTACTGTATCAGAGTTCACGTTTGGTTCGTGATTTTCTAACGAGGTTGCATTCTAATGAACAATTCGGAAGCGAATGACTGGGTAATTTTAGGATTTGCACTATGGTCGAGTGGTTAGCTTGCTGGGCTGTCAACCGAGAGGTCAGGAGTTCAAATCCCCGCCAGGGTAGAAATTTCTTTAGGATTTCTGCTTTGTCTGTGCCTCTTGCCAACTCGGCTATAACGAGTACACTGACCGTACGCTGTCTGTGGGAAGATGAGATGGTGAGGGAGAGGACTGGCCACTCTTATGCAGAGGCTAAGAAAATGAAGTCGCTAACACTTCATACCCATGGCTGCCTCGCAGGGCTAGTGTAAAGGACTACTCGTATATCTCGAATCATACTGTATCAATAGTCTTATTGCAATGACCTATGTTATGAGGATTCAGTATACATGGTGTCCACACACACACACACATATATATATATATGTATAGTGTACGGTCAATGTATATATAATATATATACGTATTTATTATGGTGATGCACGTTATGAATAGGCTTTGGTAGATGTGGTATGTATATATATATGTGATATGCATTTTATGAATAGGTTTCAGTGTATGTGACATGTACATGCATGTCGCGGTCGACTCCTTCGATCGCAACGACGAACCAACGAAGGAACTATTAAAAGATCTTTAATTAAAAATAAAGTCGATTAAGTGTAAAGTAAGTCAACTCGTCTATCAAATATCACAATCGTAGACAGCACACAGGTTGGCTGGTCTCGATTGAACGTCATACGATCAATGTTTCAACGTTTACAAATCTTCGTCAAAAGGCCCTTAATGTACAGCAGGTCTATCTTATATAGAGTTCTCCCGGATTCCAGAACGTTCTGTGACGTCACTGTACTTTTCCCTGGAAAGTCCTACTGAACACGTATATCCTTGTTGCATGCACCGAATTAATGTTGACAGCTTGCTGCAGAAATTTCCGTGCGTTGTAAACAAGCTTGTTGACGCGTCGGTTTTCTTCCCTTGATGCATGCACCCGCGTAGACCACGACATTCCCTCCGCCCTCAGATGATGACACGTCTTCAGCACCATCCCGAACGGGTCATCACGATCAAGCCGGGCCTCCAGACTCCATCTCGATACAGCATATACAACCAAAACAAAACACATCAGTTAGTCAACTTATTTATACAATTTGCGGGCTCGATCCTTGTGTGTCGGGCCATTCCCCCCCTTCACCATCCGAGTCACAACCGAGAGAGGAAATCAGCCACCGTGTTCTGACGTCCAGGACGATATCGAAAGTCCACGTTAAACTCTTGCAATGCTAACGCCCAACGAGTCAGTTTCGCACTCTTAGGGCTTGCATCTGTGAGATAAGACAAAGGATTATGATCTGAATAAATGATTATCTTTGATAAGAATATCCATGACTTGAATCGTTTAAGTGCCCAAATTACTGCGAAAGCCTCTCTCTCAATTGTAGACCAATGCATCTGTGTATCTGTAAGTTTAAGACTAGCAAAAGCAATTGGTTTTTCTTGACCTTCTTCGGTCCACTGAAACAAGCAACACCCGACCGCGGTGGCACTTGCGTCAACACTTAAACCAAATTCCTTAGTGAAATCAATGGTATGCAACTGTGTAGCTTTACTGAGATCATCCTTTAACTTATCTAGTGCTTCTTGATGCTTTTGCTCCCAAGGCACCTTCGTAGGTATGTTATCTCGTGTCAAATCAGTTATTATCCGTGCTTTTTCAGCTAAAGCAGGTATAAAATTTCGAAAATAACTGAAAAAACCCATAACCTTTCTAACTTCTTTCTTTGTTGTTGGAGGATGGATATCATTGATCGTAGCGATCTTACTTGGATCAGGTTCAATACAACCTGACCCTACTATATGGCCAACAAACTTTATTTTGTTTTGTGCAAAATTACATTTTCTTAAATTCAAAGTGAGTCCTGCTTCCTCAATAGTTTGCAAGAATTTCTCTAGATGTTCTAAATGGTCATTCCAATTCATTGAAACCACTGCCATATCATCGACAAATGGTTCGGTAAAACTTCGCACTGGATGTAAAACTTGGGTCATAGCACGAATAAAGGTATTGCTAGCGGACTTGAGTCCAAACGGCATCCTTGTGAACTCAAAAAGTCCTGCATCACATACGAATGCCGTAAGCCATCGATGTTCTTTCCGAACTGGAATTTGCCAATACCCCGATTTCGCGTCGAAAACACTAATAAACTTTGCCCGTCCCACCTTTTGTAAGACGTCAGCAATGTCTGGGGTCGGGTAACAATCACCTAGAGAATATTTGTTAACATGGCGATAATCAATTGCCAATCGAACGCCATTTTGACCTTTGGGTCCCTTTAAAACGCAAACTACCGGACTGGCCATTTCACTTTTCGATGGTCGAATGATGTCTAATGCCAACATTTCTTCTATCTGGCGTTGTACTTCAGGTTTAAGTAGCTCAGGTACTTTATATGCCCTTAAACGCTTAGGAGTGAAATCATGAGTTATCTTAATTTCATGTTCTAATACTGGACAATACCCAGGTTTATCCACAAATACTGCCGTGTGCCGATCCAAAACTTCAAAAAGTTGCTTCTGTTCCTCTTGCGAAAGATGCGCTATAATCAGAGGATCAATTCGCTTACTCGGGCTTATTTGTTCACGTTCTTCCTGATCTACAACCTCTACTATACCAAATTCTTCATCTTGATCAACAATTACTGAACAGCTATTGATCATCGCTTGTTCGAGTCGTTCATGGTATCGCTTGATCTTATTTGCGTGTAAATGTCTTTGTTTTCCCTCTATTTCTACTATATAAGAATATGGGGATTTAACCTTGACTACGGTAGCAGGTCCTTGCCATCGACTATAAAATTTAGAACTACCAAAATCTGGTGCTAATACTGCTACTTTATCTCCAACTTCGTATTTTCTGTCAGTACTACGCAAGTTATAATAATCTGCATACCGCTTTGTTTCTATATCACTATAGTAATCTGCATAAACTTTCGCGAATTCGAGGTTTTCCTTCAGTGATTGGAGATACTCTTCGGGTGATTTACCTAAGTTAAGAGGTACTTTTCGTTCGCCAGCCCACGATTCCTTCAACACACTAAGTGGACCCCGAGGAAGAGTTCCATAAACCATAGTGAATGGCGAAATATGAGTCGTGCCTGAAGGTTTTTCTCTAAGGCTCCACAGAACAAACGGTAACAATTGGTGCCATCCACGAGGATCAGATTGAGCAAGCTTAAAGATCATGGTTTTCAAGCTTTGGTTGCATCTTTCAACCAATCCAGCTGCCTCAGGATGTCCAGGGGTATTAAATCTGGGACTACAACCCATTCGCCGCAAGAATTCTTTCGTCAAACGACTGGTAAAGTTGGTACCACAATCAGAACTGATGATCCTTGGAATAGAAAAAGTTGTAAAAACTTGCAACAGAGCTTCACAAACTCCCTTTGCATTCAGCGATCTAAGAGGATACGCCATCGGCCAACGAGAAAATTTATCCACCAGAACCAGAGCATAATTGTACTGGGGTTTCGATTTGTTGGATTCTCCAGTCACTACCATAGGGCCAATACAATCCATATTTAGATGGTTAAAACAGAGTTCATCCGCCCTCGGAATAGGAGTGATCGGGACTCGATCTGCCACTTTAACTGGAGTTCTTAGTTGACAAATTTGACAAGACGCACAATATTCGCGAATCCTCTCATCCATTCTTGGAAACCAAAAGTTTAATTTGATCCTGGCTCTCGTTGCCTTAAAAGCCATGTGCCCAGCACATGGGGCATCGTGTGCTACTCGCAAGACAACCTCGATTCTATCTTCCGGTAAACATAATTGATTAACCTTATGTCCCATAATTTCCCCTTTGTGGTACAGGAGGTTATTATCTATAAAGAAATTATTTTTATTCTGTCTCGCTTGTTGCCAGCAAGATATAAGATTGTGACAATTCTGTTGCTCACGCAATAAAGTATCATTATTCGCTACTCCCTCATCAGACTTGAACTCTGTTGACTCAACATCAAGAAAAGTATCTGAATCATCAACTAGTTGCTCCTGAGAATATTCATTCACTTCTGACGGCAAGGATTCGTTGCTGTTACTTTTCTCGATATTAACTTCTAAGTTATCTTCTTCTGCCCCTTTATTTATTTGAACACATCGATCTACGCCAGCTACCATCACTACATATTGCGAACTATCCCTTAATAGGTCCACAACATGGGGTGTCAAAATAACCCGTTCATTTAGTTCAGGGACTACAGCGAACATGACGCACAAAGATGGCGCAATGTTCGTCGTTCCTTCCATTGAATTAGCTAATTTCATGTGTAGGTATACTACATCTGCCTTACATCCTTCTCCCTGAAAACCAATTATATTAATCCGTTTAATCACGGGTAAGTTTAGTGACTCAATTAATTTCTTATCAATACAACAAATTTCTGCTCCTGAATCAGATAATGCTGGCTGAGAAGGGAGATCTTCAATCTGTACATTGATATACGACCTCTCGTGTAATCCATCAATACTATTCTCGTATACCCTTACAGCAGTTTCCAACCCTATTGGTTTAGAATTATCCAATAAATTCCCTTGCTTTACCTGTTCAGGTATCTCATGCAACACGTTGACCTTCTCAACAACTAAGTCGATCACTTCTTCAGTTGGGTTCCCAAATATACAAGTACTCACCTTTTTAGAACTTGGTTTGGTCTGGCACTCCCTTGCCATATGACCCTTCTGATGACATAGGAAACAGAGACCCTTTACCTTGGCCTCCTCCTGAGACACCCTCGCACCTATCTTGGCTTCACCCCTTATTTCCGGTTTGGGAGACTTGGGTTGAGCTGTCTGGTTATTGACTTGAACATGTGGTTGACCTCTCATCCAATTGTTATACTTCGGTGTCGGATGACTACGGCATACTAAGTCATTCCCACCATCATGCGACGCTACATAAATGTCAGCCGCATTAGCTATGTCTTCACAGCTCAACCACTCCTCTTTTTCTTGGGCCAAGATATAATCTAAACAAGCCTTCGACAAGGACTCCTTAAGCCGATCCGCAACCAATAAACTTACAAGTTTATCAAACTCATCAGTTATCTTTCTACTTTTCAAATAATACATAAGAGCCACACGCAATTTGGATGAATAGATCGTAAATGATTCGTCCGATGCTTTGTGCAACAACCAAAATCGGGCTCTAAGATTTGAAGGGCTTATCTTAAACTCCCTTAGCAAAAACTCCTTCAGGAATTTGTAGTCATGGAGCTGTGCCTCAGTAAGGCGCATGGTTAATGCCTTAGCTCTTTCACTTAAAATGGCTAGCAATAATTTTGCTCTAACATCTTCATCCACCTCATACACATTAAACAAACCATCCAAGTGATCAAAGAAACCTGGAATTTCTATAGGGTCGGAAGGAAATTTCCAAAGAATATTCTTAAGGGCATCACTATAACGCTTAGTACGACTTGCTAAAGAATCTCTAACATTTCGTTCTTCCTGCTTTTCCTTCCTCTCCCTTTCTTCTTTCTCTTTCCGTTCCTTCTTTTCTCTTTCTTCTTTCTCTTTCCGTTCCTTCTTTTCTTCCTCTCTCCTCTTTTCCTCCCTTTCTTCCTTCTCCTTCCGTTCCTCCCTTTCTCTTTCTTCCTTCTCCTTCCGTTCCTCCCTTTCTCTTTCTTCCTTCTCCTTCCGTTCCTCCCTTTCTCTTTCTTCCTTCTCCTTCCGTTCCTCCCTTTCTCTTTCTTCCTTCTCCTTCCGTTCCTCCCTTTCTCTTTCTTCCTTCTCCCTTTGTTCTTTCTTTTCTTCCTCTCTCCTCTTTTCCTCCCTTTCTTCCTTCTCCTTCCGTTCCTCCCTTTGTTCTTCATATTTACGGATTTCGAACTCCAGACGGCGCTTCTGCAGCTCGTAATCCACTCCTGTTGGAGATATTGGACTACCCTTAAATTCCTCTTCCTCTTTTCCAATCTCCATGGCCCATTCTTCCATTAATTGATTTCGATCCCATGACATAACATCATCATCGTCCCTTCCTGCCTTCATAAGATACACCCTAAGGCGCTCAGACGACATTTTGCGAATATTCGCTTGCATCTCTGTTGTCAACGCTTCCATTTTTACAAACAGTCAGTCAACAACAATCAACAAAAAAAAACAGACACCACGCGGCAAACCCGCCACACAAAAGGAAAATTCCACAACCCAAAGTGCAACTATTCAGGATCCAAAGAAGTACACTCGCCAAGTACGCAAAAACTATACAAGCTCACGCAAGTCTGGCCTCGATCACAACAATGGATCAAATTTCAAAGAAATAATCAGCAGATATTGAAAGAGAAATAATGGCTGCCTCCCACTCGGCTGCAACTCCACTCTCTTTTCTCCTTCTCAGCCACGACAACACCTAGGATCTTACCCGTATGTTGACTGCTGTCTTCTGCTGTCTCAGCCGAACGACGCACTTCGTCCGTCCGACTGTCGTATGCCGATTCACCCGTCTCCCACGGTAGAAAGGCGTCTCGATCCGCTCGCTGTCTGGAACAGACCGTCTCTTGATCCTCCGGGTTGACTCCTTCCTCCGCCGGCTCGCGTCTTCTTCACCGGATCCAACACCGATGATCCCGCTTCTGACACCAATAATGTCGCGGTCGACTCCTTCGATCGCAACGACGAACCAACGAAGGAACTATTAAAAGATCTTTAATTAAAAATAAAGTCGATTAAGTGTAAAGTAAGTCAACTCGTCTATCAAATATCACAATCGTAGACAGCACACAGGTTGGCTGGTCTCGATTGAACGTCATACGATCAATGTTTCAACGTTTACAAATCTTCGTCAAAAGGCCCTTAATGTACAGCAGGTCTATCTTATATAGAGTTCTCCCGGATTCCAGAACGTTCTGTGACGTCACTGTACTTTTCCCTGGAAAGTCCTACTGAACACGTATATCCTTGTTGCATGCACCGAATTAATGTTGACAGCTTGCTGCAGAAATTTCCGTGCGTTGTAAACAAGCTTGTTGACGCGTCGGTTTTCTTCCCTTGATGCATGCACCCGCGTAGACCACGACAATGCAGTAATATGTATGCATGCCATGTGGGGCATGGTAGCCAATCGATTAGAGCACTAGTAGTCTTGTGACTGATCTTCTGGACATTGACCTGATTATGGCTTGATTTTGGTGCGCCATCGGTTGATGCCTTGTGCATTAGACACCGGTGCTATAGAAGTTACTAATTATTATTATTATTATTATTATGGGTTCTATCCTCCTCCTGCGAGACGGTTATGGTGTAGGGTCTATTGAGCAAGTCCTTCAGTCGCAATTGAAGTTTGGTCATGAGGTAGTCACTCAAGAAATGCATAATAATACTGATAATAATTGTTTCACAAACTTCGATGTAATGCAGTTGGAGGAATGGACCCCAAATTTAGTTTAGCCTTAGAAGTGGGCATAGGCGTAATTTGTGGAGGTATGAGGGGTACCCATACCCCACTTTTTGGACTGGGGTACCGTATCCCCCACTTTTTGAACAATGCCAATCAATATTTTATTTTTGTGCCTTCCCAGAGATCGCAGTATCCGCCTTGCTTTTTGTACGTAAGAAATTGGTACCCCCACTTTTTAGACTAAAGTTACGCCTCTGGAAATGAGCCACATTATAATTAGCAGTGTTATTTGTCGGTGGTTGGGGGTTAACCCCTCCCCATTGCTCTTCTTATAGCCCCTCAGCTAACCGAAAAGATCTTGGGTCAGATAACTAAAATATCTTATGAATCGTCAGTTGTTTGCAACTTATTAACAGCATTGGATTTTGTCATGCATTCATACACTTTGGTAATCTGTCAATTTTACGCGCTCCAGCTCTTTTGACAAGTAAAATACTGGTCGTGTTGTGAACTTGCGTGGAAGTGCTAGTCACTGACATAGTCTAATTTTCAGAGTAATGCTGTCATATTCACAGACATACAGATGTTCACCGCACACACTGCCACCATGACTACATGCTTACTCACACACTTGTGTAGCGAAGTTGTCAAGCCACATTCAGTTGTGGCCTAGCATGTTTTTGTTGCCAAAATAATGGACAGACGAAGCGCTATGTTAATCAGACATACATGTGCTCTTTATTTTATTAGACATTTATGATGTTCCTGTATATAGCTCAGTTATATTTTCTTTGGCCGGATTTGTGTTGTGGCACTAATATGTTAATTTTATTTTCGTTACTTATAATCAATTTCAGGTTTGTAAAGAAGAGTTTAAGTCGTTTTCTTTGTTGGATGCTGAGACTGTAAATTTTCGGGGACAGGATGTTGTCAGAGGAACTGCACCGATCGCAGGGTTTTCGGGAAGTGCATGGCAGTTTGCACTACGGTGAGTGTGGGGTGCGATTTTAAGGGTTGGAAATTCCTCCGGTGTTGGAAATGCTCTCGAGATGAGAATTCCCATGGGTGGGAATTGGGAATTCTCCCGAGGCTGGAGATTTTCCCGAGTGGGAACTCCCACTCCTGGGAATTCTCACTCCATGGGTGAAAATGCTTTCCCGGTGTGGGAATTCCCTCCCCACTGTCTGCACAGCGGTGTGACGGTGTCTTCGTTAGTGCGCTCGGTGTCGCGCAATCCAATGATTACAGGTCAAATCTACTGAGCAGACTCCACAGAACAACACTGGACAAGACCTCATGTCATAAGACCTTGTTGACAGACCACTGCCAGCTGAAGGCCCTACAAAAAAGGAACTGAGCAACTCCCCTACGTTCCCGTACTGGGACAAAGGTTCAGACTGAAGATACATTTTGCCCCATGTGTTTTAACCTTACTGAGGAGTCCATTACCCCAATTACTGCCAATGACAGTCGCACCCTACATCATCAGAGCCTCGTGTTATGTTTCGCTAATTTTCGCCAGTATGTCGAGCATGGATTTTCGTTTCAGTTTGAACGTTCAGTTGACCTGGAGCTGGAAGATTGAACTTGCATTCCAATTTCATATTTTTTAAAGGACATGGCAGTTTATTTAAAGATGTACCCAAGTTCTCCTACCCATTGTGGTAATTATAGCAAGGTTATCCAGATTGGTTCTTCAGTATTTCAATGTATTGAGGTTTAACCAGGTTGCTTCAGTGTGAGAATTTATTAAATTTATCCAGATTGCCACCTCCAGTGGAGGCAATTTGTCAAGTCTTAACCAAATTGCCTTCTTCTGTGTGACAATTATATCAAGGTTTAACCAGATTGCTTCGATATGGCAATTTATTAATGTTTATCCAAACTGCCACCTCCAGTAAGGCAATATGTGAAGGCTTAACCATACTGCCTTGTCCAATGTTGTAATGTATCAGGGTTTAGCCAATGTGACAATTGTATAAGGTTTGACCGAACTGCCATCTCCACCTGTGTTCATTTTGTT
This sequence comes from Allolobophora icterica, assembly GCA_963556255.1. Classification (NCBI taxonomy): domain Eukaryota; kingdom Metazoa; phylum Annelida; class Clitellata; order Crassiclitellata; family Lumbricidae; genus Allolobophora; species Allolobophora icterica. The sequence goes on along the minus strand of OY744615.1, from coordinate 45,439,901 downwards.
CTCAACTTAAAACTGGCTTTCAAATTGCTTATCCACCAGAGCCTCAGCTTCTCTGTCTTACGGACTGCTGTTCTGAATATTGACCTGATTACGGCTTGGATTTTGTGTGCCATCGGTTGATGCCTTGTGCAATAGACACCGGCGCTGTAGAAGTTACTAATTACAATTACATGAGACGTACTGAACTTTCTTAGGTCATGCATACTTTAAACGTAACATATCTACACTGTTGCGGAAATAAAATGCGTGAAAGGGCGCTATATTAATGCTCTGAAAGGGGTCGTTCATCAAGGACTTGTCCCCTTCGGACCCATCCCTCCCCATTGTCTGTGCTGGTCCGCATTTGACGTAGACTTTTCTGTACTCCTTGTAAACGTTGACGATACAGTGGGGTACCAAGGTCTAGGTAGGTACCTCCCTCTAACTCCTTTCCTCCATCCCTGTCACTGTCTCCATCTCTCCCTCCATCTCTCCCGGCATCAGTCCCTCAATATGGCACACGATCTGAGGTTGAGGGGGAAGCATCAATTGGTCACGTCCAAGAGAACGCAAAATGACCCACAGCTGAACAAGTTGCGGCTTATTATTAGTGGCTGTAGTAGCAATAACAGTTGTGGTAGTGTTAGTAGTAGTAGTGGTAGTTATGATAATGGCAGTAGGAAATGCCCAATGCAGACAATGAAATGAACAGAACACAACATGACACAGCTGAACAAACAATGCAGATTATTATTATTACTAGACGATTGCCCGTCATATATGACGGGGGAGATAGAGAGGTAGGGTGTATTGGTCAACTCAGCACGTGTACTAGCCTAATAAGTCGAAGAGAATTTTCGCCACAGTATAGTGTTCTATTGCCAGACGTTACTGTCTAATAAAGATTTAAAATTGTTAGCGTTTAACGTGTTCATTGGCGACAACAGTTCAGCCGTTGCTCCGTGCATCGGTGATAGGCGCTATAGAAGTTACTAGAAGCGTAAAGATCGAGACGCATCTCTGCAATCGATGCCTCGAAGTCAAGCTCTGTCAGGGTGGTGGGGGGTGAGGGGTTCGAAATGTCTACTGTGTAACCCCTCCAGCAGTTTGCGCCCATGGGCGGCGATCCCGGGGGCTGAGGGGGACCTTTGAGAGTGGGGGACACACCATGCATCGTCCCCCCCCCACATTTAGAAGAAACACGAAAAAGGTAAAAATGTTTTTTCTCGCGTTAGCGCGAGAACAATTTTTAACCTCTTTTTGACCAGATCAGTTCAAAACTCTTTTTTGACTAGATCAGTTCAGAAGTGTCACCCCTCCCCCCACCTGTCAAACAAGATCGCCGCCACTGTTTGCGCCAATTGTTCTGGTCTTTGTTCTGAACTTTCGACGTTTATAGCCCATCGTATATAGGGCTAATATATTCAGAGACAAAAGCAGAACCAGAAGCGGACCATGATCATCCATTCCAGGGCGTTGACCTTTGCCCAACAAAGCGGTTGTGACCAACGACCGGTTGTCACCAAACCCCTCAGCCGGTGTTGACTAAAACAAGATGGATGACGTCACCAGTTCATGCAACATAAAACAGTGAGTAAGTAGGCTAACCTGAAGACATCTAACCGCATTGCGAAAATTTGCGACAGTTAATTATGCAATAATACACCTCCGTTAATTGCACACACACACACACACACACACACACACACACACACACACACACACACACACACACACACACACACACACACACACACACACACACACACACACACACACACACACACACACACACACACACACACACACACACACACACACACACACACACACACACATCAAATCAAACTTTGTACACGTCCTGGCGTTTTTTTATAGTGAACACATACACACACGCACGCATTGACACGCACGCGCGCACCTAGTAGGCCTATACAGGTATGCAAACTATGCATAAGTAGGTCCGACGTGTGCTGTTCATGAGATGTGCCAAACAATTATTAGTGTCGACATTCCACTACATAGGTCAGAAGATCGAACAGCAGCTGTAAGAGGTAATGAACAACCAAATGAACGATGCAACACTAAACAGCTAAAAAATTAATGAAAATCGAAACTGCATTTACCGTGAATCGACCAGAGTTAATAGGGTATTGGGAAATGTTTATGTTAATAAAGGTAGGGACTGCGTACGCTAATTTGTTCGGCTTCTTTGGCAGCCTCAGGTCGAGACCCAGAGTTCAGCCAGGTAGACAGTGAGATGGTTAGCCGACGGTCTGCGTTAGAATATTATTTTGAACGGTTCTCACTCTTCCTATGGCATAATACAGGACCGTGTTTCTGCTTCCACTTATAGAGCGAATTTCATGCTTAAAATTGTAATCTCCAAACTTCTAAAGCGCCAGTCGAAAACAGAGGCGGCGCTACACCAGGGCGAGCGAGGGCAAATGCCCTGGTAAGAAGCCTTTGCCCTGGTCGTTGCCCTGCCAGAATTTTTGCCCTGCTCACAATTTGTTCGGGACATAAATCGCCCCTGCACTGGTTACTTGTATGACTGCTCTGGTTACAAAAAATGTCTGGCGCCGCCACTGCTCGAAAACCAAGCCTGAGTCAAATCAGAGGGGTTTCCAAAGAGTAGTCCAAAGGAGGTCCGAGTCCGGTTATCAGGAGGTCCAGATCAAGAGAGGAGCAGAGCAACTGTTAGGCGGGTGCCGTTTAGGGTGAGAAGAATTAGAACGAGGATGATCAGATGGGTCAGGGTAGGCCTGAGTTCTTGGAAAGTTGAGACCAGTTTTAAGTGGAAAGCCCATAGGTGATAGATAGAGAAGCATCAGGAGGAGGAGGCTGGAGGACTGGTTAAAAGAGGTGCGTACAATGTGTAATTTTTTTAACAGTTCTCACCGTTTGTATGGCACAGTACGGCTGTACATTGCATACATTATACCAACACCAATCTTGATACTTGACCCTGACTGTTGAGCAATTGACGCGCCTCGAAGTCTGTTGTGCACGTGATAGCGTCAACAGGTCTATTAGTGGGTCGTCCATAATGTGTCGACAAATTTTTTAGCCTACTTTGGACCCTCTATCCTCTTGGTCCACATTTGGAATTACCCTACTCACCATCTTTTAATGACGTCCGAACACCAGCGGAGTACTTATAAGGCCTAGATTAGGCTAACTCGTTCATTTTACAGGACTAACTGGGATAATGGGTGGGATGCGTTATACTGGAAATTGTTTCATTAGGTCCATTGGGTGGGCGATGGTCTAGACTCTAGAGGTTAGCGTGCTGGATTGTCAACCCAGAGGGGGGGGGTCAAGCCTCCGCCAGGCTCAAATTTGTGTCGAGATTTCTGCTCCACCTGCGACCCATAGACAACTCAGTTACAATGAGTACACTGACCGTACTCTGTCGGTGGGAAGATGAGACGGCGAGGAAGAGGGCTGGCCACCTGCGCTCATATGCCGAGGCTAAGAAAATGAAATCGCTAACACTGCATAACCATGGCTGCTTCGGGAGTATAGCTTAAGGGACTGCTCTTCTTTTATTTGCAGGGTATAATCTTTTGAAAAAAAGCACTGATAATAATAATAATAATAATAATAATAATAATAATAATAATAATAATAATAATAATAATAATAATAATAATAATAATAGGCCTAATAATAATAAAATAATAATCTTCTTCATTAATTCAAACTGACAAGTACGCAGTAAGATTACATTAAAAAAACATGACAGTTCAATCAAATCTTAACTAAACACACGGTTTGGCAGCCATGCAAGACGCCGCCCTAGAAGGGGTTTGACGCGATCTGATGCTCTCCTGGCCACGAGTGTTACCATTACTCTATCCCCATCCCCTCTGACCCTCTCTTCTCTTGACGGACGCACTTAATTGTCGACCCCTAACTTAGGATTGCCACCTTTCTAAACTAGGAAGTCGGGACGCAATTTCAGGGACGAAACTAGCATTGGGTTTGGGGGCTTAAAGCCCTCCAAACGAAGCTGAAGCCCCAAAATAAATCAAGCCGTTGTATGCTTACGGCTAAAAATTCGTATGAACACTGTACTCATGTTGTCATGCTCAAGGCTTAAGCCCCCAGGGGCGTGACTTTGGTCTAAAAAGTGGGGGAACAATTTCTTACACGAAGCAAGGTGGAGACTGCGATTTCTGGGAAGACACAATAATAAAATAGGCCTATTGATTGCCATTGTTCAAAGAGTGGGGATACAGTACTCCCCAGTCCAAAAGGTACCCCAGTCTAAAAAGTGGTGTACCGGTACCCCTCGTGCCCCCACAAATTACGCCTATCCCCCAAACGAAAGGTCCTAGTTGCTGGCAAATTTGGAGCACCGAAATCGTAGATTCCCTCACGATGTGGGACCAAAGGCGCAAGTCGCGCAGCCGAATAAATTATGTTTTTGGGAAAGTAACTATTTACTTTAAACGACGATTAACATTATTGATTTTGAACACTGTAATGATGTCAGGATGTGTTTAAATGTCGCTATTTATGATATTTCACTTCGCCCGAGTTATAAATTTATAGTGGTGTTAAACAAATATAGTAGGCCTACGGGTAAAGTGTTGTTTAGGCTTAATTTAAGCCACAACATTTTGTTAGCTTGGATAAAAATTACCACAAATTTGAAAGTAGGGACATTTGGCTGTCCCGACTAAGTCAAGTAGGGACGCGGGGCATTTACCTCGAAATCGGGACGGTCCCGAAAAATCTGGACGGCTGGCAACCCTACCCTAACTCCAGCCATTTCATCGTGTTTTTCAGTAGGCGAATAAAAACGCTGACGTATACTGGATTGAAGCTATTCAGTGGCTATAGAAATAGCAGTGTAAACTTTGGCCTCGAACTTCGAGCCGAGGACAAACGTCACATACGACACGGAAATTTCTGTCATGGTTCAGAGTAAGAAACTGTTTGACCTCCTTCTTTGTAGGCTGATCAATGTCTAACACGACGTATTTATAAACAGCACGCTGTCTGCGCATTGGACAAATTCAGGCATCGGCCTATATTCATAATTTCATGTTAAGTTGTTAAAGTCGGCGTATACTGAGAAACAGATCTGGCGTGCATGCTATAAAACTGCGCATAGGCTACTGTTGACAAATGCGTGTAATCAGACGCGCTTTTAATTGCTTGTCTGAGTTACCATCATGTAGGCTACCAATGGCAAGCGTCATGACAGATTAATCGTCACAGCTCTTTCGGAGGGGTAGTCCCTATACTGTATATATACCCTGTCTCAATCGAGGCAGTTTATAACTGCGGTCAAGGTCTTACCGCTCAGAGTGCAACAGATAACCAAAGTGCGACGTTCTGAGCGTGCTTCTGTATAGTTACACCAGCAATGAAGGATTGACAGCGAGTAGGTCTACCTAAACTATGCGAATGAGATTGCTGTTAACCATCGCCGACGGAGCCATTCTGAAACCTACGATTTATGATCACTTCGGAGTTTTATTAAAACAGATTAGGATCGCACTAGTTCGTGTGGATCGATAGTTTTCGGAATAATTTATAACGACGACAGTTCTAATCGCAAACCGTGCAGACCTTGTGTGCAACTAACATTCGTCGATTGTTAGAGTTGGGTCGGTTGGGTCAGTTTTTAACAATCAGAAGATGACCTGTGATAAAAAAATATTGCACAACAGACATCAGTGGACCATATAAAGTAGGTGGGTCCTTACTGACTGGTTAAAGTACGTATGCCATTCAGTATTGCGCACTGATACGAGCTCAATATCGTTGCCGTAAAAGTCACCGAAAGATTGTTATCGTTGCAAACAGCTGCAGGGAACAGTATGGATCTGAAGGAGTATCTACGCGAGATTTCGATCCCGGTCTTCACGGCCGTGTGCGTGTTTGCAATTGCGTCCTGGATCGACATAAACGGAGTATGGGTGGAGGTTCCTCTGATGGTCAACGTGCTGCCCGAGAGTTGGAACCTTCCGTCCTACCTGGTTGTCATCATCCAGATCGCCAACGTTGGTCCTCTCGCCTACACGATCGCCAAGAAGCTGGCTCCGACAAAGGTCCGCGAGTGGTGGGTAACCTACCTCATCATCGGAATAGGAGTGGCAGCTTGCCTTCTACTGGTGTTCTTCTGGGACTCAACGACATATATCGCTGGAGCGGAACACAGCACGGCACTCCTTGTTCTTACAGCGTTCCTCGCCCTCGTTGACTGCACATCATCCGTTGTTTTCCTCCCATACATGGCACTCTATTCGTCCCAGTACCTTACGGCGTTATACGTGGGAGAGGGTCTGAGCGGATTGATTCCAGCAATCATTGGCCTGATCCAAGGCGTCGGGACGGACCCGATCTGCGTCAACAAAACGGATCCAGCTTCCAATGGGACCGAGTACATCGTGGTAGCAGAATACAAACCGCCTTTGTTCAGCGTCAACGTCTTCTTCGGCATACTAGTAGTACTGTTGTGCCTATCTGCGTTCGCCTTCACACTGCTCCACTTCCACGGGGCCTTCAAACGACATCGAAAGACCGTCGTTGAGTTCAACTCACCGGCGGCGACTGCATCACACGAATTACCTCACACTCCTACCTATCAGAGCACTGACTGGACAGCCTCTCAAAGTTCAACCGAACACTTCTCCTCCCAAAGCGAACTCGCCCCGACGGATACCGTACAGAAACGGAAGGAAACGTCTTTCTCTTCGTCATCATCCGCCGATATATCGACTTCCATATCCTCCCAGGAAGGGACATTTTCGGTGAAGAACCGCGAGGTCCTGACGCAGTTGATCCTCATAGGTTGGATCAACGCCCTTACGAACGGGGTCCTTCCGTCGATCCAGTCCTACTCGTGTCTCCCGTATGGAAACCTCGCCTACAACTTGGCCGTACGTCTGGGGGTCCTGGCAAATCCTCTGGCCTGTTTCTTCGGACTCTTCGTTCAAGTCCGATCCACGGTAGTCTGCATAATCCTCGGGTTGATTGGAACTGCCTTAGCCGGTTATCAGATAGCACTGGCGGCTCTCAGTCCATATCCACCGCTCTATGACCAAACTATCGGAGAAGTCCTTGTGGTAGGTCGATTATGCTCTGCCATTTCGTGCTATGGATATTTTTATTGCTAAAACTGGTCTTTGGTATAGGCTTATCTTATATTATCTTATCTTACATGAACATTATAAAACGCTTCTCTCAGCAGGAATACACAGAAGCACTCTAAACGTGGCGTGGGGCGTGGTGGCTGAGTGGTAAGTTCGGCGCCTTGTGACCGTAGGGTTGCAGGTTCGAATCCCACTCTATAGCCGCTGCGTACGGACCTTGGGCAAGTCCTTCACTCGCAATTGCTCGTGGCGCTTCGGCGTGAAAATTCAGGCACAGTATCAAATGCTGTAGTCGGGAGCGCCTCTGAGTATTAGTAGACTTCGAGAGGCGCTATGGAAATATCCGGAATAAAAAAAAATAAAATAAAATAAGTGACAGGCCCCTAAACAGGCTTATCTCATCTTATGGACCCAAGCTGTCTGGCACCATTGTGCTGGCCTGAATTATAGAGGTAAATGGGTTTTTACATGCGTTACTATGGTTCGTAGATGTGCTATAGCCTACAAGTAAGCGCACCTGACGATCGGCATGTGAAACATAGCTGAATATCATCCTACCCTACAAAGCCCTGTGAATCGCCGAGAAAATTGCCACGCCGAAATTGGGCTAGATGCCATGAACGCTGTCTAATCTAATCCGACTTCTATAGCGCCTTAATCATAATGCTTCAAGCATCAGTTGATTGTCGCTTCCATTGAGACCGTGGTCAAAGTCCAATACAGAAGCCAGGTCGAAATCCGATAAGTCAGAACTAGAAGTCAAGATACGAAGCATAAGCAAACAGAAACAGCGAAGTCATAAGTCTGGTTCTGAGTGGCATTACAGAACTGAGAAAACGCTCAAAACTCGATGGTGAATTCCAGAAGCTTCGAACCAGCCACCGACAGCGCCCTGGAGCCGAGCACCGTTTTGATGCAAGAGTGAGGATATTTGCTGGCATGGGAGTCAGAACGGAGTGGGAATAGGTCCTCTGATTTGTATGCAATGTTCTTTAACTGTAAGGCAGATTTTAAACTGAATTCTATGCTCGATGGAAAGCCAGTGTAGAAAGTTCGAAAAGTGGTAATTTTGAGCCGTGTCTAGTTCGTGCAAATCTCTTTAGCAATCCCAATGAGAAATGGGTTGCAGTAGTCGACACGGCAAGAAACCAGGGCAGCTTCGAGTGAGTCTAAGTCAGTTTGAGGCATGTAGGATCTCATTCTACGTATAATTCCCGATTGCAAGTGAGCTGATTCGAACACAGTATTAACAAGGTCAGAGGATTTGGTGGAGTCAAATGTTATGCCCAACTTGAGCACACTTTCCCAACGATGAACATCTGATTGAACAGTGATCGGCTAATCAAATCTGTGGAATTTTTTAGGCTGTTTCTGCCCAAGAGAAGGAATTCAGCGTTAGAAGGAATCAGAATCTCATTACCGGCCATCCAAGACTGAACAGGAACGAGAACAGAAGCAAGTAATTTTGGAGATGAATTAGACGAGAAGTTATCGAAAGAAAGAAATAGAGCTGTGTCGGCATACTAATGGTAGTCTAGAGAACTTTCGGTGAGAAATGACCCGAGTGGAGTGGTAGTAGTGCATGTAAACATGAGCGGACCCAGCATAGATTCTTTTGAAACCCACAGTTCAGGAGAGTTGCCATCAAAATGAGTGATCTACACGGATTGACTGAGTATACGAGGGCACAGGTAAGATGCTCGTTCAAAGGGGCTGCGGTGGTGAAGAATCTCATCCGATTAATTCATTCAAAAATGAAGTTGAGGCCATATCGCCGCTACAGAAAAACGTGTGCCGTATTTACATTTACGGTGCTTACTTTCGGCCTCAAATTTAAGACATTTGGGGATGAGGGCGAAAGCTACTTAAGTTATCCACCAGTTCGAAGTCATTGGTAAAAAGACGCCCTGCTTTGCATAGGGCGTCTAACCCGACGAATTTATAAAACGCATTTGTGCGAATTGGAGTGTTAACATAGATATCCGTCATTTCGGGTTAAAATACTCAGAAACAGACCTTGCGTGCTCTAAAGCGCAGCATATTATTGAAAAATTATTTCAGACAGTCGGTTTTACTTGTGTGTCTGAGTGTTCCTGTACGAAACCCAACCGTCATGATACATACAGTTGGGGGATACACGGCTCGATTGAAGCTGCTTATGGCTGGTCAAAGGTTGCCGTTTGTGACCACTTGGCAAAACATCTCCACGTGCTCATGTATAATACACCAACAGAGGAGCGACCTCGAGATCTTAAACAATGCAAATAAAACTTGCGTTGACCGGATCTTGTCGCTTCACATGGTTGTTTGAAGACGGAGGCATTTTGAAACCAACGTTTTACTAGCGCACCGGATTTCTCTCTGACGGACAAAGATAGCCTTATAGTTCGTCGTAAATATCGGATCAATAGTCTGAAGAATAATTTATGTCGACTGCAGTTCTAATAAACGGCCGTGAAATGCTCGTAACAATTTACAGGCGTCGTTAGCACAAGTGATAATAATCATGCGCTTAGGGTAGATGTGGCTCATTTTACACGGAATGCCAGTCAATCGCAGTGACCAATGGAACCACCCGGTAAAGTGCGCGGATCGTCGAAGAACAACACTGGGAGTCTGGGATAGGAACACCGAGACTTGGACGAAAGTAGAAAAGTTGTGTGCGTTTTCTATGGTTAGACATTTGCCATTCAGTTTTCTGTGTGGCGTTTAGCTTAGAATTCAATTTCGACGCCGCAAGCCACTGGTTTCGCATACTTGCAACAGTCGAATAGAAAAACATGAGTCTGAAGGAATATCTACGCGAGACTTCGATCCCGGTCTACACGGCCGTCTGCGTGTTTGCAATTGCGTCCTGGATCGACATAAACGGAGTATGGGTGGAAGTTCCCTTATTGGTTAATCAATCGCCTGAGGGATGGAACCTTCCGTCCTACCTGATTGTGATCATCCAGATCGCCAACGTTGGTCCTCTCGCCTTCACGATCGCCAAGAAGCTGGCTCCGACAAAGGTCCGTGAGTGGTGGGTAATCTACCTCATCATCGGAATAGGAGTGGCAGCTTGCCTCCTTCTGGTGTTCTTCTGGGACTTGACGACACATATCGCTGGAGCGGAACACAGTACGGCACTCCTTGTTCTTACAGCGTTCCTCGCCCTCGTTGATTGCACATCATCCGTTGTTTTCCTCCCATACATGGCACTGTATTCGTCCCAGTACCTGACGGCGTTATACGTTGGAGAGGGTTTGAGTGGATTGATTCCAGCAATCATTGGCCTGATCCAAGGCGTCGGAAAGGACCCGATCTGCGTGAACACAACGGATCCAGCTTCCAATGGGACCGGGTACATCATGGTAGCAGAATACGAACCGCCTTTGTTCAGCGTCAACGTCTTCTTTGGCATACTGGTAGTACTGTTGTGTCTGTCAGTTTTAGCCTTCACCCTGCTTCACTTCCATGGAGCCTTCAAACGACATCGAAAGACCGTCGTTGAGTTCAATTCACAATGGACACCTGGGTCGCATGAACCGTCTGACAATTCCACTGTTCAGAGCACAGACTTGACATCCTCTAACATCTCAACCCTCCAACTTTCCCAAAGCGACCTCAAACCTTCTGAGGATCCACAGAACCGGAAGGAAACCTCTTTCTCCTCCTCAACATGCGACGACAGGTCAACTTCCGTATCCTCCCAGGAAGGGACATTTTCGGTGACGAACCGTGAGGTCTTGACGCAGTTGGTCCTCATAGGTTGGCTGAACGCTCTGACGAACGGGGTCCTTCCGTCGATCCAGTCCTACTCGTGTCTCCCGTATGGAAACCTCGCCTACAGCTTGGCCGTACGTCTGTCGATCCTGGCAAATCCACTGGCCTGTTTCTTCGGACTCTTCGTCCAAGTTCGATCCACAGTAGTCTGCATAATCCTCGTGGCGATTGGAACTGTCTTATCCGCTTATCAGATAGCACTGGCGGCGCTCAGTCCATATCCACCGCTCTATGACGAAACTATCGGAGAAGTCCTTGTGGTAGGTCGATTAAGCTCTAACATTTCGTGCTACGGATTTTTCTTCGCTAAAACTGATCATTGGTATAGACTAATCTCACCTTAGGGACTCGAGTAGCCTTGTGCTGTCCTGATACAATGGGTTTTTACATGCGTTAAAATGGGCATTAGCTATGCAAGTAAGTGCATCTGATGCTATCGTATCGTATTTGTTGATTTGCATAACGTCACTCACAGCTGAGACCACTCAGCAGCGCTCCCAGTGCGAAAGCTCCGAGAGAAGAAAAAGGTTGTAAGCATGGAAAGGGATATAGGAAGAGATCCAGAAAGTAAGGTTATCCGTAGAGAGGAAGTCAGGGCATTCCACAGGGAGGGCCCTATGTTGGCAAAAGATCTAGTTTGAGCTAGAGTGGTCGTGGAACGCGGAACAAAGAGGACATGCCGGTCGCGAGATGGTTGGTATGTAAAACATAGCTGAAAATCGTCCTTTCCTACAGAGCCGAGAAAGTTGCCATGGGTGCATGCTGGATTGGGCTAAATGGCACGAACGTTGTCTAATCTAATCAGACTTCTATAGCGCCTTAATCATAATGCTTCAAGCATCAATTTCAGTGAAAACGTGGTCAGGTCGAAATCCGATGTAAAGAAGTCAGGTCGAAATCCGATGTAAAGAAGTCAGGTCGAAATCCGATGTAAAGAAGTCAGGTCGAAATCCGATGTAAAGAAGTCAGGTCGAAATCCGATGTAAAGAAGTCAGGTCGAAATCCGATGTAAAGAAGTCAGGTCGAAATCCGATGTAAAGAAGTCAGGTCGAAATCCGATGTAAAGAAGTCAGGGCGAAATCCGATGTAAAGAAGTCAGGTCGAAATCCGATGTAAAGAAGTCAGGTCGAAATCCGATGTAAAGAAGTCAGGTCGAAATCCGATGTAAAGAAGTCAGGGCGAAATCCGATGTAAAGAAGTCAGGTCGAAATCCGATGTAAAGAAGTCAGGTCGAAATCCGATGTAAAGAAGTCAGGGCGAAATCCGATGTAAAGAAGTCAGGGCGAAATCCGATGTAAAGAAGTCAGGGCGAAATCCGATGTAAAGAAGTCAGGGCGAAATCCGATGTAAAGAAGTCAGGGCGAAATCCGATGTAAAGAAGTCAGGTCGAAATCCGATGTAAAGAAGTCAGGGCGAAATCCGATGTAAAGAAGTCAGGTCGAAATCCGATGTAAAGAAGTCAGGTCGAAATCCGATGTAAAGAAGTCAGGTCGAAATCCGATGTAAAGAAGTCAGGGCGAAATCCGATGTAAAGAAGTCAGGTCGAAATCCGATGTAAAGAAGTCAGGGCGAAATCCGATGTAAAGAAGTCAGGTCGAAATCCGATGTAAAGAAGTCAGGTCGAAATCCGATGTAAAGAAGTCAGGTCGAAATCCGATGTAAAGAAGTCAGGGCGAAATCCGATGTAAAGAAGTCAGGTCGAAATCCGATGTAAAGAAGTCAGGGCGAAATCCGATGTAAAGAAGTCAGGGCGAAATCCGATGTAAAGAAGTCAGGGCGAAATCCGATGTAAAGAAGTCAGGGCGAAATCCGATGTAAAGAAGTCAGGGCGAAATCCGATGTAAAGAAGTCAGGGCGAAATCCGATGTAAAGAAGTCAGGGCGAAATCCGATGTAAAGAAGTCAGGGCGAAATCCGATGTAAAGAAGTCAGGTCGAAATCCGATGTAAAGAAGTCAGGGCGAAATCCGATGTAAAGAAGTCAGGGCGAAATCCGATGTAAAGAAGTCAGGTCGAAATCCGATGTAAAGAAGTCAGGTCGAAATCCGATGTAAAGAAGTCAGGTCGAAATCCGATGTAAAGAAGTCAGGTCGAAATCCGATGTAAAGAAGTCAGGTCGAAATCCGATGTAAAGAAGTCAGGTCGAAATCCGATGTAAAGAAGTCAGGGCGAAATCCGATGTAAAGAAGTCAGGGCGAAATCCGATGTAAAGAAGTCAGGGCGAAATCCGATGTAAAGAAGTCAGGGCGAAATCCGATGTAAAGAAGTCAGGGCGAAATCCGATGTAAAGAAGTCAGGGCGAAATCCGATGTAAAGAAGTCAGGGCGAAATCCGATGTAAAGAAGTCAGGGCGAAATCCGATGTAAAGAAGTCAGGGCGAAATCCGATGTAAAGAAGTCAGGGCGAAATCCGATGTAAAGAAGTCAGGGCGAAATCCGATGTAAAGAAGTCAGGGCGAAATCCGATGTCTCTGAAACTAGAAGGCAAGATGCGTAGTGTAAATAGACTGAACGAGACAAATCTCAAGTCTAGTTCTGAATGACATATATAGGGAAATGAGAGAACGCACGAAACTCGTCAGTGAATTCCCAAAACTTCGGACCAACCACCGAGACATTCCCACAGAGCCCGACACTGTTTTGGTGCGAGACTTAGGAAGGAGTCAGGGTGTTCGCGATCAAAGTGCAATTAAATTTTGCTGGCATGAGAGGTCAGCACGGAGTGGGAATAAATCCTCTAATGTGTGTGCAAGGTGTTTGAACTGTAAGGCAGATTTAAACTGAATTCTATGATCGATGGGAAGCCAGTGAAGAGAGTACGAAAATTGGCAAATTGTTGACACTTGGGTATTTTGCAATGGCTCTTGCGAGGATATTTTGAATCATCCATAGTTTGTGCAAATCTCTTTCAGCTATCCCAATGAGAAGTGGGTTGCAGTAGTCGAAACGGCAAGAAATCCGGGCAGCTGTGAGTAAGCCTAAGACAGTTTGAGGTATGTAGGATCTCATTCTACGTATATTTCCCGATTGTAAGTGAGCTGATTCGAACACAGTTGTATCAAGGTCAGAGGATTTGGTGGAGTCAAATGCTATGCCCAAAATTGCGTACACTTTCAGACCAATGAACATCCGACTGAATACAGATTTGCTAATCAAATATGTAGACTTGTTTAGTCTATTTGTACCGAATAGAAGGATTTCAGTCTTCGAAGGAATCAGAATCTTATTACCTGCCATGCAAGACTGAACACCAGGAAGAAAGAAACAGAAGCAAGTAATTGTAGAGATGAATTAGACGAGAAGAAAGAAATGACTGGTTGGGTCTGCATGCTAAATGGTAATCTAAAGAACTTTCAGTGAGAAGCGAGCCGACTTTAGTGGTAGTTGTGCAACATGAGCGCGCCCAGCAATGATTCTTGTGAAACCCGACACTTCAGGATGTTCGCATCGTAATGAATGACCGATACGGGCTGATTGAGTGGGAGGGTATACAGGAAAAATGATCGTTCAAAGGGCAGCGGTGTTGAAGGAACTCACCCGATTGATTCATTAAAAATGAGGAGGTTGAGGCCACAAAAACGCGTATTTGCATTTGCGATGCTTACTTTCGGCCTCAAATTTCAAACATGTGGAGCTGAGGGCGAAAACTACTTAAGTTGTCTACCAGTTTGAAGTCACTGGTAGAAAGACGCCCTGCTTTGTATACGGCGTCTAAACTCTAACCCCACGAATCTATCAAATGCAGATGCGCGCATTGGACAAATTAACATAGATATCCGTCACTTCGGGTTAAAATACTCAGAAAGAGATCTTGCATGCTCTAAAACGGAGCATATTGTTGACCAAATATTTCAGACAGTCGGTCTTACTTGCGTGTCTGAGTATTCGTGTTCTAAGCCCAACCGTCATGATACATACAGTTGGGGATCCACGGCTCGATTGAAGCTGTTTATGGCTGGTCAAAGGTTTCCCGTTTAGACTGCAGCTGTGAACCAACTGTGAACAATTTGTAAATCTTCACCACGTGCTCACTAACATACAAGCGACCTCAAGATCCCAAAGAATGAAAACTCGCGTTGACCGTACTTTGTCGCTTCAAATGGTTGTTTGAAGACTGAGCCATTTTGAAACCAACGATTTACTATCGTACCGGAGATCTCTCTGGCTGATAAAGATGGCGCTTGTAGTGACTATAGATTTATAGTCATTTTTGATGCGTGGAACTCGGCTGATAAAATTATTTACATTACATCGGATGATCTGCTATATCATAAACATAAGACATTACAGTAGCGTTTTGTTGATTATAGTGGAAGTAAACAGCTCAAAATTAACATATGAATAAATCCTAATTACCTAGAGCGGCGATATTTTCTAATAATTATATTATTTGAATCGGCGTATTTGATCCCGAGGTTGGTTCAATCGCAGTTTCTCTCCGTAGATAGCATAAGATGAATGCAGTGAAACCAGTTTTTTCCCGTTCACAGCGACTTCTCACGCAATTCCAATTCGACCATGGACGCTAACAAATCTTCCTCCTTTCTCGTAAAGTAACCGGTGTAGGTTAATATGTAGTTTTACCAACGATCTGGAACTAGATTAATCCATTTCTATCATCTGTTGGTCGTCATACAGCGCAGCAAGAAATCCTCGGTTACTCGCGAAGTCAAACATACGTGGTCTCCGACTCATAACGGTCCCACAGATAGCGATTCATGAATTTGATCGGATAATCCAAGCTGGAAATCCTACTTATACTCAAAGGCGTAGCCAGTATGATACAAGAGCAGGAAGTTGCCTTCTCTTGTTTTTCTGCCAATGGTCTGTGAAGCTTGATTGTTAACCCCACTACACCTGGATTTCTCCCGGAGTTGCCTCCTCTTTAATTTAAGTCTAGCTACGGACCTGCTCATACTTCGACTGTCGACACGCTAACTTCCTGATCAAGTTTTTAATCGTCTGACGCGCAATTCTTCGAAACTGTCGAAAGAATTAGGGCCTACTGCAGTCCCTCCACAGCAAAATTTATAGCGATTTACAATCTCCCAACCACTCCTCTCCTTTCGTAGAATGTCCGCCTCAACTCCCGATTCGTTTGCTTCTTTGGGGCGCCTTAGTAACCTGTTCAAAATGGCTGATCACGTGACCTCTTCTCTTTGACTGATCTCAACGGTTCATTTTAACACTTAAAAATCTTACAGAGCCGTTACTTCTCTAACTGCACAACGCTATTAAGTACCCTGCGTATACGACACCAAATATTAATTAATTAAATAGATAAGTCAATTGATAAGTCTTGTATCGCTACACCGTTATAGTTGTCGTGAATATCGGATCAACGGTTTCAAGTATAATTTATGTCGACGGAAGTTGTAATCGACAGGCGTGAAAAGCTTGTGAGCAACAAGTATGCGTCATTTCCTCTAGTGGCCACCTCTGAGCAACTTTGGGCCACTTTGATAATAATCTTGCGATTAATTAAGATATGGCTCATTTTACACGGAAGACCCGTCAATCACAGTGACCAATGAAGCAACACAGAGCACAACATACATTAATTCAACCCTATAAAGTGCGTGGATCGTCGAAGAATAACACTGGGATTAGACCACACCGAGTCTTGGACGAGAATAGAACAGTTGTGTTCGTTTTATATGGTTAGACATTTGCCATTCAGTTTTGCGTGGGCCGTTTAGCTTAGAGTTAAATTTCAACACCGTAAGCCACTGGTTTCGCATACTTGCAACAATCGAAAAGAAAAACATGAGTCTGAAGAAGTATCTACGCGAGACTTCGATCCCGGTCTTCACGGCCGTCTGCGTGTTTGCAATTGCGTCCTGGATCGACATAAACGGAGTATGGGTGGAAGTTCCCTTATTGGTTAATCAATCACCCGAGGGTTGGAACCTTCCGTCCTACCTGGTTATCGTTATCCAGATCGCCAACGTTGGTCCTCTCGCCTACACGATCGCCAAGGCGTTAGCTCCGACGAAGGTCCGTGAGTGGTGGGTAATCTACCTCATCATCGGAATAGGAGTGGTCGCCTGCCTTCTGCTCGTGTTCTTCTGGGATTTGACGTCATATATCGCTGGAGCGGAGCACAGTACGGCACTCCTTGTTCTTACAGCGTTCCTCGCCCTCGTTGATTGCACATCATCCGTTGTATTCCTCCCCTACATGGCGCTCTATTCGTCCCAGTACCTTACGGCGTTATACGTAGGAGAGGGTCTGAGCGGACTGATTCCAGCAATCATTGGCCTGATCCAAGGCGTCGGGAAGGACCCGATCTGCGTCAACACAACGGATCCAGCTTCCAATGAGACCGGGTACATCGTGGTAGCAGAATACGAATCGCCTTTGTTCAGCGTCAACGTCTTCTTCGGCATACTAGTAGTACTGTTGTGCCTATCTGCGATAGCCTTCACACTGCTCCACTTCCACGGGGCCTTCAAACGACATCGAAAGACCGTCGTTGAGTTCAACTCACAGTGGGCACCTGGGTCGCATGGACCGTCTGACAATTCCACCGTTCAGGTCATAGACATGACATCCCATAATATCTCAACCCTCCAACTTTGCCAAAATGACCTCACACCTTCTGAGGAACCACAGAAGCGGAAGGAAACCTCTTTCTCCTCGTCATCATCCGCCGATATTTCAACTTCCGTATCCTTCCAGGAAGAGGAATTTTCGGTGAAGAACCGTGAGGTCTTGACGCAGTTGTTCCTCATAGGTTGGCTGAACGCTCTAATTAACGGGGTCCTTCCATCGATCCAGTCCTATTCGTGTCTCCCATATGGAAACCTCGCCTACAACTTGGCCGTACGTCTGTCGATCCTGGCAAATCCTCTGGCCTGTTTTTTCGGACTCTTCGTCCAAGTCCGATCCACAGTTGTCTGCATAGTCCTCGTGGTTGTTGGAACTGTCTTATCCGCTTATCAGATAGCACTGGCGGCGCTCAGTCCATATCCACCGCTCTACGACGAAACTATCGGAGAAGTCCTTGTGGTAAGAAAATAGCGCTTTGGCAAATTTTCACCCACATGGTAAGGAGAATATATTTATCGTAATCTACAGCGCCCCAAAAAACTTAGTCGCAAAAGCAGCCTATCCTTGGCGCTCAGTGAAAACAAAATCGATAGGCAGGACGCAACCGATGTGATTCCAGATCGAAGGGATCTATATTCAGACAGACGACTGACTATAGGAGGGATGGTGCTTAGAACTGGAGCGGTGATAAAGAGGAGGAATCGGATTTGTTCAATAGGATTGTTTTCAGTTGTGAGTGCAAGACCTGCGCAGATTGCTTGATCGTTACCGTATTGTAAACTCCTAGTTTCTAAAGAGCAACTTGAAAGCTAGGCGCATGGCACCAGCTTATTCAGCTAATACTATTCACGAGCGCAGCGTCGAATCAGAGGGGTCGTCCAGAAGGTTGTCAAATGGAGTTCAGTTGCCAGGGAGACCAGAGAGCGGAGGCAGAGATCTGCTAAGGCGGGTTTCGTTGAGGACGAGAAGATTGGAAGGCCGAGGATCAGATGAGTCAGGGTAGGAATGCTGGAAGTGACGAGACTTTTATTTTGAGTGGAAAGCCTGAGGGGTGATAGATAAAGAAGCCGTAGACAGATTTGGTATGTATGTAGGCCTATGTGTGTATCTGGACTTTTATAAAGCGCATTTTGGAACCCCTAAAAAGCTCTGGGTGAGTGATGAGGTGCAGGTTTGGAGTTCGCACAGTGGATCAGAGAGATATACCTTTTGGTTTACGACAGGTCTCGCACAAGGCGCAAATGACTACCGCATCATACACACTGCAATAAATCATCATTTTGATTTATAGAAAAACCTTAAGGCTTTATTACGCCCCAGCTAGGAATGTGAATGGATGCCAAGCGATTTAAGGTCCCCGTGTACAAATCATGCTCAACGGAAATTCAGATCTCTTAAATGAGCCACTATCGGTATGCGAACCGGCATCGTGTAAATATCCGAGTTATTACTCACGTAAGAGTCTCATGGGGCGATGTAGCTAAGTAAGCTAACCATGAGCCTCTTCAATTTGGGATGAGCTATATAATTAATAATATAAACGAACAGAAATGTCATCAAGTGTGTCGTTGTGCGTGTCAGTGTATATGTGTGTAAAACAAAACAAATGTAACGCTTGTCTCATATGGCTGCAATGACGTCATAATGACCAACGACGTCACAAAAGGAACGATCACTTCGTTCAAAAGTAAATTTCAATAGGCCTATACCGTAAACGGCTGTTCTTTTAAACTAACGGCTTAAAACGCGCTTAAAATAATTTATTCGCTAAAAGGCCGTGAAAGAGCTCAACGGGTTTTAAAGGGCCAGACACATAACGAAGTTAACTGAAAACCTACCCAAAACGGAATTCGCGAATTGATTTGTTTTCAAATTTCTTTCACCGTCTTAGGACGGGCAAACATCTAGTATATGATAAAAGGAAGTTTCGGTGTTTATTCAGAGGCTGCGCTTTTTGTTTTAGATTTCAACATTCGTTCTGCTGACGGCCATCTTTTCCTACACGAAGCTGAGCTTGGCTTCAATGTTGTCGGCAAGAGGCGGTGCCAAGGGCCTACACTGGTGCGGTGGTGTCACCCAGATCGGGTCGTTAATCGGGGCTGTCGTTATATTCGTACTCGTGAACTACGCCAAGCTGTTCACCAGTAAATACCCGTGCACATAGGAAGACTAGAGGTATTATAAGATTTATAGACTCACAGATTATTTTAGAAAGTATCGGATGAAACACCACGAAAGCAGTAGTCGATATTTTTGTGCCTTATGATAACGGTTGAGCTTCTGCGCGGATATGGACCTGATTACGGCCTCGTTTTGTGGTTTTGGTGCGCTATCGGCTGACGCCTTGTGCTTTAGATACCGGCACGATAGAAGTTACTAATTACAACTACAAGACTATAGAAGTCTCCGGATTTGATGAGATTATAGTTTTCCGAAGGGTGGGGTACGTCCATAGCTGGCCTGCACTATGCCACTGGCGAGAATGCTGCTAGTCTGCTCTGGGCCCAATGAGGTCCCAACAAGCGTGACTGTCAGATACCCACTTTTCATGGAGATTTTCAATGTACAGTGTCCGCTTATCTTGTTATATAGCCTATTTATCATCGACGAGAACTGTATAAGATTTTTTAAATGACGCCAATGACCTTTGACGCCATATAGGATGTCGTTAAACTGTTTGTAGTCATCCATAATTATGTGAAAGTGCTGTATTTAATTGCACAATTAATTTTACGAACCGCCCGCGTCTACAAGCTGAATGTGGGTCGTAATAGTCTGCCTACCTATAGTCGTGGGCGTGCAGGAATTTTTTTAGGGGCGGGACTAATTTTTGATCGGGCAAAAATTTTTAGGGGAGGGCAAATGAGGTTTTTGCAGAGGAAAAATCTGCATAGAAACAAAATTTTAAAATAAATAATGATCAAGGACTTTACCTAAATAATTGTTTTTTTCGCATTGAAAATCGTGTTGGGACTGTTGTAATAATCATAATAATCGTAAAATTTTATTTTTGTTAACTATTTACAAAATCCAGGGGGCAAACGCCCCCTTGTCCCTCCGGACGCCCATGCCTATAGCCCAGCCCGGATAGTAGCCTAACACTGGTTAGAGCACACGTCAAGGCGTCTCTGTACCTGAGGATGTCTAGGGCCTAGCCTACTTAAAGTGGCTTTCTTCAGAGATCTGCATCTCGGGTTAGTACGGTCCGTATACAGGGGACCTTATACGTGGCATGGCATTCATTTAAACGGGCAACGTGAAGGATCTCACCCGATTAATTTATTGAAATATAAGCAGGGTCGACGCCATACGGTCGCTATAGAAAAACCTGTACATTGCATTTAACACAGGGTACGTAACTGTGGATAGCTTCTCGGGTATGTTGACGTTTGGAAATGTCTGGAAAAGAATTGGCACGACCACTTCTAGACGAAATTAAAAGTTACGCCTCTGTTTGAAGAAGGCCTAATTTGTAGGCCTGCAGCATGAGCTCTGGTCTTTGTCTAAGCTTATGGTATTTCCCTGGCCCTTTCATTTCAGTTAAAATGCCACAAGCTGATCTGGACATTTATTTTGTTGGGTAAGCTGCTCGGGACCGTCATCCTGCGTTCACTATAGTTGAATACTCTATCACTTTTTAAGGAGTTATCGGTGTGTTATTAACGGTTATTAAACTTCAGGTACTAATTTTGTAAATAATAATTTTTGCATGCCCTAATAATGAATCCAGGCCTAGGTACAATTTTGTTTTGTCATTGTCTAAATATGATTGACAGTTACCGAGACAGTGTGACACAAAGGACGTGTTGTGTTCTATGTTAATCCGAGTATGCTCTAAGTGTATCTAAGTACACTCCGAGTGGCTCAACCGCACTTGACGGCGTTCCTAATTCTAACCGAGGCTATTACGAAGATAAGCGGGCCGTAGCCTGCAAGGGTCAGACGCGCCGTGTTTGTTGCTACGGAGCCATCCGTATCTTACGTACGCAACCCGTTCCTCTTCTGTCCTAACACTCCTCCGCCCTTCCGTCACCTCGTCACTAAAATTTGCGAATCGTTCCATAGACATAGCTGTCCCACCCCTCTGGAACAAACTCCCACCAGCACTGCGAGAAGTTTCAGATCCATCCTACGAACTCACCAAAACCTCACCTCTTGCTATCTCTCCCCAGGTCTTCCATTCAAAACTGAAAACATTGGTCTGTCACAAGTTTTATCCTGATTCATCCTCTTCCCCTTACCTCACTCGCCGTTCCGACCCCAAGCACCACCCTCCTTAGCAGTCACTGTCTGCCTGACTGACCCTTTGGATCTTGACCTGGAACTGATTTCACCCACCCACCCCGCCTAACGATTCTGATTTGACTGAGCGCCTGTGAATAAGCTGGTTCCCGCGACTTCGCTTTTGTGGGCGCTGTAGAAATTTCGAGATTACGATTACGAATGAGGAGGAGGGATGATCGGATTTGGGCAATTTTGCGTACGGGTGCGTATGGCGACGGGGAGGGGTCTCAACAAAATGTGTACATCCGCTAAATTACTTTCTAATTATGACGTCTACTGACTATATATAATAGCCTATTCCTGCTTTATGAATTTTATGTAGTATTACAAATTTTTTAAAGTAAATGTAAAATGTAAGTGTTAGTGTTGTTAGTAGGCTATTTTATTATTTTATTTCTTCATAACAGTTAACAAATTTTAGCTAGCAAATATGATGTTTAAAAAAATAAATAGTAGGCCTAACCCTACGGTAAAATAAATGTCTTATAGATGACTTTAGCTAATTAACTTTTGTAAAGGGGGAGGTTAGAGAAGCTGTCGTGCGTACGCATGGGGGTTCACAAAATGTATGAGGTGCAACAGGGAGTGGGGGTATAAAAATATATTTGCGTAGGTTATATATGGATGACCACTATCGACGGAGATTAAAAAGAAAAGACACTTTAAATATGATTAGAATTTATTGCATGAATCATAATTTAAAGTATACAGGCATGGTTTAAAGCTCTACACGCTTAAAATAACTTAAACTGGTCTAAAAGGCCTATAAAACGATAAACTATAGAAACGTTTTGGTGAACTATTTTTGAAACTGCGCATCCCGTCATGGCGCCGCCATATTTGTTACGTCTGCATATTTAATTTCGAATACGTAGTTACAGCCATCTGTCGTTGTTGAGGTGAAAGAAATGTGAGCGCCGAGTGAAGTCGCCGGATGGCGTACGGGTACCATTTGGTCCACTGAGTTTTACGAATAGGTCGTCTTCTGGATGTGACTGGCTCGGTCCTAAAGAGAAAAACACATTCAAGTTTTATGTCGCGCCTTTTAAATCCCGAAGTGTCAGAAAATTATGTATGTTGGCGAAGTAGCTGTCAGAATTAGCGTACCTCAAGAAAGATAAGCTGGAAGATGGATAACTTGATGCGTCGTATTTTTACACCTTAACATTACTCAAAAACGCAGCTACGGACATTGCTGTGTATGTGCCTTGAGCAAGTCCTTCACTCACAGTTGCTCAGCGCTATCGATTGATGCTTGGGCATTAGTTCTTTAACAGCATCCAGTCACCCCATCACGGTCTTCATCAATTACTGCCCGCAAAACACCTTAACGAATTCAACTTTCGAAAATGGGACCTACATTTGAATTACCGTACTTTCATACACTACTGCATAAGAAATCCCTATCATTCGCTCACTGTACAATTATTAAAATTGGGATAATGCTTGTCTTAATGCTTCTTCCGAGATCTAAACTGTTTCCATTTGTAGACCTGAGTAAAGTTTATGTTCCTCAGATCATAGCTAAAGATATAACTGTACATAAATAAGACATTCTAAACCTGTTTATAATATTGCATCTGTTTTTTGTTTTGTGCTACTGATATTGTGATATGGTGCTACCTTTCACCACAGTATGCATTGTTGTAAAGTATGAGTGTTTGTCTTGTGCAAATAAAAGATTATTTACTTTTTACTTACATACTTACTTATACAGCGGCGCTTAATAAATGCGCACTAGTAGTTATAGTAATAACAACAATATAACAACAACAATAATTAACTACTCTTTGTATGACAACAGCATTAATTAGAAACGTGATTTAAACAGTAGCCTACATCTAGAAAAGGCAACATTCAATAACATTAGAGCCATCATGCGCACAATATGAGAATAGTTTTTGCAGCTGACAGGAATCAGCCGAGAATTGTACCCAGAAAGGACATTTTGCCGAACAAGGGCGCGGGATAGATTATTTAAATCAGCGGTTCTTAAAGTGGTGGTCCGCGGACCGGCACCGGTCCGCGGACCTCTGGTCACCGGTCCGTGAACAGTCTCTAAAATTCATAATTTTTCAACTTATTCGCGAAAATGTGTAATAAACGGCTTAAATTGGCAACAGTAACAATAATATAGTTGTTATAAACACTGTAACAGTGATAATGTTATATATGAAATCCAAATTTTAATATAGCATGTCAAACAAGTAGGCCCTAAGCTGGTGTTGAATAGCATCCGTCCGCGAAATGGCTGGTAAAGCAATTACTGGTCCGCAGCATCCGAAAGTTTAAGAATCACTTATTTAAATTATATATAGTGGCCATAGATGAATTACTAAAGCAGACATGTACCTCTCCAGTGTTGCTGACAAGCTTGGTCAGGATGCTTGATCCCACTCCCCAGCTGGCCTCATGGTAGTCTAGATCGTTGTACGGTGCGCTGGAAGGCCGGCTATCCTTCGCCCAGATCTAGACATCATCATCAGAAGAAAGCACGTTTAGGCCACCGTACTCATCCCGTTCGGTGAGTTTTGAAAATTCTAAAAATTCTAAATAATTTAAAAAAAGTATAATCAAAATTAGACCACCACCACCACCACCACACCACCACCACACCACCACCACCACCACCACCACCACCACCACCACCACCTACCCTCATCTTGCTGATTGGTGGTAGAATGAGTTGACCGAAGACGAAGTCCGATTTGTCCAATCCGTCGATGTTCCTCTTGATCCTCCATCCGCTCAGCTCCTCCTCCTGTCAATCAACCACACACACACACGTCCATTTCACCATAATAATTATAATACGAGGTTGTGCCTTTCACATAATAGTTATAACATTAGAGACAGGTCAGAGCGTGTCAGAGTAACTAAAGACAGATCAAAGCATGTCCAAGTACACAGAGACAGATCAAAGCATGTCCAAGTACCTACATACAGATCAAAGCATGTCCAAGTACCTAGATACAGATCAAAGCATGTCCAAATACCTAGATACAGATCAAAACATGTCCAAGTACCCAGAGACAGACCAGTGCGTATTAAAGTATCTAAAGACAGATCAACACGTATCCAAATACCTAGAGACAGGTCATAGTCAAAATACCTAAAGCACCATCAAATCATGTCCAAGCATCTAGAGACAGATCTAAGCATGTCCAAGTACCTAGAGACAGATCAGAGTGTGTTCAAGTACCTAGAGACAGATCAGAGCATGTCCAAGTACCTATAGAGACATACCAGAGCGTGTCTAAGTACCTTTCTGCCGGTGTTTTCGAGGGCGATGAACTTGCCATCAGCCGAGCATTCTGCGATTGCCACCGGGCCCTTGGCGCTCCTCTGGTAGGTCGTCTTAGCCGACATCTCGCCCTTCACCACCTGAGTCACCCGCGTCGCTGAATCTACAACCGATCCCACAATCACTGATCAATCCGTCCAACAGAAATGTCTATGAATAGTTACGGGCTTTCAACCGTAAAATTCATTCCTGCGGAGAGCATGGCTACCCAAGGGTTTAACATTGCCCCCAAAAGCGGTGCCAAGTTGCTAACAAATCCCCCTCCTCCGGTATCAACTACGACAAAATGGATGACGTCACCAATTTATGCGACATGAAACAGTAAGTAAGTAGGCCAACGTGAAGCACTGCGATAGTTAATTATGAAAGAATACACGGCCGTTAATAATTGTCGTTGCTCCAACTTGTTAAATAATACGAAAATAACGTTATAATGTCGCGCAAAAATATTTCAGCACAGGATCAAAACGTGATGGTGACTGTAGGTAGGTGAATAGGTAGGTAGGTAAATAGGAAGATAGATAAGCAGGTAGGCAGGCATGTAGGTTGGCTGATAGGTGAGTAGGTAGGTAAGTAGTTTGATAGGTAGGTAGGCAGAGACGCAATTTTGGTTTAAAAAGTTGAGGGATACCAATTTCTTACATACACGAAGCAAGGCGGAGACTACGATCTTTGGGAAGGCTCAATAATAACATTTGGACTGGCATCGTTTAAAGTGGGGGGAGGGAGTACGGTACCCCTCGGTCCAAACAGTGGGGGTACGGTACCCGCAGTCCAAAAAGTGGGGTATGGATAGCCTTCATACCCCTACAATTTATGCCTATGTAGGTAGGTAGGTAGATAAGTAGGTAGGTACATGCGTTGACAGGAAGGGTGATGATCTTACCGACACCGCCGGTTGCCTGAGAGGCTGCTTGTCCACTGAAGCTGCTGTATTCCTGACGAACTCTCTGCTGCTGGATGTCATGACCTCCGCCTGACGCCAGTTTGTCGACGATCTGACGCAGTCCGTCCCTACACCAGAAACAGTCTGTATATTATCTGAACTATCTGAACTTCTATAGCGCCAAGTGATCTGACGCAGTCTGTCCCTATACGTTGACCAGAGACTGTCATGGTCTAATTCATCGTAATTTCTAAAGTGCCTGTTGTCTTTACGTCCCTCTGCTCCTATGACCCTATTCGCCCCCTGTGTCCGTCTGCTTAATTTTTGCCTATTCACTGCCTCTATGACTATGTGTACTTCTAGCCCTACGTCACTGTATCCTTTTTCCCAACGTCTGTCTCTCTCTCTCTGTCTCTCTCTGTCTCTCTCTCTCTGTCTCTGTCTGTCTGTCTGTCTCTCTCTCCCTCTGTCTCTCTCTGTCTCTGTCTCTGTCTGTCTGTCTCTGTCTGTCTGTCTCTGTCTGTCTGTCTCTGTCTCTGTCTGTCTGTCTGTCTGTCTGTCTGTTTGTCTCTCTCTCTCCCTCTGTCTCTCTCTGTCTCTCTGTCTCTCTGTCTCTCTCTCTCTCTCTGTCTCTCTCTCTGTCTGTCTCTCTCTCTGTCTGCCTGTCTGCCTGTCTATGTCTGTCTCTGTCTGTCTCTGTCTCTCTGCGTCTCTCTCTGTCTGTGTATGTGTCTCTCTCTGTCTCTGTCTCTATGCCCTTCTCCTCCGCCCTGTAACCCTATATATGCCTCTAAGTTACCTGTTCTCCTCTCCCTCGAGCAGCTTCCTGTAGGCAGCGATCTCCAGTTCCAGTCCGAGCTTCGAGTCCATGATTCCCTGGAGTTCCCTGAGGATGGCTTCCATCTCAGCCCGGAGCTTCGAGATCTCCATCTTGAAGTCGCTGTTCTCCGCCTCCAGTTCCCTCTCCCGATCCTCCTTCTCCCGACGCAGGGCGTCCAACTCCCGCTGCAGTTGACTATTCTACACAGCCACACGGGCATACAACCTCATTATACATCTACTGAATTTTTAAGGAAATTTCTTCAGCGTCTCTCCACCAATAAGAGGCGCTCTCTGCGCTGGCCTAAGGGATGTTACATGTCATCAAATGTCAGATGGTACATGGCAGCTGATTGGTTAGACCGCTCGCCTTGTAACGCGAGAGTAAGGGTTCGAATCTCTTCCTCTGTGACGGTTACTGTGTATAGGGACCTTGAGCAAGTCCTTCGCTCACAATTGCTCAGTGCCATCGACTGATGCTTATTCATTAAATGGTTGTAGTGATGATGATGACGACGACGACGACGACGATGATGATGAGTGTGAAGATGATGGTGATGATGATGATGATGATTATGATGGTAATGGTGGTGATGATGGATGATCATGATGATAGTTGTGATGATGATGATGAAGAAGATGATGATGATGATGATGAAGAAGATGATGATTGTGATGTTGGTGGTGATGATAGTTGTGATGATGATGATGATGATGATGATGACGACGACGACGACGATGATGATGACGACGACGACGATGATGACGATGACGACGATGATGATGATGATAGTGCTGATGACTGACCCTGGCTTCAAGGTCGTTAAGTTTGTCTCTGAGTTCGACCAGCTGACTCTTGACCCTCTTGCTCTCTTCCTTCGAGTGGACGGACTCCATGTTCTGGCGAGCGGCGCCCGTTCGAAACTCTTGGACCTACGACGACCAATCAAAAATCACCATAATTATTATAATATCAGGGTTTTGTCATTTGTCACGATAATTATAATATAAGGTTGTGCATAATAATTATAATAATTTAAGGTTGTGCATAATAATCATAGTATGATGTTGTACACTTCGCCACAATAATTATACTAGAGGTTGTGCATTTCGCCATAATAATTATACTAGAGGTTGTGCATTTCGCCATAATAATTATACTAGAGGTTGTGCATTTCGCCATAATAATTATACTATGATGTTGTGCAATGTGCATTTCGCCAGACCATTAATTTTAGAATATGAGGTTTGGCATTTCTCCCTAAAGAACTGTAACATGAGGTTACGGATTTAACCACAATAATTATACTATGATGTTGAGCGTTTCACCATGATAATTATATACCATGAGGTTGTGCATTTGACAATGGAATGTATATGAGGTTCTCCATAATAATTATAATCTGGGGTTGCGCATTTCACCATATTAATATACTATAAGGCTGTACGTTTCGTCATTATAATAATGAGATGCACATTTCTCCATGATAATTATAATCTAAGGACGTGCAATTCACCATAATAATCACACAAAGAGGTTGTGCATTTCGCCGTGACTCTTTATACCTTGAGGTTGTAGAAGGTTTCTAGTTCTCCTCTCATGGCGTCCATCTTCTCGTCGTAGACCTGTTGGATTTCCCGCAGACATTGACCCATCTCGTTCTTCCAGAACTCGCGGTTCTCCGATGTTGTGTCGCGATAGGCCAACGCGGCCAACTCCTTCATCTCCTTCAAATCACATCCAAATTATCTGGTTTAGAACTTATTGTCAACCAGTTATCATTATTAATAATATTATTGTTGTTGTTATTTTTTGCCCCGAGGTATACAGGATCTCCCAGGGACTAAAATATTAACTATTGTAGCAAGAAATTGTTATTATTATTAGTGTTATTATTATCACCATCATCAGCATCATCATCATAATTATTATTATTATTACAAATTTATTTACCGCGTTCCATCAATATTCGTTTATTGCAAGGTGAAAAATGCGAAACTGAGGAGCGGTTAATCAGTAGATAGACGAAGAGCTGGTGGATATCAAGATGTTCGAAAACCAGTAAGAAATATTGAGTTTTGAGACATTTCTTGAAGGAAGAAAAAGAGGTGGAGTCCTGGAGAAACATCGGTAATCGGTTCCATTCCCTGAGGGCAGCAGCATGGCACGCAAGGGACTCGATGACAGTGCGACATCGACTCTCAACCAAAAGGACTAGTATTAAACGGAATTGTAATCGTAACCAATCCTAACCAAGTATCTCATTTTAGGCCGTATTTGATTGGGTGAAACCCTCAAGTTATCTGGTTTGGTACTTGCAATTCCAGTTATCTTGTTTGCGATATCGTTCTTAATTGGGTTAGCGGTTAAACTTTTTTCCAGAAACTGTTCGGATACATATGCCTACATACGTTTCTAAATAGGTACCCACATAGCCTACATACATCCTTCCCAAATATATACCTATACACACACATGCATACGTAAGTACTTACAAACACACACATACAATTAAATGAACCATATGTGGCCAAACCCCAGTTTACGCCTAATAGCTTTTTTACGCGTAAACTGGGGTTTTTCGGGCATATCGCTAGAATGACGGACGACAGAAAACTTAAGACTCTGGTTTTCGGAATAATGGATGGAACCGACAAGAAAGGTAGACCACATCGGGAATGGAGGGAGGACATAGAGGACTGGTGTGAAGACTCACTACAAAAACTGTTTCATCTGGCTCAGGACAGACGAGGCTGGAGGAAGACGAAGCTGACATTGGACGCCTACGAGCATGCTCATGGTGATTGATGATGATGATGTGGCCAAAGTGATGTAGGCCTATAACGGGCTTACGAATGTCTTTCAAACCTACACAACCAATAAGCCCCGGATGATCGTACAGACCTCTATTAACGTCGGGTCTGTGTTTGGAAGGGATTTTCAAATGGCGTCTGAGTCACGTCTTCTTCAAACAAGCGTTTTAAGCGAACTATTCGCCGCTTTCGTCGACAATTACTCAGCGATAAGACGAAAACGAATCTGTTTTCTTTCGCGTTGTCTGAACATTTTCGTCGAGGTAAATCGAGGAGTTGTTGAAGAGATTCCGATAACTTGTTTACGCCACAGTTATGTGTCTGTAGCTGGTTTCAATTATCGGTTTCAGCACCGCCCAGTCTGAGTACATGATGGAGAGTTATTGCTTCCCCGAAATGACAGCACACGGAACCAGCGCCAAGGCATTCCAGTCGGGCACCAGCGTAATGAAAACCAGAGGTTGGAACAGTCAGCCAGCCAAAGTGCTGTGCATGACGCCATGCGCACGTGTATGGCTCGAGGCAACTTAGATTAGCCATCGGGTGAGCCATAATGGTCACAGCCATGGCGAAGCCAGACACGTCAGTGAAGCACGAGATTGAAATATTAGCGCAAGATAAACAGTCACACAGGAATGTGAACCCAACGCTGGGACGAATAAGGTAAGGTAAGTTAAGGTATGGTATAGTCAGGTAAGGTAAGAATAAGTGCAGTTAGATAAGACAGGCAAGCATCCAGATAAGTAGACAGACAGACAGACTACTGTCCTGCTGCAATCGCAAATTTATATAGCGCCATTAAAAGAGAGATTCGTCAAAGGCGTTCTGCATCTGACAACACTAAACTACGATAAAATAAATTCCTTTGTATTGTATTGTCTTCCAACCTGTTCGTGAACGGCCTTGAGGAATTCCAGTTCCTCTTCGAGGGTCTGTCGCCTGTTCTCTGCGTCGATGTGAAGGAGGGTCTCATTGTCGAGGTCCTGCAGCAGAAATAGAAGTATTGAAGATGCTAAACGTCAACAGTACTTAGTGTAACATAGTACTCTTCAGAGTAATGTTACATGTCAGTTATTTAGCGCAGTGTTCTACTATGTAACGCATCAGAGTAATTTATTTAGTAAGTAAACTTATGCAGTGTGATTGATTTAATAATGTAACAGCTATTGAGTAATCTATGTAAAAGTAAACGTGTGATGATAAGGTGATGGTAATTAGGACAAAACGCGATTATTATGATGATCAAGACAACAGTAAATGTGATGATTGTGACTACGATATTATCGATGCCATTATTACGACAACGATGATGATTATGGTAGAGATGGAGGTGTTTTGTTGGTGGTTTTGGTGGTCGTAGTGGTGATGATTTTGGTGGTGGCTGCAACTATAATGACGATGAAGATGATGATGGTGGTGGTGGTGATGATGATGGTTGTGGTGGTGATGATGATGGTTGTGGTGATGATGATGAGGGTGGTGAGGTGGGGTGATGATGATTATGATGATGATTATGATGACGATGATGATGGTAGTGGTGGTGGTGGTGGTGAAGATGATGATGATGATGATGATGATGATGATGATGATGATGATGATGATGATGATGATGATGATGATGGTGATGACGATGATGACGACTAAGAATCAGTAGTAGGATCGTACGGCTCGTGTCCTGTTGACTTGGTCTCTGAGAGTGGCAATGGTCTTCTTGTCTTTGTCTCGGTCCGTCTCGAGGCATTCGACCCTTCGTCTCATCAGATTCACCTCGGCCTCGTAGTCCGACAGCTGCTGGATCTGACGCTCCACCCTCTCCCTCTCCTCAGCCAAGTAACGGTTCGCTTCATTCAACCTACAGAGTTCATCATCAGAGAGAATATAATATTCGATAGCTCTTACGAAATAGAGGAATAGAAAGTAGGGTAACTGCTCATCCTCCAGGATTATATTCTATTGTACTATGGCATACTAAACTGTACTGTACTCATTGTACTCTACTGTTCTACTCTATGCTATACTATACTACACCAATTCGCTTCCACCAACCTACACTACAGTTTTACCAGTGAAATTAATATTCTACAGGTCTTCGACTGCCTGCGAAATAGAGGCATAGAAAATAGGGGCAGTTCATGTTCTCCCTGTCTATGTCTGTCTGTCTGTCTGTCTGTCTGTCTTTCTGATCTTCTGGCATCTGAATGTTGTTCTTCACTTGGTATATCTGGACAAACCCTCTGTCTTGACGTAGCGTCGTGAATTAATCGGTGCATGACAGAACTTGGATGGGACGGTTTAGAATTTAGAACGCATCGTATAGAACAAAACAGAACAGATGGAGCTTAATCCCAACATAGCATTGTAAGCGATGCGAATTACCCTTTAATTAGGAACTGAATAAATCGCACGGCGTTTAATCCTTTCGACGAATCAGGAAATCTGTAGTCCTATGTTTCCACGGCCCATTCATGTTGCTCCCCTCTCGATTGCTATCATCATCACGTATGATGACATATCTAATGTAACCGAACGTTTATTTCGCGTCGTTTATTGACAAAACAGTCCAACACCAGCTCTCTAAATAACACGGCCTCAACAGATGTGGAAAACGGCGGAATTCTGATAAGCGAAAAATAAACTTAAATATATGTTGTGTTTATCTAAAGGTCGCGTTGGGCGGATATCAAAGCGCTATAGAAATGTCAGTTTATCTTAAAAATGTTTTTAATAGCGCTAGGTAAACATTCATTTACGCTTCTAATCGCGCTATATAAAAGTTACATTAGCGGCCTTTTATGATCTATCTTTCAACTATAAGAACGTTAGATAGAGTAGCAGACACTTATATACATTAACTTATTTTAGTATTATAATGATAATCATAATTATTATTATTGTTGCTGCTGTTATTATTGTTGTTGTTGTTATTGTCGTTGTCTTCGTTAATAATAATAATAATAATGATAACAATAATAACATTATTATCACCATGATCAACGTCATCGTCGTCGTCATCATCATCATCGTTATTAAAACGCATTATTAATTGCCAGTATATAATGACCAAGCATCAATCGATGGCGCTGAGCAATTGTGAGTGAAGGACTTGCTCAAGGTCCCTACACAGTAACCGTCTCAGGGGAGGAGGATCGAACCCGTACCGTCTGCATTAGAAGGCGAGCGCTCGAACCAGTCGGTCACCGTGACCCACATTAACGGGTGAGTTCAGCCCATTATTGACTATTGACCTGAATACAATACAGACAACCACAGGCTGTACAAGCAGACTGTGGGAAATTGGTTTCTTCGATTGGTTCAACTGCTTAGTGAGAAATCGTTCTCTACTCATTATCGCTTTTCCCAGAATCCGGTGATTCGACCCCGAGATAGGAGGGGGATCCGATGACAGGCGGAGATTGGAGCGTTGATAACTTCCAACTGCAAATACCTCTCTTTCTCCTCCCACACCTCCTCCTCCTCATCATCATCATCGTACTCCTCTTTAGTCTACTTTCCTACTCGCTCCTCCTCCTCGATTCTTCCTCCTTCACATCTCCAATTTCTGCTCCACCTACTACTTGTACTCCTCTTCCTCGATTTGTTTCTCCACCAACTTATCTTCCTACTCCATCTATTCCTCTTTCATTTCTCCCTTATACCTATCCAGACCTCTCCCTTCCACAATTCTCTTCCTCCTGTTCAACTTCAGCCTTTCTTCCTCCTTATTTTCTTATCCCCTTCTTCCCTCCTCACCTCTTCCTCCTTTTCCGTTTCCTCCTCCTCTTCCTCCTTTTCCTCTTCCTCCTACCCTTCCTCCTCCTGTCCCTCTTCCTTTTCTACTTCAGCTTCTCCTCCTCCTTGTCTTCCTCCGCCCCTTCTTCGCTCCTGCTCAGTTTTCTTCGAACTCCAGCTTCTTCATAGCTTCCTCCTCTTTGCTTTCTCCTCCCTCTTCCCTCCCTCTTCCCTCCTCTTCCTCGCCCTGCCCTTACCCGCCTCCTCCTCCTCCTCCTCCTCCTCCTCCTCCTCCTACGCCCACGCAGAAATTCCTGGGCGGAATATAGCGACCAATTGGGAGACGGCGCCGTGCGGGATTCCTCTGAACATAGTCATTGCATCTCCTCAGCAATAAAAACTGTTGCACCGTCAGCCGTTGGCCAGGAATGGCATCGCTCGCCTCAGGCACTTCAAGGGCTCTGAGGGGTTCAAGAGGAGCAAGAGGACGAAGAGGAAGAAGAGGATGTGGAGGAAACGGTGAAGCGAGAATAAGAAGAGGAAGAGAAAAGGAGGGTGAAGAAGAGGAGGAAAGTGGTCTAGAGGAGGAGAGTAGAAGGAAGAAGATACGAGGATAAATGAATGGAAGAGGGGGTATAAAAGGAAAGGATGGAGATACAGACAGACAGACAGACAGACAGACAGACAGACAGACAGACAGACAGACAGACAGACAGACAGACAGACAGACAGACAGACAGACAGACAGACAGACAGACAGACAGACAGACAGACAGACAGACAGACAGACAGACAGACAGACAGACAGACAGACAGAGGAGGAGGAGGAGTTGGAGGAGGAGGAGGGGCAGAAAAAAGATAGAGGATTAAGTACAACAGAAAAATGTGGAGAAGGGTGAGAATGAGGAAAAGAAAGAAAAGTTTTAAACAGTGGAAGCGTGGAAGGGAAAGCGAAAGCCAGACGACAAGGAAAAGCAGGAACTACATGGAAAACATCTTGAAGAAGAAAAACAGGAAACTAAAAGCAGGAAACTAAAAGCAGGAAACTAAAAGCAGGGAACTGCTCGGAAAAATCTCGAAGAAGGAAGAAAAGTAACCTGGAAAGAGAACTCTAACAGACCGAGGTGGAAAAGAATAGAGGAGTGTAGTTAAGTAAGTAAGTAATCTTTATTGGAGGAAGTGATGGAGAACGTGAGATAGGGAAGGAGGTAGGTAAGCAGAAGCTCCCTAGGAAAGGCGGCAGAGGGCGAGGAAGAGGAGAGACTAAGTACGCGTTACCCCAGACAATGCGTTGGAATTTTTACATCGGCTCGGCACGTGTACGAGTGCGTAGGTCCCGCCGAAAGATCGCCTCCCTTCCAGCCTCGTCTCTAGACCGATGGATCGACCTACAGCGACCCCTACTCGTCAGCCGTCGCTCGGAGGATTCTAAAGGGCAGCAACTGATCCCGGTTCTCCGGTCCATAATCCCCAGAGACGATGAAGCGCACGTAGGCATCGGTAGTAGTAGAAGTAATAGCAGTATAATATTGCATTGTATAGTATTGTATTGTACTATATAGTATTGTTTTCTATTTTATAGTATAGTATTGTATTATATGGTTTTGAATTGTATTATAGCAGCGGTTCTCAACCCTTTTATTGCCGCAACCCCTTGATAATATTTCCTAAGTTGTGGCGACCCCCAACAATAAATGCATTAGGTTATTCCCCTTCACCTCATTTTTGCTACCATTATGATGCATTTCACTTCTCACCATTTGATAATCCATTCGCATCACGCATATTAACATAATATTAAATCATTAACAACAAAACAATTTGTAATTTTTGGTGGTAATAATTAAGAAAAATCTAAAAGTAAAATTTAGCAAATGAAATGCTTACTTGAAGTTTAATATTTATTGGGTATTGTACTATATTGTACTTACAATTTGTAAGAGTTACAAATTTCAATGGCAGCTGTTAAATTTAAAGTGCAAACATTACTTCAGATTTAGGAAGAAAACAAAGCTACAGAAGGCCAACAATATTTTATCAACTATAACTAGAAAAATGATGGAGTTTCTCAATCGAAATTTCTGAAGGGTCCAGCCGACCCCTGGCAAATCGTAAGGCGACCCCCACTGGGGTCGCGACCCACAGGTTGAGAACCGCTGTATTATAGGGTATTGTATTATATAGCAATGTATTGTATTATATGGTATTGTATTGTATTGTACTATTTTCATAGTATTCTTTGTACTTCGATAAATTTGTGGCATTTCTAACTGTAGTATTGTGTAGGATAGTATTGCATTGTATTATATGTATTGTATTTTATTACATGGTATTTACTACCTAAACCTACTAAGATGTACTCCCAGTATATTATCTATCTGTCTGTCTGTCTGTCAACCTATCTGTCTGTCTGATGACTGTCTGCCTATCGGCTTATCTATCTATCTGCCTGTCTCTGTGTCTGTCTGTATTATCTGTCTGTCTGACTGACTGTCTGTCTGTCTGTCTCTCTGCCTGTCTGTCTGTCTGTCCACATATCGAGATATCCCTTTATACTTCTACCTATATAGATATCCGTCGAATGGTTTGCCCATAAAATCTCTAAGAAAAGAAAGTCTAGACATGAGAGGCTAAATGGCAACGAATGATAAGATACGGAGGCTGGTAAGGCTTCAATTGTTAGCGGTGGCCAAAGAACTAAAAAGAAGACGGAGATCATTGCAAGCAGCGAATCAGCAACAGTCTCACTTGCCTTCTACCCAGTGACAATGAAGAAAAAACATCATCATCATCATCATCATCATCATCATCATCATCATCATCATCATCATCATCATCATCATCATCATCATCATCATCATCATCATCATCATCATCATCATCATCATCATCATCATCATCATCATCATCATCATCATCATCATCATCATCATCATCATCATCATCATCATCATCATCATCATCATCATCATCATCATCATCATCATCATCATCATCATCATCATCATCATCATCTTCAGCACTGTAGTTTTATTTGATCATTCTATAACGAGTTGGCTGTAGATGATGGAAGGAAGGAAGAATAAAGGAAGAAAGGAGTGAGAGAAGGAAGGAAGGAAGGAAAGAAGGAAAAGAAGGAAGGAAGGAAGGAAGGAAGGAAGGAAGGAAGGAAGGGAGGAAGGAAGGAGGAAGGAAGGAAGGAAGGAAGGAAGGAACAAAGAAGGGAACAAAGAAGGGAAGAAGGGTATAAAGAAAGGAAAGATGGAAGGAAGGAAACAAGAAAGAAAGGATGGAAGGATATAAGGAAGGAACAAAGGAAAGTAGGAAGGAAGGAAAGAGGGGTGGGGTGAATGAAGGAATGCCAGTGCCGTATAAGGCAACCATGGATTGAAGTCGATGTTGGTTGGGTGTAATTTTCATCTGCTAATTAAGCGACCATCAAAAGAGGTTTATGTCGGTAGTTAAGTGGATTTGCTGGGTTTCGTTCGGGTGGTAAAACCACCAGAGACCTCGTCAGTCTATTCTGGTAAACAACGATATCGCCTTTTATGACTGGCGGTCGAAAGCATTGTGGAGCCATTTATAGCTTCGACTGAAACGAATGGATGGATGGATGGAAGATGGGTGGATGTATGGAGGAATGATGGTTAGATGAAGGATGGATAGATGGATGATGAATGGAAGATGGGAGGATGTATGGATGGATGATGATTGGATGAAGGATGGATGGATTTACGATGGATGGATGAATGGATGATGGGTGGATGAATGGATGATGGATGAATAGATGATCGATGGATGGATGACGGATGGATGGATGGATGGATGATGGATGGATGATGGATGTATGACGGATGGATGAATGGATGGTGGGTGAATAGATGGATGGATGACGGATGGATGGATGAATAGATGATGGATGGATGGATGGATGGATGGATGGATGGATGGATGGATGGATGGATGGATGGATGGATGGATGGATAAATAATAGATGGACGGGCCGACAGTCGAATAGATTCATATAAAACGAAACAGTAGTCATAGTACTTAAATTACTTATAATTTTCCCACAGCTTCTAAAGCTCCAGTTTCTCATTCGGCGTTGAATTCCAAACCACAGTGGCTATATTTAGTGCCACTACGTATCAGACGATTCTCTCGCCACATGTCCAATTAGAATTCCTACGCCGGTGATTCGGCTGAGACGGTGCGTACTCTACAGCGGCAGGTGATAACTACTAAACAACTCAGTCTTCAGGTGTAAATATGAGAGTTCTCGTGTCCAGGGGCAGATGGAACGGATTCTGACGGACTCGTAGACGTGAGGCCAACAACTCCATCTGCTGCTTAAAAGTAGACCACGCCAGAGCAGGCAGCGAACGAGGTCTTATCGTGGCAGGGGCCAAGGCTTGAAGAGGCGAGGAGTGCCAATTACTGGTGTTGGGGATTCAGGCAAGTTTTAGTCGGCAAGTTAGCCTGCCGTGTGTGCGTGGGATGCGGGGGCGTAGTTGGAATGCGTAGATGGAAATTGTAGATTGTAGTTGTAATTAGTAACTTCTATTGGGCCGGTGTCTAATGCACAAGGCATCAACCGATGGCACACCAAAACCAAGCCGTAATCAGGTCAATATTCAGCAGATCAATTCGTAAGACAGAGAGGCAGCCTATGGTGGATAAGCAATATTATTTGAAAGAGGTAAGTTTTCAGTGGAGAACGAAATGACACAAGCGATTGAGCAAAGTGCATAGACAAAGGGATAGTTCTAAAAAGTAGGTCCAACAATTGAAAAGCTCGTTCACCAACAGTTCCTGTTTTAGGTATGATTATATTTAGGCAGTTGGTGGTTCGTATGCTGTAGCGAATGGTAGAGACCGCTAGGGTCGAATTTATTATTACACATTTTCAAGCATCACTTGGCACTATATTGTGTATAATGACCAAGCATTAATCGATGGCGCTGAATCATTGTGAGTGAAGGACTTCCTCAAGGTCTCAGAACAGTAACCGTCTCAGTGGAGGAGGATTGAATCCCGTACTCTATTCGTTACAGGGCGAGAGTTCTAACCAATCGGCTACCATGTCCTATGATAGCTGATCAGAATGTTTGCAAGCTGAGGTTGAGCAGACATAGATCAAAGTTTAAATGAGTATAGGTCACACGAAAAATATAGGTCAGGTGAAATGACAATTCCAGGTCAAGATCAGTGCAACTCTTGGCTTTTGAGACCTGCGTACACACCGGCGCTATATCACTTCAAGGCCGCAAGAGGCTGGGATGCATGGTCCGTTTCGGCGGTGCCGGTACAGAGTCCGGGGAGGGGTCAAGCCGAGCAGACAGCATGGTGCTATCATGTGGAGATCGTTGGTGATGGGATGGCGTGGGAGAGAGGACCAGGAACAACCGATACGTGTGTTGTCGGCTGTTGTTGAGGTTGCTGAGGTCGTTGTCCCGCGGACAACAGTGCTGACTGCTAACTCACCAGCTGCGCTTTATCTTAGTACGTCTCTCAGCTCGTAGCGCTCTGCATCTCTGTCTGTCTGTCTCTCTGTGTGGCTGTGTCTGTGTGTGTGTCTGTCTGTATCTATCTGTCTGTCTGTCTCACTGTCTTTGTCTGTCTCGATGTCTTTGACTGTCTGTCTGCGTATATGCATGTCTGTCTGTCTATCTGTGTGTCTATGTCTGCGTGTCTGTACGTTTGTATCTGTCTGTCTGTATGTCTCGCTGTCTGTGTGTGTGTCTGTCTGTCTATGTCTTTCTGGCCGTCGGCTACGACAGCTGTAGTTGAACAACAGCGATACTAAGCACCATCTGTGGTTACAATCTTTTGCGATAACCCAAGAGAACCACACCCTTCATCTATCCGCTGGTTTATTGTTCTTTCTTTACCCCTACGTTCCTTTCTCTTTTAATTCTTACTTCCTTTATCCATTCTTTCCTTCATCCATCCATCCATCCATCCATCCATCCATCCATCCATCCATCCATCCATCCATCCATCCATCCATCCATCCATCCATCCATCCATCCATCCATCCATCCATCCATCCATCCATCCATCCATCCATCCATCCATCCATCCATCCATCCATCCATCCATCCATCCATCCATCCATCCATCCATCCATCATTCCATCATTCCATCCATCCATACATCCATCCATAGTTTCTTCTCTCCTTCCTCCTCTTCTTCCTTCCTGCTTTCCCTCTGTTCGTCTCTTTCTGTCTTCCTGTATTCCTTTCTATCATTTCCTTTTCTCGTAGCATTCTTTCTTTTTTTCATCTCTGATTTTATCTTTCTTTTGCATCCTTGACTTCTTCATCCATACTCAGTGGAAAGGAATGCCTTTTCCACTTTCCCTCTTCCTTCTCCCTTCTGCACGATTCCCACCCACCCACCCACGCCTATTCGCACGTACATAAAACGGGTCCTAAGTGGTCTAGGAAACCTTCGATCTGTTTTAGAACCACTTCAAGTTTACCTGGAATGCTTAATAGTCCATCCATCCCAGCTTTTTAAAAAAGCCTAAAAGCTTTCTTCTTAAAGCTGCGGAAGTATCTACTGCCACAAATCGTGTTAATTCTTAACAATTGCCCTGCTTCAGTGTAAACGTCTGACTTTGGAAGGAAGGCATTACCAAAGTACAGTTGTATTGTATTGTATTGTATTGTATTGTATATGTAATGTATTGTATAAGACCATTACATAAGTCTACAACTCTTGCGTTGAAGTACAGAACAGGCGTGAACGATGGATACTCTATATAAATCTCCTTCGAATGCAGACACAACCAATTATCGTTGGCAGGAGACGACCCAACAAAGTTCACTTGTCAGCCAAAGACTATAGATTATCTGCGGAGTAAACATGCGACGATTCACTTAGACGGCAGTCGGCAGATGGCGTACTCGTTGTTTAGAAACGCCAGACGGATGTTTATCCGGCGCTGCGCGTTGATTTAGGCATGGCTGATGTGACGTCAGAAGAGAGAGCAGCTCCGGTAATCATACCTTTTCGTTGTGTTTACTCTGTTCCGATGAAAGGGCAGCCTGGTCTTGGGGCAAGGTGCTTACGGATTGGTTTTCGAAGGGGGTCGGTTATTCCTGGGCGAAAGATGATGAACTCCCCTCCCCCGCATGGACTCGGAATAACAGTTCAGATCAAAGAACTTTGATGATTAACCAATGGCTGAGCGCTGTCCTTGTGTGTCTATCTGTCTGGCTGTCTGTCTGTCTGGCTGTTTGTTTGTGCCTCTCTCATTCTGTTCATCTTTGTCTCTGTTTGTGCCTACCACTCTCCCAACTTCTACGCAACCCTATTTACCCGCATCACACTACCCACCCAAATCCTACCCTAATCATTACGCTATCCTATCCTCGCCTATCCTATCCTATCCTATCCTATCCTATCCTATCCTATCCTATACTATCCTATCCTATCCTATCCTATCCTATCCTATCCTATCCTATCCTATCCAATCCAATCCTATCCTATCCTATCCTATCCTATCCTATCATATCCTATGCTATCCTATCGTATCACTGTGTAGCGTGGGGTAGGGTAAACTCATGATTACCCCACCCAACACTACCCTATTCGAATTCCTACCACAATATCCTATCGCATCAAAATAACGATGATGATAATGACGATGATGGAGTTGCGGTTGATGATGATGACGATGATCTTCAACTACTGGCGCTACATAAGTGTTCCGTAACAGTTAGGAGAACGACTCATCTCTTTCGACTTACTCACCCACCGTAGCCTGGCTTCCGGTTTCTCTCTAATCCACTGGATTTCAACCTGGCTTCCACTACGATTGGTGTCTTGGGCGTTGATATATAACGGCGCTATAGAAGTCATTGCTTTGCATGGGATTGGATTAGATTAGATTGGGGGGGGGGGGCGTAGAGTAATGGATAACACACTGGCGTGAAGAGCAGCACGTACCAAGATCGATTCCCGTAGTCATCCACAAGGTTTACTTAGCCTTCTACTCGCTAGCTGGCGGCGGTAGTTAAGTGAGTGTTAGGCCGTGATGGCGTCCTTTGTGGCTGCCGTTAAAAACAGTTGTATTCGACTCCTGTAAAACTGTTATCATGTGCTTCTATACTGTATACAATCATGTATGTAAGGCGCCCTGCGTGGCTGCCGTTTCTACTGTATGTATGTTCACTGTATAGCGGTTAGCAGGCGCTTAATTAAAGAAAATATATTATTATTATTATTATAATTATTAGATTAGATTAGATTAGATTAGATTAGAGGGTGTCTGACCTCTGTCTGTGTTCTTCGAGCTGTTCCTCGAGAGAGGCGACTCGGATCTCCAGCCTCGCCTTCTCCTTGTCGGCATCGTCGAGCAGCTTCCTTGCCTCGTCCAGCTCCGCCTGGAACATGGCCTTGATCGCCGTCGTCTCCTTGCCCCACTTGGACTTGAGCTTCTCCAGTTCATCGGCCAGTCGTCGGTTCTGCGCCTCGAGGAAGCGGACCTTCTCGATGTAGCTGGCAAACCTCTCGTTCAGGTCCTGCATGTCCTTCTTTTCCCTCTCCCTCGACTGTTTCACGGCCGTCACCCCGGTGTTGGTCACGTTCGCGTAGGCCCCGGCGGGGATACCAGCCCCCATCTGGTAGGACCTTTCGAGGGTCATCGTCCTCGAAGAGCCGCCGCCGCCGGCTGGACCGAGCCCCGAGGTACGCTGGATGATGAGGTTGCGAGGGGCGATCGAGGCGCGGTAGGTCGTGCCTCCTCCGGCGCCCAGGTCGGTGCCGTAGCTGGAGCGGGTCTCGTACGTCGTTGTCTTGGAAACCGTGGAGGGCCCGATGACCGACCGCGTGAAGGTCTGAGACGTCGACATCGTGCAGCGGAAGGGTTTTTCGAAATAATCAGAAAGACCTCAGGGAGCGAGAAAAACGATCAACAAACTGTTCTTCTTCTTCTTCTAAAACGTTATCGACTTCCAATCACCGACTGTTCTTCTTCACCTTTTGCACGTTCTCACCTCAGAAAGACGATCGCCAACTGTTCTTTGTTCTTTTTTGTTTCGTGTTCCTTCCTCGTTCTTCTTCTGCGCTGAGGACTTTCTGTCGAGACTCTAATTTCGTCCCTCGGTCGACTTCTGGAAGATCTGAAGGCAGAAGAGGTCGGCTGTTACTCCTACAAAGACGGAAGGATGGATGGGCGGACGGACGAACGTACGGATAGATGGGCGCGCTCCCTCTTTGAACTTGAGCCACACTCGGCGTTCGGCGACGTGACTCTGCTACAGCTGAGAGGAAGGAGCCGAGACGAACCTATTTATATATATGTCTATGGTCCTATTTATAGATGGAAGCGAAATGCCGGCGTTGGAAACCAAAAGGTAGGGCCTGGAGTGGACTGAGGCCCAGGCGGCTGGGGCCGGGCAGCGATTCGAGGGAGGCTTCACCTAGAAGATAGGCCTATTGGCCTCTCTGCACAGCACGCTCCTCAACCGAATAGCTAACCTCTCTTCCTCTATTTCTTAGCTCTTTAAGCTCGCATGTGCAAAGACTTAGACACGGAGAACGTCATCCAGTTTGAAAAGGAGGAAGAGAAGGAAAGGAGAAGAAGAAAGAGCAGGAGGAGGAGGATAAGGAAGATGAGGAAGAGAAGGAGGAGGAAGAGGAGGTAGAAAAGAAGGAGGAGTATTATGAGAATGCGAAGGAACAGGAAGAGAAGGAAAAGGAAGAGAAGGTGGAGGATAAAAAGGAGGAAAGGCAGATAGGAGGAGGAGGAGAAGGAGGAGGAGGAGGAGGAGGAGGAGGAAGAAAATGAAAAAGAGAAAGGAGAATGTGAGAAGGATGGAGATGAAGATGAAGGAGGACTGGGAGGAGTAGGAGAAGTAGAACAAGAGGAAGGACAAGACACCAACAACAAGAGGAAAAGGAGCGTAGGAGGAGAAGACGGAAGGATTAGTAAGGAAGGCGGGGGCTGGAGGAAGGATGGGAGTGAGGGAGAGGAGGAAAGAGGTGCGCATTCCTTCCCAAATGCACTTATGATGCGCATAGATTTTACCAACGAGACGTTAGGCGAATAGTACATCAGAGAAACAGCTATAATAACAAGACTCTCTCTCTCTCTCTCTCTCTCTCTCTCTCTCTCTCTCTCTCTCTCTCTCTCTCTCTCTCTCTCTCTCTCTCTCTCTCTCTCTCTCTCTCTCTCTCTCTCTCTCTCTCTCTCTCTCTCTCTCTCTCTCTCTCTCTCTCTCTCTCTCTCTCATTCGCTCTCTCTATCTCTCTGTCTCTGTCTATGTCTGTCTGTCTTTTTGTCTCCTTGTCTCGGTCCGTCTACGTCTGTGTGTGTGCCTGTCTGTCTCTTAACTACTTTGCTCTTGCACATCACAGCATCATCATCAGCAGCAGCAGCAGCAGCAGCAGCAGCAGCAGCAGCAGCAGCAGCAGCAGCAGCAGCAGCAGCAGCAGCAGCAGCACTTAGTCACAACTAATAGCTAACACACAACCTCTTACCGTCATACACTCATAATTCCATGTATATTTATATATATGCACGTATACATTATACATATACATGCACATACACAGGCTTCACTGCAAAGTGAACCCTTTAACTAGGCTTTAAGCCTAAGGAAACAGTCTCCGACAACTGAAAACTTTCTATTTCAGGAATCCATCGGTCATTCAGCTCTTTTCCACCATCAGCTGCCCACTGTGCCCATCTCCCTTTGCCGACTGACCGTGTGTGTCAACCCAATCCTTCCGTTGACAATCCTTCTGATTAAATCCTTGTTCTCTTCGTACTTAACGCCTATTTAACGTTCACCTTTTGAACACTAATCCTACGTATAAGTATAACCTGAATTAATCAGCAACACAGTTT
Source organism: Allolobophora icterica (assembly GCA_963556255.1). Classification (NCBI taxonomy): domain Eukaryota; kingdom Metazoa; phylum Annelida; class Clitellata; order Crassiclitellata; family Lumbricidae; genus Allolobophora; species Allolobophora icterica. Next base: position 45,395,799 of record OY744615.1, on the reverse strand, counting down.
AATATCTTTTCAGTTTAATAAGAAACAAACAGACAGAACTCAATTCGATTACAACTCAACTAGTCAGCCACACTACTACAGCGAACACCTTCGAATTCAAACTTCTCTAGTCAGCATAATTCTTCGCGCCTCTTGACACACCTGTCTTCTGTGCGCATAAGCGAAATCTTATAATATACATATAGCGCGCCGCTGCCCAGATCGGCCGGCCGCGCGTGTCACTAAGACAGTACAATTAAACGTTATGCATTTATCATATATACATATACACGTGAAACTAAAGTAAGCGCACTAAATATATACTCCAATATCTCGCACTGCAAGACTGTACACAAAACTCAGTTCACATTACCTCCTTCCTTTTTCTGGAATTGAGCAAATTAAATTTCAAAATTTGCGAAATTACCAAAATACATGAAACATATATATATATATATATCTAACTAATTAATGAACAGTCTTACGATTACTTATAACCTTGACAAACAATCAGCAATAATATTCAATCTGCCCTTCTTGTACTTCACCTCAACATCAAAAGTTTGTAAGGCTAACGCCCAACGCACAAGTTTAGCAGACTTAGACATTGACTCAGTCAAGTATGTAAGAGGATTGTGATCAGTAAAAATGAAAATTTTTGATCCAATTATAATTTCTTTTAACTTGTTTAGAGCCCAAACAATAGCATAGGCTTCCTTTTCCACAGTAGCCCATCTCTTCTGGGTATCAGTTAATTTCTGACTGATAAATGACACAGGGCGTTCTATTCCCTTGTCGTCCATCTGTGTTAAAACAGCACCGACTGCAAAGTCACTACTATCGCAGTACAAATTGAATGGTTTTCCCACTTCAAAAACATATAACACTACTTTGGATCGCACAGCCTCTTTAAGTAAATCAAATGCTTGCTGATGTTCAACAGTCCAATCAATCTTATCAGAAACACGTTTACTAGTTAAATCAGATAAAGGTTTCGCAATCTGTGCAAAGTCCTTAATAAACTGTCTGTAATAATTAAAAAATCCAAGCAGTTGCTTAACTTGCTTCTTAGTTTCTGGGATCTTCAAATTAGTCAAACTTTCAATTCTGTCTGGATTCATCTTTATCTTACCAGACCCAACCACATGACCGATAAACCTTACTTCAGACTTACCAAATATGCATTTTTTCAAATTCAAAGTAACGTTATGCAATCTCATTTGCATCAAAAATGCATCTAGATGCTGCAAGTGAACTTTCCAACTGTCAGAATGCACAGCAATGTCATCAACATACGGTTCTGCAAAGTCGCTTATAGGCTGTAAAACTAAATTTATCGCTTTAACAAAAGTTCGTCCTGAATTTATCATTCCAAAAGGAACACGAGTAAATTCATACAGTCCATTATGTGTTACAAAAGCTGTCTTCCATTGATCAGATTGTTTTACAGGACAAGTCCAATAAGCACTTCGACAGTCCAAAATAGAAATCACATTAGACTTTCCAACTTTGTTCAAAACGTCTCTGACAATCGGCATCGGATATTTACAATCCACTGTGAATGAATTAATGTATCTGTAGTCACAGGCAAGTCTCAAAGATCCGTCTTTCTTTTTAACAATAACCAAAGGGCTTGCCATTCTGCTCGATGATGGTTTAATAATGTTTGTTTTTAACATTTCTTTGATCTGACGTTCCACTTCTGCTCGATAAATCAAAGGAATTCGATATGCTGCAAATTCCTTTGTGTCTTGCTCTCTTGTTATACTGATTTGTGTATTGCAACTGCTTTGCTTGAGAGTAGGATTCTGCAAACAATAATGCTTTCTCCATATTTTCTTTGAGTTCTTTCAAATACTTTTCTGGTTTAACTCCAACATGAGGTGGTAAGTTTATTTCTCTAGTCCAACTCTCTTTTAATATTGCCAATGGTCCTCTCGGAATTTTCCCATAGACAAGCATATATGGTGATACTCCAGTAGTTGCATTCGGCACTTCTCGTAATGCCCACACTGTGAAAGGAATTATCTTGTGCCATTTCCTCGGGTTGTCTATTATCACATGATGGATCATCTTTTTAAATGTCTGATTCCATCTTTCTACTAATCCAGCAGCTTCTGGGTGTCCTGGTGTGTCGAATCGTGGACTACAGCCCATTAAATCGAGAAATTCTCTTGTCAAACTGGCTGTGAAGTTCGTTCCTTGGTCACTTGTAATCACGGACGGCACACCAACGTTCATGAATAGTTCCATCAACGCTTCACACACAGCCTTCGCTGTCAGCGATTTCAATAAGAAGATTGTAGGCCATCTGGTGCACGAGTCCACAATGCATAAACAATACTTGTGACCTGCAGCAGATACCGGATCGATCGGGCCAACGAGGTCCATCGTCATTCCCTTGAAGGCGACCTCTTCTCTTGAGACCGGAGTGATAGGCACTCTATCCATCACCAAACTCCTTGCCTTTAGTTGACATTTCTCACAAGACTTACAAAATTTCACGATGTCTCTTCTCATCTTTGGCCATACAAAAGATAATTTTATTCGTTCTCTTGTTTTCTCTTCTCCTAGATGTCCTCCAAATACCGATTCATGCGCCAATTCCATCACTTTAATTCGTCTCTCTTTTGGTAACACTAGTTGATATATCGTCTGGTCTAATATCTGATATTTCTTATGCAATAAACCGTTGATCACACAGAATTCAGATTCTTTCTCTTGTGCTAACTTCCACCACGGCTTCAACGATTCATCATTTCTCTGTTGCTCTTCGAACTTCTTCGAATCGGCAATCTGCACCTTTTGTTCTTCATCCATCTCTTCATCTCTATACAAGTCTCCTATCCCCACATCACATTCATTGTCTTCTTCAGTTTCATTTAATGTGCCATTCTCGCATGCAGCCATCTCTTGCTCATTCATCTCTGATGTTATACCCTCTCGCGATAAGCTTCGTTGCTCATTACTTTCGTTTTCCTCATCACTTGAACTTTCAGTTTCACTCTTCTCATCAACATCTACCATTTCCTGTTTCCGACTCTGCGCTCTCGTCATTACATTTGCTAGTACACTCACATCTCCTTGTATCGTTTTAACCTTCATCTGTGGTACGGCTTTTAATTCGGCAATTATCTCTGGATGCAACAAGAATCTTTCTGTACTGCCCATCTTTGCAATACTAGCACACATCAAGGTGACATAAGGTGTAAGTGAACACTGGATTTTACGCGGAAATCCCTCTTCTTCCACGTCACTATCACACAGTCTAACATCGACTTTCACTAACTTCGCAGGAATGGCATCTCCTGCCACACATTGCAAATTCACTTTTCCAATTTGTTCCACCTTCATGCCTTCCAGTAATTCTTCACTAATCACCGGAATTTCTGCTCCCGAGTCGCTCAGTGCTTTGACTTTCACTGGCTCTTTACCGTCTACTGCACGAATTTCAACCTCGACATATTGCAAGAACGATTTCTTCAATATTCGACTGTCATCTTTTCCTATGACTTCTCTCTGAATTTCAGCATCCAATAGAATTTCTTTTTGAATACCACATTTCATTACTGACTTTACTTCAGTCTCTTGGTTTTCTTGACCCGTGGTTTGATTATCTGTATCACTAACCACTTGAATCAAATTCACCCTTGTGTGTTCTTGATTTCTGCTAGAACTAGCTGCTGCCACTGGAACTGGACAAAATTTAACCAAATGTTTGTCTGAACCACAGTTGTGACAACGCTTCACAACCATACCTCGTTGTTCATTTCCTTCATTTCTCTTATACTGCGTAAACGATGTGTTGCCTTCCCTCTTGGCAAACGGCGCTGACGATTTGTTAAATCCCTGACGACCAAACGTCACTTCTCTGGTCTCATTGGGTACAGGGACACTAGCCTTGACTTCTTTACCTTTGAACTGACTCCCTGTTCCTGGATTACTTTTCCACTTTCCACTCTGGCTTTGGTTTACGGAACGTTGAGAAGGATAATTGTTTATATTTGGGATCGCAAACCCAATTCGATTGTTTACATGAATGTCTGCTAGGTCTGCCACTGCACTAGCTTGAAGACAGTCAGTTCCTTCCTTCGACAATACAAACTGTAGTGGACCTGGCGGTAAACATTCTTTTAGCTTATCCGCTACCAGCAAATCAAAGAGCGTATCATACTCTCTGTTCACGTTTCGACTTCTCACGTAATAGTTTAGCAAGTTCTTCAGTCTTGCCGTAAACATCGTATAAGTCTCTTCTGTTATCTTCTTAGCATCCACAAATCTGGCTCTGTATTCTCTGGAGGTCAATTTAAATTCTTTTAATAAGTGCTGCTTGACTCTATCATAATTGTCTAGATCATCGAATGACAATCTATTCAGAACGGTTCGAGCTTTCGGCGTCATCAATGGTAGTAATAATTTCACCCAAAACGGCTTTTCCACAGCAAAACTACGAAACGCGTTCTCGACTGTTTCAAAATATAATGGCACCTCCATCATATCAGTTGGCATTTGAGGCAATACATGCTTCATTGCATCACCTATTTTCTTAATTTTTGACACCAAAGTTTCACTTTCTTGCTGTTTCCTTCTTTCTGCTTCCCGTTCTTCTCTCATTTGCGTTTCTTTCAATGTCAATTTTGATTTCTCCAGTTTCAGACGTTCCTGTCTTTCGGCCTCTGCCTTTTCCAAACTTTCTTTCTGAAATTTGAGTTCTTCTTGTCTGATCTGTTCTGCGCGTTCTAACTCTAACGTTCGCGCTTTTTCTTTTTCTTCTTCACGCATTCTCTTTGCTTCAATCTGTTGCTGACGTACCTCTTCATCACTTTTTCTAGCTTTTTCAAATTCAATCATCTGCTCCAATCTTCTTCTTTCAGCATCTTCCCTATCTCTTTTCAACTGTTCTAACTGAATCTCAAACTGATTCTTTTGCAATTCAAGTTCTGCCTTACGCACTTGTTCTGCTTTATCTTCTCTCTCTCTTTGCAGACGCAATTCCTCTTGCCTTGCAAGTTCCGCTTTCTCTTCTTTCTCTCGCTGCAAGCGCAATTCTTTCTCTTCTTTCTCTCTCTGCAAACGTTCTGCTTTCTCTTCTTTCTCTCTCTGCAAGCGCAATTCGTCTTGTCTTACACGTTCTGCTTCTTGTCTCAGCTCTTTCTCTTCCTGTCTTCGTCTATCCTCTCTTTCTTTCTCTTCTTGTCTCCGTTTATCTTCTCTTTCTTTCTCTTCTTGTCTACGTTTCTCCTCTCTATCCTTCTCTTCCTGCCTAGTCATCATCATCCACTGCATCAACATCTCTATAGACATAGGCGCAGGAGGTTTTTCAATAGCCTTTTCTACGGCACCGCCAACGGCACCTTCTTCTTCGACTTCTTCTTTAACCCACACATCGGCGAGTTCCTGCATCATGTCACCACGTGACATACCTTCTAATTGTTCTTCTTTAAAACCAGCTTTCAACAAACGCTGTTTTAGCCTTTCCGTAGACATCTTCTTAATATCTGCTTGTCTTTCAGCACTTAGTTTCTCCATCTTACTTGTTTACTTTGGTGATTTCTCTTTTCAAAGAAGTCACGGTTTTTCTTGGTGTGTGAATCGATAAACAAACGGGATTTCTTTTATATTTGTTCGTGGAAAACAACGAAATTTTTATACCGTTTCTCGTGTTCCACCGTCGTTGATATCGTAAACTCGTCACACAGCACACAACGCGTAGATTCTTCTAACACCGTTGTAGATTCTTCTATCCGCCGAAGGAGGTGATAACGTGAATTTTAATCCACTGAGTTTATATCCACCGTGAGTATTTATTCCACCGTGAGTATATATTCCACCGTGAGTATTTATCCACCGTGAGTATTTATCCACCGTGAGTATTTATCCCACCGCTGCCACCAATAATGTCAACCCAATCCTTCCGTTGACAATCCTTCTGATTAAATCCTTGTTCTCTTCGTACTTAACGCCTATTTAACGTTCACCTTTTGAACACTAATCCTACGTATAAGTATAACCTGAATTAATCAGCAACACAGTTTAATATCTTTTCAGTTTAATAAGAAACAAACAGACAGAACTCAATTCGATTACAACTCAACTAGTCAGCCACACTACTACAGCGAACACCTTCGAATTCAAACTTCTCTAGTCAGCATAATTCTTCGCGCCTCTTGACACACCTGTCTTCTGTGCGCATAAGCGAAATCTTATAATATACATATAGCGCGCCGCTGCCCAGATCGGCCGGCCGCGCGTGTCACTAAGACAGTACAATTAAACGTTATGCATTTATCATATATACATATACACGTGAAACTAAAGTAAGCGCACTAAATATATACGCCAATATCTCGCACTGCAAGACTGTACACAAAACTCAGTTCACAGTGTGCCTCTCGTTCAAGCATTGGCGTCTCTGGCAACGAATTCAACATGCCACAAGATGACGTTGAACTGTCCGTATCCAACCAGTTATCCATATTTATTTACGACTAAACCGAAACTGAAAGAGAGAGAGAGAGAGAGAGAGAGAGAGAGAGAGAGAGAGAGAGAGAGAGAGAGAGAGAGAGAGAGAGAGAGAGAGAGAGAGAGAGAGAGAGAGAGAGAGAGAGAGAGAGAGAGAGAGAGAGAGAGAGAGAGAGAGAGAGAGAGAGACACACAGACAGACAGACAGACAGACAGACAGACAGACAGAGACAGAGACAGAGACAGAGACAGAGACAGAGACAGAGACAGACACAGACATACAGACAGAGAGGGAGACAGACAGACAGACAGACAGACAGAGACAGAGACAGGGGCACAGACAGACAGACAGAACTGCAGTCAACGACCTTTGACGCCATTCAATGTCGTTGCCATTTTCAGGTGTTGCCAGTCCGAAGCCTGGTGAGAGGAGGGCTTGTCTTTTCCATTTTAGATTTATTTACGCAAAATTAAGTCAGACAAATTCGATTTCATAAACACCACAATATAAGTTTCCCGCCAAAAAGACACGCGAAACCGGAACAATATCTTGCTCACAATCAAGATAAAATCTGGATTATTTCTTTGCCTTTCGGACTATTCATTTTGGCTAAATTTGTCTGATAAAGACGAATCCATAAAATAAACTCTTACTAACATTGGTCTAAATAAAAAAAAAGTAAAATCCAGGCAAAATTTTCGTTTAAACAGATTTATATATAACATCGGAAGAACGCGATTAAAAGGTGTTGAAGTAATCTTTATTATTGGCGTTAACAGATTGAAGTTTTAGCCTAAGGGTTGCAAGGGCTGTTTATACCAGCTTTATCTTGCAATTTTTTTTCTAATCGCCGATTGAAATTCCGCCATTGCTTGTACTCTGGTAGTGAAAGTCCCAAACCTGGAGAAAGGAGGAGGGCGACGTCAACGACCCTGGCAGCCATAATATGTCGTTAGTCCGCCAGCGCCGTGTTACAAGTCCGAAGCTGGGATAAAGAAGCTCGGGCGAAGCTAATTATCTGTGTTTCGTGGGTAGCTGAACAAAACTACCCAATAACAAGTCACGCATTATAGATAAATTTCTTACGCAACGATGATAATATTATTGATCGATAGTTAAGTTATGGTCAATGTCCAGGCACGTAACTAGCCTTTTTCATTTGGGGGGGGCTTAAGCCTTGAACATGGCAACATTTATACAGTGTTCATACGAATTTTAGCCGTAAGCATACAACGGCTTGACTTGTTTGGGGGGGCTTCAACTTCGTTTGGGGGGCTTAAGCCTCCCCAAGCCCAACGCTAGATACGTCCCTGTCAATGTCACCTGTGATCGCACACGAATTCTCCTAGGCCTTTAGACACCTTTAAATTGCGTTTATATAGCTATATTAAATTTATTTTCGTGCAATTGGTACGTATAATTTCCGACTAAAGATTTATACCGCATCGTTGTATTATTATTATTATTAATGAGCTTTTATATAGCGCCCCTTCAAGGTTATCTACTCAGGAGCGCTCCTAGTCCAACCACGGCTAAAGAGAGTAGCTTTTAAGTTTGCAAGAAACAAGGTAGAGTGAGTCATAGGGACCAGGCGAAGTGCAACAGGAAGGCCATTCCAGGTTGCAGGTCCAGCGACCGAAAAAGAACGTCGCTGCATAATGGCTGTCCGCGTGCGGGGGACCAATAGCTCGGCCTGGTCAGCCGAGCGAAGAGCAGATCTCCGCAAGACCCCCGAGGTAGAGCGACACAACTCCCGCAGGTATGGGGGAGCAAGTCCCTCTAGACAACGCCTAACCAGTGCAGAGACCCTATAGGCGATCCGCAGCGGGAAAGGGAGCCAGTGCAGAACATCCCGCATATAAAGAGAAACCTGGCCAAATCTGGGGATGCGACCAATAAGACGTGCGGCTGCACGCAAAACCCGGTCCAAACACCCAAGGCGGGCAGCTGGGAGGCCAGCGTAAAGAGCGCTACAGTAGTCCAGACGGGAAACCACAAACGCATGGACAAGGGTAGAAGCAGCTGCCTGCGTCAGAGTACGGGAGACTACCCTTAACTGACGAAGTTGATAATAAGAGTCCCGTACGAATGGTGAGAACTGTTCAAAAATAATGACACACCTCGTTTAAGTGTGGCAATCGCCAATAAGAGAAATTCGTCCTACAAATTTGGGCAGTTTGACTGCAGAGAGTCTTAAAACGTAGATAATACCACAGAACAGCGGTTTTCAAACGTCGGTACGCGTACCACTATAGTGGTACTCCAGGTGTCGCTAAGGGGTACGCGAAATATTTCAGATAACATTCCTAAAATCATATTTTAATTTTTGAATGTGTCTACCTACGGTCCTACGCTAAGTGCAGAGATTTCGCGCTCGCCTGTTGTTTTTGATCTGACCTTTGCTTGTGGTACGCCAACATTCGATATTTTTTACCTGGTGGTACAAAAATTAATTCTGAAAACATCTCCCATAGAATATTACAGCGGGCACGATTTCAGCGCAGTTGCTTACATACCCTAAGTGGCTACCCTAGAATACATTACTGGTCCCTTTGGCCGATAGCCGTGATAATAATAATAATAATAATAATAATAATAAGTAACGTTGTTACAGCGATGGAACGCCGAAAGTCAAATCACACATTCAGATAATTACGCAGCATACAGACAATCATATTGGGATGGTCCTCTCGTGAAGAGAGTGGTGGACTCATTGGACGCCTCTCTGGTCGACGCTTACCACCAAGCAAGATTCAAAGCAACCTCAGCACCACACGCCAGCGACTGGCTGTTCGCACTACCGATGTCATCATGCGGGCTACGATTGGATGACGAGGCGGTAAGAATTGCAGTAGGCCTCAGACTGGGGACGAATATATGCGAACCGCACGCATGTCCCTGTGGAGCAATGGTGACGGCGGACGGGTCACACGGGATGTCGTGCAACCTAGGACCTGGCAGAATCGCCAGACATGCGGCTTTGAATGATTTGATAAGCCGAGGCCTATCTCGAGCGGGCGTCCCTAATATCAAGGAACCACCTGGGCTGTCGAGGACGGACGGGAGACGACCGGACGGACTTACGCTGATACCATGGCGCAGAGGACGAAGTCTTGTATGGGACGTCACCGTAACTGACACTGTGGCGCCCTCTTACCTTCATGCAACGTCCGCAACATCAGGAGCAGCAGCGGAACTAGCGGCCACGAGAAAGAACAACAAGTACAGCCAGATCAGCGCAGACCACTTTTTTGTCCCTCTAGCTTTCGAGACCTTAGGCCCTATCAATGACGACGGAATGGCCCTTATAAAAGACTTGGGGAGATACTTAGCTTTAACCACCGGAGACCCTAGGGAGACTTGTTATCTACTCCAGCGGTTGTCAATCACCATACAACGCTTCAATGCTGTTGCCTTCATAGGAACTTTCATGCGGCCAGAACTTGTCGAATGATGTTTTAAAAAAATAAATATATATATATAATAATAATAATAATAATAATAATAATAATAATAATAATAATAATAATCTTCGTTTAATATTTTCAAACTGACAATTACGCAGTAGGGCCTATGATTACAAATCAGTATGAACGGATGATCACAAGTTATTACAGGAGTCAAATTTAACTGTACGGCAGCCATACAAGGCGCCCATCACGTCCTACATCTCATTTTAACAACGCGCCATCTCGCGAACGATAGGCAGAGTGGACCTTTAGGAGGGTTGCGGGAAGCGATCCCGCTACCTATACTGCTCTTCACGCCAGTGATGTTACCACTACTCTATGGACCCCCCCACCCCAGTAGTCATACTCTCGGAAATGTCTAAAGCGCCACTTTAAAGCTAAACGCAGGGCACCAGCTTATTCACGAGCGCCGCGTCAAGTTCGAATGGTTATCCAGTCTTCTGGAAACCGGACTCTGACCTCTCTCGGACTACTCTCTGGAACCCCCTCTGACCTGACGTAGCGCTCGTGGATAGGCTGGTGCCCAGCGCTCTGGAACCCCCTCTGATCTGACGTAGCGCTCGTGAATAGGCTGGTGCCCAGCGCTTGGCCTTCGAGTGGCGCTTTAGAAGTTCGGAGATTACGATTACGATACCGTATTAGAAATAAATCTGATCGCCAGAAAGCACAGAGGAGCTGTTGTGATGGGTTTTGTTTAGGTTCAGAGGAATTGGAAGGCGGCAGCGTGGATGAATTAGGGCAAGACTTCTTGAAAGGGTGCACATGGGACTTTGATTTTGAATGGAAAGCCTGAGGAGTGATAGATAAAGGAGCTGGAGAGATGATGGTGTGCGAGAGCGACGGAGTGGGTAGAGAAACAGACAATTCGTGTAGTTTCAGAGGGAGAACAATCCGGAGTCCATAAGCAATGTGGTTATGTGGATAGATTAGAGAACTTAGGAGTAGTTACTTGAGGATGGCCAACAGTGAGTTAAAGGATGATCGGATGAGTATGGTGGTTGTGTAGCAAATTACGCCTAGGCCCTAGGCGTAATTTACGGGAGGCACGAGGGGTACCCGCACCCCCACTTTTTGGACTGGAGGGTACCATATTCCCCACTTTTCAAACCCATTGTTTTGTCCATTATTATTTTATTGGAGGTAGCCATCAAGATTCAAAACAATTAGGCTAACGAGCATTATTCACCAATGTGATCACCATCATCATCGTCTTCATTGTTATTATTATTTTTTATTGTTGTTGCTATTATTAGGCCTATATTATTATCATCGTCGTCATCTTCGTCATCATCATCATCATCATCATCATCATCATCATCATCATCATCATCATCATCATCATCATCATCATCATCATCATCATCATCATCATCATCATCATCATCATCATCATCAATAGGCCTATAATTATTATTATGCTTGTTAATATGCTTGTAATGTAAACGATGCCGTCATAAAACCTTTCTTTTCGTCAGTGAAGACACTGACCCGCGTCGGGAGCGCGAAGGTGAAACAATGCGAAATTTTGTACCCCACTTTCTAGACCAAAGTTACGCCCCTGGGTATACTTGCATGGTGAAATTTACGAGGATGCGTAGGCATCAGACTTTTAGGTTAAAGGGATGGAATTGGAACGGTTTCGTCCTAAAACAAATCCATTCCACCCACGATTTCTATAATTGGCCCAAACTCGAGACCTGCGAAACATGGGCTTCCGTTGGCATTTTTACCAGGAAGTTTTAAGATGGCGATGACTCGCTGGGCACGACCGCGGAAGTCTAGACTACGCATGCGCGTGCTCTGAAAGACGCAGTCCAGACTGCTTAGTCTAGAACATTATTTCCCTCGCACAATATCAATTAAGCGATGTTCTGCTGTATATTTGGCTGTCGACGATGACTAGGCGAACAGGAACCAATTCTGTTTACAACTTGCAAACGAGCGAGAAACACATTTGCATTCCTTCTCGAATATTCCGCCGCCATGTTGCTCGGTGACGTGGCATTTTAAACTATGGAGCGCCGTTCGCACAAGAACTGAGAAAGAATTTTTCCAGGAATTGTGCTTCTGTATCCGATGAGTAATTATCTTGATGAACCAATTATTTATATAGGCCTAATATTCAGTGCTTTTTTCAGGTACTAAAAAATGATTTATTTATTTTAATAATAATAAAAATGATTTAGTTATTTTAATATAATTTCAGTGTTGTGAACTGTTTTCAGTGTTTATTGAGACCCCTCCGAACCCCCAATCCAGTTTTTCTCGGGATTTTAGCCCGCCCATAATTATTCCGTTCCGGAGCCTATTGTTCCGTTCCGGAACCTTTTTACCAGAAAAAAGCACTGTATATATTTATACATAAATTTGTACGATGGTCCTTAACACAGTGAGAACATTTCCAGGATGATATGCTGAGTGTTTTTGAACGCAGGCCTATTATCATATCACAACGTTTATTCTTAATTGTAACAATGCCATGTCCATTTTTTTATAAACATAGCTACACATAGTAGTCGTTATAAACTTTTAGATGCATAATAACTGTACAAAAAGACTGAATAAAAG